>LPNX010495627.1:160840-266919 GCA_001517045.1 Pseudotsuga menziesii | reverse complement strand
TTCAATTGGTTTCCCCCTTTCCTCTTGTATATGAAAAAAACAAATTGTACCGCACTAATGCTATTCTAGTTCATAATTGATTTTGATTGTTAAAATAATTGATATTAATAAATAAGGGAGGCTTTACTAACATCAATATCATTAAATAAATTTATAGGTAATAAATTTCTCACGTTAATCTATTATTCATAAAGTAAACATTCATCAACTTAGTTTTTAATACACTATCACTACCAACAACAACTATAATAAATTATGTTGCTATTTTAATTCATAATTTATTTTAATCATTACAAGGGTAAAACTTAGACTTTAAAGTCATAAAATATTTTCTTGTTTTGATTATGAGTGGTGGCAACTTCAGAAAATAAAACAACATACTCAACAAAGACAAAAATAATTACTATGACAATGTTTTTTAATTATTGTAATAACAAATGCAATGTTGGTATTATGCCATAAAATAATTTAATCAACTTAACATTTAATACAAACTATAAATAATATTAATAGAAATTATGTAAGGATTCAAAGGCTATGACTTTCCTCATTTTGAAAGAACTCAATCTAGCGGAAGTTTTAAATTCTAGAACTAACCCATCTTGTTCTAATTGAGATGTAATATTTTCTTTTGAATGGTTGAATACTAAAGTTTTACTTGAAATAAGTAAAAAATATTAATTGATAAAATAGCTCATTGGATTAATTCTTCCAAATTTAATGGAATAGTTCTTTGAGTTGATTTTTCTAGATTTAATAGAATATGTATTAAGAGATTTACAAAAAAACTCAATGTGTATGAAGTCCTTGTAATAGAATATTTCCAAATTTAATGAAATATGTGTTACTTGATCTATCTCATATTGTAGAGTGAGAAATGTCAAGCCAAAATAGAGGGTACGGACGGACGCGAGCTGTTGCAAACCTTTGATATTCAACTGAACATATCTCTCAAACCAGAGACTCAAATTGAATTCTGCGAAAACCCAATTTCAGATCACAAAAATACCTTTCAAAAACAATATGGTATGCCCTCTAATATGATCTATAGAGGTAGTGGTACCTCCTCAAAGTTGGCTGCGATTTTCAATGTTTGTTGTTGAAATTGTACCTGCAAAAACAATTCAATTTGAATCAAATTTAGCACAAACACCCTTCACTTCGACATGTACACTTTCTTTGAGTACATAGCACCTAGATATACTTCTCTAAACAGAATCTAGAGGGATCAATGCAATTATTCCAAGAATTATGTGGAAACTCAATGGTTTCTTTGCATCAATGGAAGTTTCTGAGGTTTGAGGCTGGCATGGATACCCACTGTGATACCAAGGTAAATTTTATGAAGCATAGGATCATCATCCTACATGAATTCAAATGGGAAGAGGAGGTTGCAGAAGAGAGAGAGGAATTTAGCAATAGATTTTTTAATTAATCAGACAAAATTGCACACACATGGAGACAAAATTGGAATAATATGATTATATTCATGAAACAGTCATTAATATGTAATACGATGTTTATACATATAGGATAATTTGAATGCCTAAGATAGGATTCGAATTTACCCACTTGGAATAACTTCGGAGCTAACTTAGTGTGGGAAAGTCACCATTGGAGCTCACTGATGCAACTCTAGATTATAAAACAGTTCACACTCAGTTAACTGATGAGGGTAGGTGCACTACAACAAATCCTGGAATTAGGGTCCCATTTAGCATCCATTTTTAGTGTAATTTTTTTTACATTAAGTGGACAAACTAGACGCTAAATGGAACGCGTCATGGACAAAACTTAAAGAGTCTCAAAAAATGTTTTTTTTTGCTTCCTAGATAGCATCCTTTATGGCGTCCAAAATAGCGTCTATTTTTTTGCTTCCAGAATAGCATCCAACTTTGCTTCCTAAGCAACGTCGAGGTTTGCTTCTTAAATAATATCATATTTTGCTTCCTAGTGAGTGTCTACTTTTGCTTCTTAAATGAAATCCCTGTTAGTGCCATATTTGCATCCTTAATAGCACCATGTTAGCATCCAATATTACATCCATTTTTTCTACCACTTTAGCATCCAATATTACATCCATTTTTTCTACCACTTTAGCATCCCATTTTGCACCATGTTTTACTTCCAAATATGTGTCAATTTTCGCTTCCAAATTTGCACCATTTTTTGCTTTCTTTTTTGCATTGTGTTTTGCTACCAAAATGACGCCAAATATTTCTGCTATTGTTGCATCGTATTTTGCTTCTTATGTAGCACCATTTTTTGCATCCAAAGTAACGTATTATTTTTCTACCATATGAATGCCATGTTTGGATTCATCATTAGCGCTATGTGTTGCATCCTTTTTAATGCCTAGTTTTGCATCTCTCATTTCTTGGTCACTAATTTAGTCATTTTTAGTAATTTTATATACAAATTTTGGTCATTTTGTTTGGTCGCTTATCTCTCATTGTTTGGTCACTTATCTCTTTTTTTTTGTTACTAATATAGTTTCTTTTAACCAATATTATAATATCATTAGGTCATGGAGGAGTCGAATTTGGGAACATAACTTACAGAGTTCTCTATAATGGTAAAAATGATCAATACACAACTTTGAGTATCTAATAGTCAACAAAGGATAATAGATTGTATAAGTTCACAATATATGATCAAGCAGGTTATGAAATCCATAAACCTTTTATAGGAATTTTGAACAAAACTCAAGAAATCAACTTAATGGGATTGCAAAAATCACTATTCCCTAGCAAGCGTAAGTGTACCACTATATGAGACCTATCAACAACAATTATCTTACAGTGTGGATGCCAAGGATATAGTAGATAAGCATGATAATCCTAGAGCCATGTATAAGTGGAGCAATAAGGAGAATCAAAAGAGCATGGTCAACCCAATAGTTGGTGCTTCACATGGATCCTATCCACCATGGGATGAGAAAAGTTCCTTCTTCCATCAATCAAATGATTATCCACAAGGACAAATGGTTAGGATACATTGTGATGCATATTCATATTGTTTATTCGCTTCCCAAGGTGATTTTGCAGTGCTTGCATTAGGATATCTATAGATCCCCAACAGCATTGGATATAAGCATATTCATGGGGCCATAGAGTATAGAATGAGGCTGTCTTTTTATCTTTTTCTTTGGAAAACCAAGCATGATTTGAAACACTGGGAGAAGGAATAGAATCGGATGTACTAAACAAACTACAATCATGACAGGGCATAGGACTTTACTCTATAGTCATTGTGCAGATGTTCCAATGGGTATAACTTCATAAGGACTATGAACAACATACATTTAAATATGAATGCAAAACATTTCATGTCAGAGGAATACTCTATGGCAATGACCTTACTGTTTCTAACATAAAGAAACAAAGAAGGGGGTACACATAACATTAGAACGCAAAATCAACACCCTAAAGAAGTTCCATCTAGATTTTGCATTGTAAATAAGAAAGCATTCATAATATAGACAAAATTGATTGTGATCATAAAATAGGTCATATTTCACTTACCTATACCACAATGTGATTACTCTATTGGTCAGGTTTCCATTTTGGTCACTACAGAAAGATCTTGTCATGAAAAAATCCATAATCTTTAGAATCCCATTATTATCAATTGGTAGTTAATATCATATTTAAAGAATAAATTGCCATGTTCAAACACTTGTTTCAATAATCATATCTCATAATGAAAGAAAGACAAGAAAAAATACTGATAAAATCAAGAAATTATCTTTGATTTCCCAATGCAAAACTTGGTTGATATGACATTGCATACATTTATTTATCAACACAACCTGCATCATACAACATAATGTAGTGTTTAGATATTAAAAACCAGATAAGTGTTGAATTATTGATGACTGAACAAGAATACCCTTCAACTTTTGTAATTATTCTTAGTTACGGAGTAAGTTGTTATGGATTTCATATTGAGGGGAGTTAAAAAAATTGTATTATGTGTTAATATGAGGTGCTAGAATAGCTAACGCTCAATAATATATTAGGATCCCTGATATATTACGTATTAATGTGTAATAAATATCATGAGTGTTAGTGACCAATCAAGTTAATGAATAACAATTAGTATTGGTCGATTTCTATTTTTCACATCCTCGTGTTTTCAGACAAACATTCTAATGTCTGATTATCGGCCCGAGAGTCCCAACTCTCTTTGAGGCATTGAATGGTTTCATTTAATGTTCTATGCTTTATAGAAATGAGAATTTTGAAGGTATTTTTGCATTTGAACTGAGCTTGTCTCTGATGACGAGCAATATTCAGCGTGCGGCAGAGACTTTAAGGCTCCTTCCAGGCTATACACATGGGGTCTTACCACCCATACCCATAACCCATGCCCCATCAAGCTAGGATACCTATATGGGGGCTTACCGCCCATACCCATAACCCATGCCCCATCAGGCATGCACCATTTGGCGCCCATGCACCATACCCCATCGACGAACATCTTGAGGGCTTACCATTCAAGTCTAGAATTAACTGAATTCATCAAGAAACCTCTTATGTTCACTAAATTTATCAAGAAACCTCTTATGTTCACTAAATTCATCAAGAAACCTTAGAATATGGGTCCATGTATTTGATTCAAAAAACTTGAAATGAAAAACTGCTGAAGTCATATGTTAATCAAGGGTTTGGCACAATATATCAAATACTTATGGCTAGATGTGCTTTGTAAACTTTGTCAGCAGTATCATATGGAAGATCGCTGTAACAAATTGTTGCTCTTGTGAGCTCTTCAAACCCTTGAAGACAAGTTGAGCAAGAACCGAAGACACAACCTTCACGATTGCATATATAGTTCTTCTATGCCATATATACCCAAATATAAGTAGCCCTATTGAATAGGGCAGAGAGCCATTTTGAGGTCATTAGGATCAATGAAGAAGGATCCATAAACTTTAAAGTCTCAAGGAATCCCCTATATAGACCAGAAAAGGAAATTTTACCACCTCTTCCAAGAAATCTGTAGTGTAGTGTTTCTATTGTTAGGGCAGCACAACCCTTATCAAAACACAACCATAGAGAAGTATCACTGCAAAAGGATGACCCGAGAAAACCCTAGTTCCTCACCATAATATATAATGCCCTGGTGAATTATTTTTTGGATAATATAGTTGACATGAGTTGTAAAGAAGGGTTAAAACCCTAGGAAACCCTAAGAGATGAACAAGAAACTCTAAATCTCCAGCCCTTAGGGCAATGCCACTAGACAATAATTTATGGATCACTTGTGTAGAGAAAGAGATCTGGAAACCCTAGTTTGCAACCCTAAATTTCCACAACTATGGCTGAAAAATCTCCTAAAATAAATCAGCAAAAGGGTGATCTAAAATTTCCTCCACGAATAAATCTGATGTTATAAGCCAATATCCTTGAATCTGCTGCCAAAAATTCCTGAAGTAAAAATCAGCAAAGAAACCCTAATGCTGGGTTCTGCAATTTATGGACAAGGTCTCTAAAAAATGTGGACAAAACAGTTGAAGTAGCCTCAACAAAACACCTTTTTCCATACAACATTAACACCATGAAAAAAAAACCCAAAACTCCTTGATTTAGAGACTCTTTCGTACGCCAAGGTCTAATCACAAAGTATACCGGCGTGAACAGCCAAGAAGAAAACACTAACCGGCACTGAAATAGGTAGAGAAAGGTTCACACTTTCTCTGATACCATGTTGAAACTTGAGATCACAAGATAACGAGGGGATTGAATGGAACCAAACAGCCATCCAAAAAACTTGTAAAAAATTAAGTAGAGAACAGCACTAAACAAGTGTGTTAGAGCTGTCCAAAAGATGTGTTTCAGAGAGAAAATCACACCCCTAGAACGAAAGAATGCCAAATATATGGTGCTTGTAGGCTTAATCACTTGTATAAAAAAATTATGCTTGTAGGATAAATTATGCTCATGATATCACATGATCACACAAAATGCATTAAATGATTAATGACACAATTTGTGATTGTCGTGGCACGTGACAATTACACCATTCTCAACACTTTTTTTGAGTGCCTAACCAGAAAGACAAATACCTCTGTCGAGCATATAGATATCTGAACTTGAGTCTATTGGCACCCAATTCCAATTTCCAAATGCATTAATTACTTATGAAAATATCAATAAAAAAAACCTACCAGAATCCGAAGGAAAAACAAAGTAAATAGATCATGAAAAATTTCTCATTCACAGACCTTTGTATAAAACTCATGAAAATTGCAACTTGTATACAAGTAAAGGAGAAGGTTAATAAATAATTAGTAGTTACTTCAACAATAAAGTGGCACAGGGTTCAAGTTTCAAGTAGTTGAGAAGACAGAATAATAGGAATCATTGGATGAATGCTGAAGGTAGTTGTAGTTTTTGTAAGCAGTGCTTATAAGGAAAGCAATCATACTGAAATTCGGAATCACAAATATGGTCCAAGAGTTTCACGTTCTGTCCTGAAAAGTTTCACGTTCTGTCTTGAAGAGTTTTGTGTTCTGGTCATTATGCAAAAAACTTGAAAAGGTAAATATTAAAGGAATCGTAATGGCTTCTATAAACTTAGGAAGATTTTAGTCTTTTATAAATGCAACCAAAGTATTTTTGGAAAAACAATCTGCCAAGGGAATCTCTTTAAATTTTTAAAGATAGTCCAGATTTAGTAAAATTTTCTATGCACTAAAGTTAGAATACAATTTATGTTTTCAACTTTCTAGACATTTTAATGTTAGGCTCTTTATAAATCATGGATAAGATACACCCTCCCACACATGACACAATTCCAATCATATTTGATATCAAGAAAGCAGCAATGGTAATATGCTAAATTAATTACGCCAGTGGTTTCCCACAATTTTCATTCCTTATGATGTGACAGATAGAAGGTGACATAGTTGCAATTGTATTGAATCCTATATCTTTATGGACCAAACTGAAAGGTGTTGCAAGCAAGTAGAGCAGGAATACTACAGAATTCATCCCTGAAGTTACAGATTCTGTTGGGAAGAATTTTAAAGATAAAATTTTAGATGAAGGTGATGACAACATTGATGATGTATACACCTCCTGCGGTCATGCTGAGATGATGGTTTTGAATTATATATCACACCTAAAACTAGTTGAGAACACTTGTTGGGATGCAAACACTAAAAGAGATGACTGCCAGTGGCTCGGCCTAAATTACAATGTTTGTATGGAACAATCGGGCAGCTTTGTTTACAGCTACAACCTTGGCACTTTCTGATGTATCATTTATGCCAAAATATTCTTGCCTCAACTATGTTTCTCCTTTAGAATGCCAAAATACTCTCTTACATGACAGAATCTAGTCAAAACACTACAATCCTGCCAACCCTAAAATCCTAAAAACTGAAGCCTATTGAATTATGAATGGGATATAAAACTATACTGTTTTCATATCAAGTTCGACAAGGTTGGATTCTGGAACCACTCTCAAACATCCTGAAACATTAATGGTAATGTTAATAATGTTAAAAATTTAAGTAAAGGGAATTTATAGTTAAGAATTGAATATTACCATTAATTACAAGGTGACAAACTCCTTAGAAATCAAAATACCCTATCTTGTTTTGTCATTAAGTGTCATTGCACGGACAAGGCAATATTATCCTACGAGCCCCACACCCCTCATGGACACTTGGGTGGGCCCAAAAAATTCCAAAATAGTGCCTAAAATATCACTGAAACTGGCCGAAACACCTTGGAAACATCATTAGTCATATTGTACAACATTTCCTACGAGTCCCACACCCTCATGGACAGTTGAGTGGGCCCAGAAACTTACAAAAGTGCCTGAAACATCACTGAAAAGGGATGAAATGCCTCTAAAATGTCACCAGCCATATTGTACAGCATTTCCATATTTGGAAATGCCATACAGTACGCACAACAGAGTTTACAAGGTGTTTTGTATCTGTTTTTGTGTTTCCTCATGTTTCCAAAACTGGTACGCCACCATTCTAGTCATTTCCTATAACTTAGCTTCAGCCTCTACATATAGGCATTTCATAGAGCACGACAGTGACCTTCCTATCAGCTCTTTGGTTAGAACTTAGATCACACATGTCAGGCATTTAGGTGTCCCGTGTCACTACACTTCTCCCTTACACCTAGAAATATGGATTCTGTCTCCTAAGGATTTTGGCTCCTGAGGCTCTTGAATTTGGGATGGAATTTTGATCTCTCTGAGCTCATTGGTTACTTGAGAGTAGGTCTACCTTCATATATAGTTAGATATGTTGTAACTTTTGTTCGGGTACACAGGGTACTCCCAAAATACCGAACACCTTGAGCAACCGCTTCACACAAATAGATCACAAATCAACACACCGATGTTTGTCACATGGTTAAAATCCTTGAGAGGGAAACAGTCCCAGCCCGAACCAAATAGCTACTTGGAGCAATTTATTATGCAAAATAAAGAAAGTTACATGATCTTCTCATAATTGATCAACTAGCCAAGGACCCTCCATGCTCTTTAAATAGAGATCATGGACCAATTGGGTGTTAAGCCACGAATCAATGGTACGTATGATCTAAGAGAAGTTGAACTGTCGGATCACCTTATGTCTAGAGCATATCATGACTATCGTATTATAATATTTACAAATGCATACTAATTCATACTAAAGAAACACACTTTACCTAACGAATATATTACACAAGTTGATCTTAGCTAACTCCTAAGTGTCTAAATTTCCTAACATCCCCCCTTAAGAACAACTTGGGATAGGATTGAAGGATTTACAAAAGTGACACTATTAGGAGAAGGAATGAGGCATTAGAACCTATCCCCCATTAAGGACACATTCCTGAACTCCTAACATAGACCGAAGTTTAGAAAACTTCGCTTCTGTAAGAGACTTGGTGAAGATCTCTGCAACTTGATCATCTGTAGGGAAATAGAGCACTTCAATAAAATGATCATGAACAAGATTTTTTATGAAGTACATGTGCAGCTCAATGTGTTTGCTGCAATGATGTAGAACTGGATCTTTCGCAAGCTTATGGCACTTTGATTGTCACACCAAAGTGGATTAGGTTGTAGCTACTCGAATCCAAACTCTGAAAGGATCTGTCAAAGCCATAAAGCTTCCTGACTGGCATTAACTGCGGCTCGATATTTTACTTCTGCTGAAGAAAGAGCAAGGGCTTGTTGTTTCTTACAAGCCCAAGTGACAGGTCCAGATCCCAAACTAAAAACATAACCTCCAGTAGACTTTCGATCATCAAGATCACCAACCCAATCTAAATCAATGAAACCAACCAACAAAGGTTTCCCCCCTGTACTGTAATGAATCCCAAACTGAATTGTACCTCGAATATATCGAAATATTCTTTTTGCTGCTTTCCAGTGACTTTCATGAGGTGTTTGCATATAACGGGCAACACGACCAACAGCAAAGGAAAGGTTAGGATGGGAATGAGTCAAGTATAAAAGACTACCAATAAGCTGATGATACAAGGTGGCATCTACTTCAGGGGAAGTACAAGTGGCAGAAAGTTTGACTCCAAACTGGAAGGGAGAAGGGGTTGGTTTACAATCTTCCATGTGGAATTGACGAAGAAGGTCACAAGCATACTTAGACTGGGAAAGAAATATTCCTTCTTTGGTTTGCAAGACTTGGAGACCAAGAAATAATGAAAATGTCCTAATTCTGACATTTCAAATTTTGCTTAAGACTAGATCTCACATGGATTATAAGTTTAGGGTCACTACCAGTAAGGATAAGATCATCAACATATAAGGATTTCTTAAGGAGACAGACAAGGCTAGAGTTATCCTGAACATATCCAGGAGGTTGTTCCATGTAAATTTCCTCTTATAAATCACCATGTAAAAAGGTAGACTTGACATCCATTTGATGGAATTCCCAGTTATGTAAGGTGGCAAGGGAAAGAAAAAGGCGGATGGAATTCATTTTTGCGACAGGAGCAAAGGTTTCATTTTTGTTAAATACTTTGCTCTTAAGTTTTAGGAAGTAAACCCAAGTGCATCTAGAGTAGTCATCAATGAAAGTTCAGAAATATTTGAAACTAGAAAAGGAAGCAGATGGAAGAGGGCCACACAAGTCACTATGCACAAGCTCCAAGGGAACCGAGGCATGCCAAGAGGCACGTTTTTCAAAACTGTCCCGATGATGTTTTCCAAGTACACAACCAGAACAAATACCATCCTTGCAATATACCATCGGAAGACCAGTCACCTTATTGTCTTTACATAGTTGTTGCAATGAGCGATAATTTAAGTGACCAAATTGCTCATGCCAAATTTTGCTCAAGTTATCACTATGAGCAACAAAAATTGAATAAAAAGGTGATGACCCAAAGTTGTTAAATTTGTACAACCTGGTAATATCATCAATAGTTCTAGTAGCAAGGACATTTTGAGAATTTTTAAAATCCTTGATTACAACTTGGTGGGGGGTAAACGTCACAGTTTTACCTTCACCCAAATGAGTAATTTGATAAACTAATAACAAATTGCAGGAAATTTTTGGAACACATAGTACATCACTGAAATGACCATTTTCTACTGGAATTGTTCTAGATCCTACAACACTTAGAGATCTATCATCACCAACAAATATTTTCTTGGTGTTACATTCATGCATAGTAGAAAATATGGCTTGATCCTTAGCCATATGATAAGATGCTCCAGAATCAATGAGCCATTCATTTGAAGAAGAAGAAGAAGATGCAGTATAAGAGTAACCAGAAGCACAAAGTGCATGTCCATGAGAGGTAGATTCTGAAGATGAATCTAGGCTGATGTGGTGCTTCTTCATTGCTGCTTCCAAGGCTATCATCTTCTTGAAACACTTAGATTCATCATGATTATCTTTCCCACAAATATTGCAATGACGCTTAGTTTTCTTTTCTTTTGGCTTGGATCCTTTGTCATTTTTTAAAGGAGGAGTTAACTGAGAGGGTTTGGGACCTTTGTTGTTTGGCTTATTACTGTGAAAATCATGTTTCTTGGGAGGCTTGGACTTTTCTTTCTGTTGGGACAACAAGGCTTTCACAGATGTATATGCATTGTTAATTATTCCAAGATGAATGAGCTTATCTTGCTCTCTAATTGAGGAATCACAAAAGGATTCAAGACTGGGCTCTTGATAGCTAGCTGCAGTCAAGGATTCTTTCATGGAGTAGAATGTAGATACAAACACAGAATATGCAGGTCCAAGTTTGGAAATAATATGATAAATACATTATTTGTCTTCTTTCTTAATCTTGCATTCTTCGCATAAGAGTCTAAGAGTTTTATACTTAGATAAATAGTCTTGAATGCATGAAAAATAATTTGGATTCAAGGAAATCAACTCATTCTCAAGTTGATGACCCCAAATTTTATTGTGTTTACCAAACATAGATTCCAACTTTTCCCAAGCTATATCAAGTTCATCAATTCCAGATATGTGGAATCGCAAATCAGTAGAGATTGACATCTCAATCAATCCATGAGCTTCATCACATGTATTTTCCCATTTAATTTTCTTATCATCATCAGTGGGTTATGTTTCTTTTCCTGAGGTTATCCTGAAAAGTCCCCTACTTCACAGAACATCCTCCATATGAGATTTCCATGAGAAATAGTTAGAACTTGTAAGTATAATATCACAAGTGGAGGACATACAGTAAAATAATGGCTGAAAGAATAGAAACTAACTGTTTGGATGCAAAGAGCTCGAAAAAATATGTAGTTTTAAAAAAACAGCACTAAAAACTGATTCTGGATGATGAAGTTATGTTTGATCAAAGAAAATATTGAAGATGTCCCCAATAGTGATGTGGCAGATATTAACTTGACCAACTAAAAAAAAGAACCACCTTCTTCCCAAGATGAACCTTTGACAATCACTTACAATAAAGTTGCTTTTTAAGTGAATCACTTTTGTAAAATAAGTGATGTTCACTTTTACAATAATGTTACTTTTAAATAATGCGGTAATAAATTAAAAGACTTAAGTGACTCACTTTTTATTTTATTTTATTTATGTGAGATGCACTTTTACAATAAAGTAACTTGAAAATAGAAATTTCATGCACTAAAAGCAACTTAATAAGACTTGAACTCAAGACCTATTAAGGAAGAAACCAACTTTGAACCAAGTGAGTTAAGTTTAAAAGGTACGTAAAATAATGGAAAGAGAAAGGGGGTTTTTCTTTTTTTTTTACTCTTCTCTCTCATTCTCAGTGCTTGCCTATTTTTCCTGCAAAACACAACAAAACCCAAAAAAAAATTTCCACTCTATGGGTGGGGTTAGATCTTGGTTAGCTTACCCGAAAAGTCTACATTTTCAAGTTTTCTTGATGTTTCTGATTCGGCGTGATTGCACAAGGTGCACAGCAAAGAGCATACGTAGCCGAGAAGACAAGGAAAAAAAATTTCCCTTTCTGTTTCTGATTCGCTGCAATCGCGCAAGGTGCACGACAAAGAGCATACGCATCCAGGGAAGGCAACAGTTTGAGACTAAAACAATAAGGATATAATAATAAAACTGATAAAATATAAGAGATTTAAAAATAAAAATAAAACAAATCCGTCACTGTAACATTATACCTTCATATTTTTCGAAATGGGTGTTTCTGTATAAATGAAAATGGTTTTTGATGAAACAAAAACTATTTCCTAATGGAAACGATTCTTCGAATGCAATGGAACAACTCCCATGGGCCACAAATGCATAGAAAATCCAGAACCAAAAACCCTTTCAAAGCTTCGGCAACAGCGGTTCCAGATCTTGATCAAAACCGAAAGCGACTCTTCATAAATGCTCTGATACCATGTTCGGGTACACAGGGTACTCCCAAAAGATCGAACACCTTGAGCAACCACTTCACACAAATAGATCACAGATCAACACACCGATGTTTGTCACGTGGTTAAAACCCTCGAGAGGAAAACAGTCCACGGCCCCAGCCAAATAACTACTTGGAGCAATTTATTATGCAAAAGAAATAAATTTACATGAGCTTCTCATAATCGATCAACTAACCAAGGACCCTCCATGCTCTTTAAATAGAGATCATGGACCAATTGGGTGTTAAGCCATAGATCAATGGTATGTATGATCTAAGAGAAGTTGACCCGCCAGATCACTTTATGTCTAGAGCATATTGTGACTGTCAGATTAGAATATTTACAAATGCATACTAATGCATACTAAAGAAACACACTTTACCTAACAGATATATTACACAAGTTGATCTTAACTAACTCCTAAGTGTCTAAATATCCTAACAACTTTATCAAACCAATTGGCTAGTTTTGGCCACTAACTATATATCAATATACTATATTCGTTCTTAAGTTTTAAGAGAAAAATTCGTTTCTCCTTCACAAGTAATGCTTTGTACAATATATGTATAGAAACATCCAACCTCAAATTTTAAGATATTAATAGTCTTCGATTTTAATGTAAGGCTGGAGCAAAATAATAAACCATGCTAGATCCAAATGACTGCAGCTCCTAAAGGATAACTTGATATAAAACATGTCAAGTCTAATTAGAAATGCATTCCCGAAGTTGGGTCATCAAAAAAACCCACAAAAGTAGTTTTTACTCTTCATAAATTTCCAAACTCAAACAAATGACTGCAACATTGTGCGATGTCATGAATGTTGCAAAACATTTTCCTTGAATATTTTATGCTATGAGACTTTAAATCCTCTTCGATACTAGTGTATTCAATGATTTGCTTCATAAATTGATAGACATGACTAGTATAGTACAAAATTAACAGAATAAATGCCTACTCCATCAGGACGAAGCATGCTCTAATTATGTTGACATGTGCTCTATATGCATCTCATTTTTAATAATTGCCCCTAAGCACCCAGGATAAGTTAGTCAAAGGAGTTAATCATAAAAATACGTTCCTAATCATCAAATATTTATTGGGGAAAGGATAACAATATTACACCTGCACATACCTTGACGTACTGCAGTTCTTAGCAAAAAAAGCCGTATTTAGGAAAACTATAGATACTCTTGAAGTTGATCCCAAAACGGACATTCTAGCTCTCCTTAGTTATTAGGGGTTCATCAATATGGAGCATTTAAATGGATGACACGCCTCATAGTTGATACCCAAAAAGTTGCGTTGGAAATTTGTAGAGTACTGAAGCAGATCAAATTGGATGCATTATTGATTTGGACTTTCCTAGTGAAAAGAAGGCAGGTTGGATTAAATTTCCCTTTTTGGCTGGAAAAAAGCTGGTGCAGAAAGGTTTTGACACTTACGCACACGGCTAACGAAGAACACTCTTAAATGGTCTTAAAGGCTCCATACTGTGGACAGACCTGATTGAACACATTGGACACATATTAGAATAGGGTATGCTCAAGGTTTCCTATTAAGTTTGAAGCTTTGAACAAGACAATGGACATAAAAAATTATGAATGACATATAATATGCACTATAAATATGAATGCTTTGTATAATATATGTATAGAAACATCTAACCTCAAATTTTAAGATATTAATAGTCTTCAATTTTAATGATATTATATAAGCCTGGAGCAAAATAAAAAACCATGCCATATCCAAATGACTGCAACTCCTAAAGGATAACTTGATATAAAACATGTCAATTCTAATTAGAAATGCATTCCCAAAGTTGGGTCATCAAAAAATCCCACAAAAATAGTTTTTACTCTTCATAAATTTCCAAGCTCAAACAAATGAATGCAGCATTGTGCGATGTCATGAATGCAACAAAAGATTTTCCTTGAATATTTTATGCTATGAGACTTTAAATCCTCTTAGATACTACCATATTCAATGATTTGACTCATAAATTGATAAACATGACTAGTATAATACAAAATTAGCAGAATAAATGCCTACTCCATTAGGACGAAGCATTCTCTAATTTTGTTGACATCTACATGTGCTCTATATGCATCTCATTTCCAATAATTGCCCCTAAGCACCCAGGATAAGTTAGTCAAAGGATTTAATCATGAAAATAATTTCCTAATCATCAAAGATTTATTGGGGAAAGGCTAACAATATTACACCTGCACGCATAGTTACCAAATTTGAATATGAATACCGAATTGAATTCAATAAGATAAAGATAACATTCGAGTTAAAAAAAATCAATTAGTAAAAAAATCGGCATTGTACTCAGGAATATACAGTATACAAATAAGATATTGTAGAACAAGGTTAGGATTCACTGCCCCAGTAATAATATCTTCCATATTACAAAGACAATATGTGGGTTAATGCTATACACAGACTATCGACAGGTTGATATCTTTTTTATTACATAGACTATTAGTGTGTTGGGGATTTTATAGAACTGGTGGTTTTTTTTAACGAATGTGTCGCTCCAATTTTTATACATCATATTCTTCAGTGTCTAAAAAACTTTAATAGGTGAACTAAACTGAAATACACCAAAACAAAACACCAAAATACCTGGTTTTGGCTTGATGCGTGTGTATTGGGTATTGCTAACAAAGAAGATATGAACAATTTTTCACTTGGGTTGTTTAGTGTTGAAGAAGATTTTGTTCACATTTATTTACAGCGAGGTCATCCTCATAACTGATGTCGAGAGAAATATAGAAGGGTTTCTATGGATTTCAGGCTACTTGTATATCAATGCAAGTGACATTAAATTGAAATATAATACCAAATATCAAGAGTACGCTATCATATGTGATTCACAACACAAATCTCGTGCTTAAGATCCTTCAAAACTAGAAACCATAATATAAAAATGATCCTTCATATAACACAAAAATGCATAGCTCACATTCCAATCAAGGGTTGTCACATCCTTCCTCCTTCCAATTTTTCTACCCTTGAAATATTTAAAAACAACAGCTTTTGGAGGGGCACTATGGATCGTTGATCCACATGGACCTTCTGGGACTATCCAAATTTGAGCTGTAGAATTTCCAGATCTGTAAAGCACCTAGGATCAGGGTTTAATATATTTCTAAGAGTTATTGGTTCAACTTACAGGTGAATTTTGGTAGTGTCTTTCCATTACAACATAGAACAACATTACAAAATCTCTAGATCTCACAAATGCTTGAATGGAACATAAAAATATATATAAGTTGCAAAAATGCATCCAAATGGGTAGGACAGGAGTAAATAGGTTGTTTGTGTGCTATCACAAGGCTTCCACTCAGCTTAAACTGATGGGTAAAGATATTTTTTCAGGTATGTTGTCTCCAAGGATAGGCCCCTGAATCCTGCCAAGGATCGGCTATGAAAGTCCATTTCAAAAAGAGTGTATGCACTGGGGCTTTTAGGGATTTGACGGTTTTCAGGGATTTTAGAACGACGGGACTTGAGGGTCATTTCCACTATATTGGGAGCAATTCTGCTATTGAATATGAGTTCCAGCACAGTTTCTCCATGGATTGTGTGGCTCAAATCCTTCCCATAAGTGTAATCTACGATTTGAGATTGGCTTGGCTCTTCCTCTCTGACTACTTCATGGTTTGCATTTCTTGTTGCAATCACTGCAGTGTGTTTTTTGACGGTTTGACAAAAATATGGTGTCGAGAGGGTGTGCTGTTGTTTACAGAGGTGTTCGCCGTAAATGCCACCACAGAAAACATTGTGTGACAGGTTTGGGTGTTCAGGTGCAGATATTTCATATGATCTTGAACACCTGAGGGATTCGAACTCTAGAACACTCTATGTTTTAGAAAACAAAGATGCATGCACTAGAAAACTATTTCCGTACCTATAAAGAATCCCTCGGCCCCTTCTTCTCATTTTCTTGCGCTTCAGTTGGGAAGATATAAAAATCGCGACCACATTTCATTGACGTGCAGAAAATTGCTAAGCCACCATTGCCATGTGAAAGAGAACACCATGGAAAAAATTGAAAGCTCCGACATAGATGTGCAAGAAGAAATCCAATGAGCAGAAATCCCGTGAATAATTGGTGGGATTCGATACTGATCAAATTTGAAGGGTGGATCAGTGATCAAATTTGAAGGGCAGGTCTTTATAAAAATTGAATCAAATTTGAAGGGTGGGTCTTAAATTTGTTTTTGAGATGAAGGGAAATATAAATAATTTACTTCAATTCACAAGTATAAATTAACTAAACCCTTTCACCAAAAAAATACAAATACTGTTCTTTTAAATTTTTACAATTTTAAATAATTTAGCACTTCTTAATGTTTATATGAAAAAAATGATATATTTTCAATAAAATTTATTTTGAACACATTAAGTTGTCATATGTATATCATTAATAGTAATGTAACAACTATAACCATATTGGGGAATCCACGTGTAATCCAAGCTTGAGAGATGTAAGAATTATAAGGATTGGGCACCTAAGAAAAAATAATACAATACTCAGAAAACATTAAAAAAAATTCTTACATACCAACCCAAGTTAGCAAATCTAGCATAACCAGGGTCAGGGCATCAAATTTTTTTGTTCAACGATTGTCATGAAAACATACATATATGGGATGGAGGGGAAATGGAATCAAGCCTAATTCAATTGAATCCTTGCAACTCACTATGTGTCTGAGTCTCGTGACATTCTGCCTTTTAAGTTGAACCAAAATACCAAAGTAAGTTTTTAATGGCTAGATTTGAGAAAGTTCTAGGTGTGAGTAATTAAGGGATCGGGGCTCTAAAATTTGTTGTGATTTGTACCAGTCCACGATTCAGTGAATCGATATTCATGAGTAGGAATTTAAGTTATTTAATGAAAACAAATAATGTGTATAACCTCTATGTCGAAACTATTTTCCATGTTGATGCATGCCACTACCCTCTTTATTGTCTTACCAAAAGGCATGATAATGAGGAAGACGACCTAAAATTATGGACCTCACCTTCAAAATAATGCATTGCAAGAACATTGGGAAGGAGTGATAAGAAGATCACAACAATCCAACATGTCAAATCTTAGTTGATAGTGTTAATTAAAGCCTTATATGGTAAATTTAATATAAGACTTACTTATAGTTGTCTCTTACTCTTTGCGTCTTGACACATTTAATATTTTATGGTCTTATTTGTGCCTTGTCCTGATTTGTATTATAATGTGAGGATGTGCATGCAAAATAATCCTTAGTTATGATTATGAGATGAGGATTTAAAGAGAAGAGGATGTAAAGGCGAGCAATTTTTATATGTATTTTGGTGGCGTCGAGGACAAATGTTGTGAGAAACCACAAATGTTTGGAAGGATGGAGGGAGAGTACATCATGATCATGCCACCCATCAAATTGAAGACTATTCTTGACCCAACAATTTTTTTTTAATTTTATTAATATTTATTGTTTCTCCATATCATGTGCCCAATGACACCTCTCTGCAGTAATGCATAAATCGACCTTTGCACAGTTTGTGATCCTAGCTACATGCCATTATTTGTATTTGTGTGACATCGCATGTTGTTTATAGTTGTCGTTAGTCCATTATATTCATGCAAGAAATGAAGTCTTGTAGAGGAGGACTTATCAAACCAGCATTTTGAATTTCATTTTGACGAAAAAAGAGTGGACATTGGTAGCGAGGTTCACATATGTAGTAAGCACAAAGTTTTGAGCTCATTTCAGGCCTAGTAGTAGACTAGTATATGTTATGTTTTCCTATAGTCATAGTTGTTGAAAAATTGTCACACTTTATATTGCATCTCCAAGTGACTCGGGAGTGAGAGTCGCATCTCGATGGCTAGTGCCTCGTAGTCATTGATGATTACTATCCATCTTGCACAACTAAGTAGTGAGTGCATGACATGAGTGAGTGAGTGATTATAATTTATCATATTTCCAATATTTTGAATGATGAGTTGAACTTTATAGTATAGGAATTTCAACATATTGACAAATTTATATGGATGGCTAATTTCAAATCTCTCCCTTCTTTGGAAATGTTGATATAAATTACACCCTTCTTAATTGGAAGGGTAAAATTCAATTTTTAAATTTTTTTTGGAGGGAATTTTAACTTTACACTTATGGGAAGGGCTAGAACCCTTTGGTAGGGCTAGGAAGGGTTCAATTTTGAACATTGTATGTACTTTGTACTTACGAAATTTCCATGTTCTTGGAGAAATGCTTGGGAGTCAGGATTTTGAGTTGTGGGGTTCGATACCCTATCCTGATTCTCGGGTCCACTCTCCATGCTATTTTCTTTTGGTGTTGGTGTCATTATGATGTACACTTTGACATTGGTGTATTATTTAATTACATCATTAGTTAATTGACAACTTGGTTTTCCAAAGTTCTTTAGATGTGTGGCTTTGAGGATTTTTAAGGCTCTCTTATATAGGAATGGTCAAGGTGCACTAAAAATGTAAGTGAAACTAATTATTATTTATTTTTCAAGTTAATTATTATCGATTTCTTTAGTATACCTCTTTGTTAATATTTTTTATGATATTTTTGAGTAGAGCCTTCTCCTATGCTTACTAGGGGTAGTGATGATGTGCTAAAAAATGAACCTCAAATAATTGTGATAATTCTTATTGATTATTCTTTTGGAAATTTTCATGGAGAGTCTTCCTATCCCTAATAGGAGTGGTGAAGGGTGTGTTGAGAACTAAACCTAGATAGTTGTGATAAACTCCCACTGATTTCTCTCTTAAAGGATTCTTGGGTATCTCACTTCTATACCTACTAGCAACAATTAAGGATGCATTGATAATCAAACATGGGCTACTTGTGGTGAACTCTCACCAATTTATTACTTAAAGGAATCTCAAAATTATCCCACATATGCTTATAAAGAGTAGCAAGGGGTGCATTGTGAATTAAAACTTGGGATAATTTTCAAAAATTTCCACTTATCTATCATTATGAGATTCTTAGATAGAACTCACTTTCACCTACCAAGAGTCACTAGGGGTGCACTAAGAAATGGACTTGGGCTAATTGCAGTAAACTCCCACTAATTTATCACACTTGGGAATTTTCACATAAAAACCTACTATGCCTACTAGGAGTGGTTAGGGATGCACTAAGAATCAAACCTCAACTAATTGTAGTAAATTGTCATTGATGTACAGATTCAAAGATTCTCATGTAGATCCCTATTACGCCCTATTAGGAGCAACTAGAGGTGATTTAAGACTTGAACATGAGATAGTGTGGTAAAGTCCCATTGATCTATTATTTCATGGATTCTCAAGGAGATCCCCAAAACATCTATTAGGAGTGGCCATGGGTGTGTTGAGAATTAAAAATGGGCTATATGTGATGACCTCTCATAGAACTACTACTTTGGGGATTCTCAAGGAGAGACATCCTATTTCTACTAGAAGTGATTAGAGATGTATTGAGAATTGAACCTAAGATATTTGTGGTAAACTCCCATTGATCTACCACTATATTTTTAAGCAGAGACCCCTACTCTTACCAAGGGTAACTAGTGGTGCATTTATAATCAAACTTTGATTAGCCATGTTAAACTTCCACTAGCCCACTACATCAAGGATTCTCGGTTAGAGCCCTCTTATGCCTATTAGAATCAATTAAGGGTATGTTGAGAATCAAACATGGACTAGTTGTGGTAAACTCCCACCATTTCATTCCTTCAAGAATTTTTAGGTAGAACCCTCTTATGCCTATTAGAAATGGCTATGGGTGCGCTGACAATTTGACTTGCGATAGTTGGTGTATCCCACATCAATCCATTGCTTGAGGGATTCACAAGTACAAGGCTCATAACTCTACTAGGAGTCGAGGGGTACGTTGAGAATCAAACATGGGTTAGTTGTTATAAATGATTATGCAATAAATTCCCAAAATAACATAAAATTAGAAGAGAGAGTAACCAAATATTAATCACTAAAATCAATACTAATAAAACAATTGAAATGTAGAGTCAAAATATATAGGGATTAACATAAACTCCACTCGATCTACTACATAAATATTTTTTAGTAGAAATCATCCATGCCTACCAAGAGTGATTAGAGATGCATTGAGAATGGGGCCTAAGATAGTTGTAGTAAACTGCCATTGATCCGATGCTATGGGGATTCACATGTTATTCCTTCCTATGTCTAGTAGGACTAGTTAAAGGTGCATAGATATTAAAAAATGAGTTATTGTGGTGAACTCCCAATGATCTACTTATTTTAAGGATTTCTTAGTAGATCTCTCTTAACAGTAGGTAGGATTACATTAATAACTAACCATGGGTTAATTATAGTGAGCTCTCACCAGTCTATCACCTTGAACAATCTTAAATAGAGCATTCCTACACATACTAGAAGCAACGAGGGGTAAACTAAAAATTGACCTTGAAGTAGTTATGATAAATTTCCATTAATTTGTGTCGAATCCACAACCTAATAAACTCATGTTCTTGGTATTGAATGCAACTACATTTGAAAACATTTCTATTAGCATTCCCTCCCACTCTTCATGTTTGAATTAGAATGTGGGAGTCTACATTTAAACTCTTAATTTTTTAATATTAACAACTTAAGTTTTTAACATAATGTGACTCTTCATATGTAAAATTGTTAATTCCACAATGTCTTCATGCTAGATTGAACCTCACAGTGAAATAAGAATGAAGGAGATTGATTTTACAATGAAAAATTCATAAACATGCATAGTGAAATTGAACATAGAAGTAACACTCGAATTGGAGCAATAATTGGATTGAATATTCATTAATTTGTATGCAATACATCCAACTTATCATTGAAATGTTGTTGAGGACAAGTGTCATTAAGGTCACTCAAATTCCATTAAGGTCACTCAAATGCTATTAAGGTCGCTCAAATTTTGTCGAGGACAAGTGAATTTCAACGTCAAGTACATCATACATCGGATCATCATAATCATTGACATCGTCATCATCAACATAAACATCAATAAGTACATCATCAACAACATCATGGTCATCATCATCCTCATCAACAAATACATCATTATCATCATCATTGATAGGGTCACTCATATGCCATTATAATTCATCACCATTTGGATCCATGTCATGTTGTTGCAATCACTCAAATTCCATTAAGGTCACTAAAATGTCATCGACAACAACTAAATTCTATTACAACCATTTAGGCGATATTAATATGTCTCTCACATGTCATTATGAAAATTTAAGTTCCATTAGGATCAGTCAGTATCCAGAAGTATTATGACATGCATCATCATCATGGACATTGGCGTTGTCATATTCATCATCATCAATGACATATGGTACATCAACATCATCTTGATCGTCATCCTCATTTTCAATGTTAAGTACATCGTTAACAAAATCATCGTCGTCATTGTCATTATGGTCAGTCATATGTCATTAGTGTTCTTAATCACTCATCACCATTATGATTCATGTCATGTAATTGCTAAGGTCATTTATATGTCGTTACAGTCATTTCGATGATAATAGGGTCGTTTATACGTCATTACAGAAATTTAGGTGCCATTAGAATTAATTAGGATCCAAAAATTCTACCACATGCATAATCATCATTGACATCCACATCGCCATCAACATCATTTTCGTTGTCATATTCATCATCAATATAATTGTGATAATACTGAGCAAGGAACCCTACTACCTCACATAAATGGATGATATAGTCTTATACTTATCAAATCATATCCATACACTCTATCATAACTATCATAAAGCATCATAACCATGTTGTTAGGGACAATCAGATGCCATTAGGGTCTATCAAATTTTGTTGGGTACACTTAAATGCCATTACAACAATTTAGGTGACATTAAGGTAATTTACCCCTCATTATGATTAATCAATATCCAAAAATGGCATGATTACGATCATTTAGGTGCCACTATGATAAATCAAGATCCAAAAATACTATCACATGAATCATGATCATTGACATTGACACAGACATTGATCGTTGACGTTGAAATCAATAAATCTGACGCTATGTTGGATGTTTTCCAAACACAATTCCTAGCTCTAAACCTAGTGCAATTCCTAGTGTTATTCCAGACATTTTTTGAGAGGCTATTATGGGCATTATATGGGATGATTTTTTGAACGATAATTGGGATGCTAATTGGGAGTATAAATTGGGACGTTAATTGGGATGCCAATTATCATCCAAAATAGTGCCAACTTTTAAATTTGGACGCTAATTGGGATGCTACATGGGACAAAAATTTGGATGCTAATTGGGACAATAATTGGGATGCTAATTGGGACGTTAATGATCCATACAAAATAGTGCCAACTTTTAACTTGAGACGCTAATTGGGATGCTAATTGGGACGCTAATTGGGATGCTAATTGGGACTCTAATTGGGATGCTAATTACCGTCCAAAATAGTACCAAATTTCAAAAAGGGACGCAAATAACGCCATTAAAAGCGCCATCCTGTGGAAAAGCATCCACTTTGTCCAAAAAATTATGAAAAATACACTAAAAGTGATAGTGGACACTGAAAAGGAAGCTAAAAGAGATGTTAATCATAAGGTTTTGTTGTAGTGGTGAGCAAATGTGCCCTACTTACCCTGAATCATGGAAATTGGCACTAGAGACACTAGGAGTGATCTAACTGATGGGATCAGAGCATAACTGGACTTGAATTAATGCCAACTAGGTTCAACTATTGGAGACTACTGGTGGCACTCACAGAGGGTTCCTAAAATGTAGGGAATGGCACCAATGTAACCAATGGCACCAGTGGCACCAAAACTCATAAGTGGCAGATGTCCCCTACGTGTGTCCCATATGCATTGGTGGAGTGATGAAGACCTCCTAAGCTAGGAAAATAGACAAGTAGACTTATGTGGTCAAAGGGAGGATTATTAACCCCAACACCTCCTACATTCGTGGATATGATTGGAAAAATGGGTGGAGGTAGATTGTCGGAGTGAGGTCAAGAGGTATGTATCGGTTTCATATCAGATTGGTAACTGAAAATGGGTCAGGAAGGCCATATCCAAGGATTGAAAATATGCAAAAGAGTTTTGTGGTAATTTGATGTACCATTTGGTAGTAGTGTCGATTAGAATCGGCAGAAAAAAAAAATCCTAAAACGAATAGAATCATCCATTAATGAGTTCGAGGAACACCACAAGTGATATGTCATCACATGGTTTTTTTATCCTCACCATGTTTGCCATCAAATTTGGGAATGTTTGATGGCAACTTTATGGGAATAGGTGTCCAATTAGGGTCATGTCGAATGAGATCGTTCTTCAAATGTAATAGATATAGCAAATCCAATGTATCTAGAAATGGTAATTGTCGATTTGGCTACATATACTGGTAATATTTATATGGCATTTGAGTGCCATTAGTACCATAAACCGATTGATTATAAGGTTTTGTTGAATGCGGTGGTGATCCTCCCATAGTGGGTTAGTTAGGTGGTGGGGGTCCTCTAGGTGGTCCTCTAGGTGGTCCACCAGGTGATCCTCTAGGTGGTCCTTTAGGTGGTGGGGGTCCTCTAGGTGGTCCTCCAAGGGGGCCTATAGGTGGTCCTCTAGGTGGTCCACTAGGGGGGCTCCAAATGATCCTCTAGGTGGTCCTCCACATGATGGGGGTGGAGGTGGGACAGGTGGTGGGGGTGGGGGAAGCCTAGTTGGTCCTCCAACTAGGTGTCCATTCAAAGGAGTATTCATTAAATTTGGTTGGCCCATGAGGTATTCATGTTTCTAGGGTAAGGTACTCTAGGATGAACATTTCCTGAAGCAATAGGTTAACAGGTTTTATTCCCTCAATATGTGTAACCCCATATGGGTTGACCCCATGTAGGTTTCCCTCATGTAGGTTTCCACCATGTGGGTTTTCCCCGTGATGGTTGTCCCATGGATGGAGGTGGGACCATAAGAGATCCTCTATTCATGTTGTAAGAAGTAACTGAAGGTTTCCCCCCAATTATGTTTTGTCCACTAACCATGGGTTTCCCTCCATAAACACTTTGAACACTGACCACAAGTTTCCCCGTAGTGAGATTTTTCCTCATGGTTGAATATTTTCCTCTAACTGCATGATTAAAATGGGTCGAGGGTTTCCCCCCAGACATCAAGGTTGGAAGAGGACTAGAACCAACCATAATATTTTGAGATGATACAACTGGAACAGATGGTTGTCCTGGTTCATAAGAAACCATGTTGGTCAATGGTATTTCTGACAAAGGAATTGTGTAAGAAAGAACGGGTGTGTGGTATTGAGGATTAACTACTTCCGAAGTGGATGGTAAATAAGAAAAACTCTAATGTCTCACAGTTTGTCAAAGTTCCTACATGTGGTATATAGTATCATTAAGTGATCCCAAGAAGTCCTCATTTGAGATGGTTGCAGTAGGATGTAGGGGTGCAAGTGGAGGTGGAATTGATTCCACAATTGACAGCGTACCAAAATCAAAAATACCTTGCTCTAAGGAAGTACTCCAAAATGGAGTAGATGGATCAAAAATAGTTGCTACTGGATGATCTAGAGGTCATGTAAATATCCAATATATATTAAATTGAGCACATATATCTGTGGACAAACACACAACTCACAAAATAGATCACACAATTTACTCAGCAATTGAAGAATGAAACAATGCAAAAATGGCTTGCAGCAAGGAACGCTTTCATTAATCAAAAAGTAGTCAGATAATAATTACAATGAAGTACAATGGCTTTAGTAGCCACAAGCAATTTGAATCTACATGAGGAAATTCGAATTGATTAGACTCTATTTGACTGTAGTTAACCAAGACCTTGTCTAAATCACTATCGGAGGACTCAATAGTTAATTGACCTTGTCTAAACCATAACCGGAGCTCTAAAACACAACTCAAGTGTTACATTCAGTGTTGACTAAGGATAACTTACTGTGGTAGGTGAGAAATACGCCCCTCATGACTGCAGTCAAGTAAACCTAGCGCTAACTGAATGTAGAGGACTAGAACTGAATGTAACTGACTTCTAACTTAGCTTGACTAGTCATCAACTGAACTGAACTGACCTTGGTTGGTTTCACCACTCCCAGTGGCTCCTAAATTGTAGGGATTGGTCTAGGAGGCTCCTAAACTGATGCAATTAAGTGCAATCAATGGTATTAAGCCTCAATTAGTTTTCCCCACACTTTAGTAACTGAAAACATGTGCCCCAATTAGGCCAAGTGGACCCAATGGTGATAATGACTAAAAATCGACTAGATGGACTCTCGATTTAGACATATGACCAAATTGGACAAGGGAGGATTAATAATCCTAAAACCCCCCCTAAATGCTAACTTGGAAAATCTATGGTACCTGGTAACTAAGACCATAGGTCACCCATTACATCAAGTAAAGTAAAGTAACTGCTCAAAAACAAGGTGCTGCGGAAAAAACCACATGGGAAAAAAAATCCCCTCCTCTAATTAAGCAGGTAGAATCAGGATCAATATGGTTCTTCTGTGCATAGGTATCCTAGGGCATGGCATGTGAACCTCTTCATCATTATTTCTGGAGGAATCTTCCTCTTTGGAAGAAGAATGATATGCTCAACTAAATCAAAAATATAGACAGCTGTCGGATGAAGACTGGACCCATGTAGAGCAACTGAAGTCAACTGATAAGTGAGAAAAGGTTCTTGAGGATTCAGAAAATGTGAGGAACACTCATGAAAATGATATGTTGCATCCATTAACATAAAACCATGAGTGTTAAGAACAGTCCCAAGTGTTAGGAGCAAGTGTCCAGGCGGATGCAGAAAATCTTCCTCTTTACCGGTTCTGTGAGGAGATGAGCATGTGATCAATGGTAGAGAAGCATTGGGACTGTTGAGAGTGAATGATTGAGCTCAATAGTATTATATGGCTTCTGAAATATCTAATTAATCACATAATAAAATATCAGCAACCTCATATGAGGAAACTAACACCAAATCCCCATCAGCAGTTTTGAAGAGAAAGTGCGGTACTTGATTTTTCAGACCGGAATTGGTGAGAGCAACTACAAGAATGAATGAAAGCTCTTGGATTTTAAAATATGAACCAAATAATATCAGATCAGAAAATAAATCAGATCTAAATGGGTTCAAAACAGATCCAAAAATGTGAAATAGAATCAAATCCCCAACAGCATTTTTGTAGGAGACTTGTGCTACTTGTTTCTTCACACCGTTGATGAGAACAGCTACAAGCAGTACTGAAGGATTATGAATTTGATATATTAAACCAAGAAATATTAGATCAGATATAAATAATATCATATCAGATCAAATAAGGTTAATATCATATTCAAATAAATGGTTAACCAAGACGGTGGATGCACAGCTTTCTTCATCTTCAAAATTCTGAATTTTGGTGCATGCAATCCTGTAGGAATTTGCTGGAAAATATAGATCATGGGGAGCGAATGGATTACTATGGTAATCTGATATTTCTTCAAAAATATCCAATTTATCACATATTTTCATACCAGCAGCAACATTAGAGGGAGAAAAATCAAATTTCTCTTCACTTTCGGAAGCAATTACTGGTAAATTTTGCACATAATTTAAAGGGAAATCACCGGTGAATGTTTGCATGGAAGTGCAACAGAATTTTTCTTCAATATTAGAGATTCGAATGTCTTCTTCTGTTTCAGGAATATGAGAATATGAGATATCAGAGATCTCATGAACTTCTGGAGCATCACGAGAAGGAGTCACTGCACGGAGACTGTCTTCAATTCGAATTGATTGTGTAGAAGCTTCTGCTTCTTCTTCATTTTGAACAACTTCATCAGAGAGAGTGGAGGCCAATATTTTTGGATCAAGGATGCTTATGGTGCTATATGTTCTCTCCAAAGTGCTATTATGATCCTCATCAATCATGCCAAAGGTTCTTTCCAATCTTGTCCAAAGTTCCTGTGGATTTTTAATAGATCTACTGAGGTAGCGCAAGCTAGGAGAAAGAGCCAGTTTCATTATTTAAAAAGCTGCATCTTTTGCATTTATCCAGTCATTTTCACTCTCAAAATAATTTCTACCGAATCCATCAGACACCCAAAAGATATCTTGTCTATTCAAAAATACAAGCATCTTCACCTTCCATTCATAATAGTCTGAGAATCGGGTGAGAAGAGGAACTGATGAATTCATTTCGAAGTTGTACCTTTAAAACAAGAAAAAGGGCACCGTAAGGTCGGACAACCTGCACTTTTGGAATTTTCTTCACACCCAGCTTAGTTAATCAAGCAAGCTTGATCAACAATTCTTTTTCTTGGGGTATTAAGTGGTAAATTCTCTGCTTCTGGTGCAGTGCTGGAAGGAGCAATTTTGCTCAAAAAATGATCCAGTGGGAGATCTAAGGAGGGAAGCGCCTTGTCCATTGAGGCTCTAATACCATATTAAATTGAGCACATAGATCTATGGACAAACACACAACTCACAAAATAGATCACACAATTTACTCAGCAATTGAAGAATGAAACAGTGCAAAAATGGCTTGTAGCTGTGAATGATTTCATTAATCAAAAAGTAATCGGATAATAATTACAATGAAGTACAATGGCTTTAATAGCCACAAGCAATTCGAATCCACATGAGGAAATTCAAATTGATTAGACTCTACTTGACTGTAGGTAACCAAGACCTTGTCTAAATCACTATCGGAGGACTCAATAGTTAACTGACCTTATCTAAACCATAACCAGAGTTCACCAGAGTTCTAAAACACAACTCAAGTGTCACATTCAGTGTTGAATAAGGCTAACTGACTGTGGTAGGTGAGAAATACACCCCTCCTAAGTGCAATCAAGTAAACCTGGCGCTAACTAAATGTAGAGGACTAGAACTAAATGTAACTAACTCCTAATTTAGCTTGACTAGTCATCAACTGAACTGAACTGACCTTGGTTGGTTTTGGCACTCCCAGTGGCTCCTAAATTGTAGGGATTGGTCTAGGAGGCTCCTAAACTGATGTAATTAAGTGCAATCAGTGGCAGTAAGCCTCAATTAGTGTTCCCCACACTTTAGTAACTAAAACATGTGCCCCAATTAGGCCAAGTGGACCCAATGGTGCTAATGACTAAAAATAGACTGGATGGACTCCTAATTTAGACATATGACCAAATTAGATAAGGGAGGATTAGTAATCCTAACAATGTACAGCTCCAATATAGCCTTCAAGTGATGCATGAAAATATGTATCACGCGAATAAGGTTTTTATACCACCAATGGTCCCTTGGGATTGGTGATAGGTGGGTTTTAAGAGGGATAACAATATCCTCATGAATTAGTAATTGGTACTCCTTCATGTGTACCAGTTGCAATGGGTTGGTTCATGGTTTCCCCTTCACTTCCCTCCCCGTTGGGAGGGATATTTGGGTCGAAAATCTTGCTTCCTACAAGATCTTCTCACAGGTTTCTCAACTAAAATAACCGGTGAAAGTCTCTCCCTAAAGGTATTCTAGTCAAAAGGCACACAAAAAATATTACTCAAACTATAGGTCACAAGCAAACGTATGTGATAGGTGGGGTTGGATAGATGGATCCTCACAGGAGCGTCAAGTTGTCGCAACTCATGATATATCGTAGGTTACTCTAGAAGTATGTGATAGTATCTCCCTGAGTGTTTTTCTTGGTGTATTATAGCAACAAGATGGCCGATAGGTTTACTTGGTTGGTTTCAGGCTCCTAGAGGGGTCTTCCCATCTACACAAGGTACATGGGAGCTCAAATCTGTAGTAGTGTTGTCTGATGCACAATTGTTTGAAAGAATCCCTCCTATATATCATCTATTATGTGAAGAAAATTTGTATATACCATAAAAGTGTGTGAAAGGTTGTTTGATATACCGACTAGTACATGGAAGAACCACACAATCCCTGGGATGCAGTGCAGGAAAAAGAACAACAACTCCTACGCTTTAAGATTTTGGAACATGTCTCTAACCTATCATTCAAGTTCCTAAAAAATTTAACCTAAATACCACTTAATTTTAACTTATATATGGTTAAATGGACCAATGGAGTGTGGACTTGTCCCAATATCATGCACCTACTAAATTATATTTAAACTTCTCCTTTTGATGAGATCTATGTACGAGAAGGAGAGAGTTGTTTTTTCTTCTCAAGACAAGTAACTGAAATAAAATACCATTTTTTCACTTTCTCTTCAAGTAAACCAAAAGGAAAACAATAACACTCTTTCAATCAATGAAAATATCAACACCACAACAAATAATTTTTTCTTGTTTTTTTCTTTTTCCAAGGAAGCCTAAACTACAAGATAAAAAGAAAAAGATGAACTTATTTTTGCTGAAAAATGCTTAATATTTTATTAAATAAGCAAAGGAACTAAATATCATTCAAAATACTCTAAGAATAATCATGTTCACTTTGTCCTAATAAGATTTACAGTTCTGAAATTTTTAAAGGTAAAGAAGTTCACAAGAGAGCAAATCATCCAAAGCAATTGATTTCAAACAACTCGAGCCAAGCTCACACCAATAAAAAAATTGACAACAACATGCTTTGAAATACTTCATTCCTAAAGAAAAGTAGATAAGGGCTTATAAAGAGCCACGAGACCAACTACCACAGTAAGAGATCTAAGTTACCCAAGACAACCTAGGAAATTGCTTGCCTACAAAGGACTCACTAAAAAAGAAAGGAAAACTTCAAATCCTAAAAAAAACTAAGCAAAGGAGGTAGATGATAGGTCTGGATAGAATTAGATACTAAGACAAGAAAGAACAGATCTCAGAGAGACACCTAAGCCAACTTTAAGGGGGGATCTTGGACTTACTGCAAAATTTTGCATACGACACGATTTGTTGTGGAACACAATGTGTCCTAGGAGGTCGACGTAATTGTAAACAACACCCAGGTGCATCTAAGATGTAGTCTATATGAACAACAAAGTGCATGGGTAATATAATATGCTTTGTTTCTAAAGACCGAATGCATCGATGTCAACATAAAATGTTTTTCAGAACAAACAAAAACAAAAGGGCCCCATCCTCAAAGGATTTAGAGTGGACTTTAGGTTCTAGAGTAGATCTGGATGATCCAGTGACTCAGAAAATCAAAAGTGCCAACAAACAAGACAATAAAAAATAACATATATGGAATCCCAATGCAAAGCAAGGTAGATCTATATTCTCCCCAGCGGAGTTGTCATTTGTGTTAAAAGGATAATTCCCAAGTGTTGACACAAGTAGACCTCCCTAGTCAATATGGATTGGATCTAGAACAAAATGAGACAATAAAGCACACCTTCACCTAGATCAATTAAACACTAATAAGAAATACAGTAAAGGGGACTCACCTTTGTCACAAATTTTGTCCTCACAATCTTTGCGCTATTGTAATCCAACTTCACTTCCAGTGGAACTTGTGAGAGATCAACACAAGAAATGGAAAGTGGATTGAACTAGTAACAATATAACCGATCTAAGCAAATAGCCAAGGAGATATGCTATAAAAAGACAATGACAATCTATTTATGGGAAGGAATGCATCATTGTATTAAAAATGATAGAAAGAGTATACAACCATAATTCTTTGGCGTCATAGTCTTGTTCCAATAAGTTCCTCCTATTCCAACATGTCACTCTTTCCTTCATAGGAAGAACATCAAGAATCTAACACTTCTGGGGAAATTACTCCAGCATATATCTGTTATAGACTCCTTTCTCTTCACCCATATCCCAAGGCTTTGTTTTATAGGACAATGTGGATAAGGGGAGGTTGAGAATAATGTGGAATGTGGATGAGATATGATCCCAACATATGTGGAGGTCAAGACAGATCTAGAACAATAGGAAGGAAAGGCTATCCAATAAGATTTCTCTCTTGAAGCTTCTAGAAAGATTAATTTTTTGCTCATATAGAGGTCGACGTGACCTATTATCAGAGCAAGGTGTGACCATATAGATTGACGAAAGGTGTTATATAGTCAATTTGCATCGATGATGCAGGTTGCAATGGAGGAAAGGTAGTTTAGAAGAAATTGATGTAGGTTGATAAGGAATCAAGGCATGTCGAAGTTGCAAAACTAGATAACTTGTAGGGAAAGGGAGATAGGGTTCATCCACCATGAAAGTGTCTTCAGGTATTAAGGCAACATGATGTCACAAGGTTAGTTCTGCTGAAAAAAAATACCATGTAACATGGCCATTTGAACCATAATTCTTAAAGTGCTCAATATTCTTTCTTGTACATAGATGTATATGTGAGTGTAATTGAATGAAAGCCTTGAATTATTTTCTTTTGAATAGTGGATTACCTATTTATGTGGATGTATAATGGATTCCACTACTGTAAAACACAAACAAAAAAAATAGGGCTTCCGATATTCCACCCCTTTTCAATCCTTATTCATTTTCATTCACATTTTTTGTCCTCATGATGTCATCTTGAATTTGAACTGGTCTTGGTGTACATATGTACGTATTTGAATTGAATTGGTCCTCTTCTGATACAGAATTACAACCTACAACTACAGAGAAATGACTATGGAACATGTCCTTTTCTAAATTATTTCGATTTTGATTATGGCCTCTTCTCCCTCCACCAAGGACAATGATTCCCTTGCTGAAGTATTTTTTCCTTTTTATTTCTTTGTTGGAGATTGACAATAAGGGACTAATTGTCTTGGAAAATGTTATATCTCTAACAGTTGTTTGCATTGTAATTTTTTGTGCTTTAAAAAACTGCAAATGAAAAACTTAATAAAAATAAAAAGAATGATGCAAGTTAGACTACAAAGGATTTGGTTTTATAATAAACTGGAAAGAACAATGCCATTTAATATAACAGAATATTTAGCTATGTTTAAATTCAATGAAATATTAAAGACTTTTTAGCACTACCATTGCTCATGGAATAATTTTGAACATTGTTACAGATTTAATTATAATATGTATAGTAGCTAATATTTTTGTTGTAGTAACTTGAGAGCCATTGTAATAATGTTATTTAGTTATTTAAAATTGTAAACATGTTTTTGTTTGGTTTTGTAGGTTCTCTTGAATTATCAATTGAAGCTGCTACGATTATATAAAAATCAAAATTGAATTATAGTTCCTAACTCTACAAAAAGATGCTAAGGGTTTCGACCCATCAAACTGTTATATTTTAATCATTTAAGATACTATTAACTTAGGATCTTAACTGAGAGAATAACAAGCACAGCAATCAAACACATAAGACAACGAACACAAAGATTTTCCTCGAGGAAACCATAAAGGAGAAAACCCCGCAACTTCCTCAAAGATAGAATCAGCACCAATAGCAAAGCCCCAAAAATAGTAAGATGATATCCCAATAGCAGTAGCCTCTTTCTCTCTAACCCCAGCAACTTCTTCTTCCTCGGCTATGCACTACAACTGAGTGTGAGTGAGTGTGTGATAAATAGAGAGGCTCACTCTCTATTTATACTACTTCCCGACTTGACAATCACTCACTAGGGCTGACTTCTCTAGGAGAGTCTAATAACCCTAAGGCCCCACAACTGTGGCAACTTTAACCCTTGAACAATAGGAGGGTTACCCACAATGACTTGACATAACTTGTTTACATTATAGAACCTCCCGATAGGAACATCGAGGCATGGCATGACTCAATTACATTACAGATACTTCCCGATATAAACATCGGGGTACAATACATGAAATATACAAGTGAATACATTCCAAAGTTACAAATACATCAACACTCCCTCTTAACTAGGAAGGTATTCTTTTGACACAATTTTCAGCACTGGTCTTCTTCTCTGTATCGACTGGATCATCCCGTCATCTTCATCTTCAAGTTTTCTTCATCTTCAATTCTTCCTCATTTTCAAGTCATCTTCATCTTCAAGTCTTATTCATCTTCAAGTCATCTTCATCTTCAATTCTTCTTCCTCTTCAAGTCTTATTCATCACGGGATCTGGATCATCACTCGATTTGGATCACCACTACTAGATCATTATCACTGTATCATCATCAAATCTGTATCATCACTTGATCTAGATCATAATCAAGTCTGGATCATCATCACATCTGGATCATCACTTGATCCGGATCATCATCAAATCTGGATCATCATCATATCTGGATCATCACTTGATCTGGATCATCATCATCGGTGCTATCTCTTGATTCTTCTCATCACAGAAAGTTCTACAGAGCTAGCCCTCTTTCATGCTGGTTGTAGGTCTTCAGCGCTTATATCTGACCCTAAGTCAGAATGGCCCGCCCAGCTCTTACATCTAACCTCATCTTGTCAGAAAGGCACACCCAGCACTCACATATGACCTCATCTTGTCAGAAAGGCCCAGCACTCACATCTGACCATGTGTAAACACATCACGCTAGAATGGCTCAACACTTATATATGACCATGTGTGAACACACTACATCAGAAGGGCTCTGCACTTAAATATGACCATGTGCGAACACACTGCATCGGAAGGGCTCTACAATTACATCTGACCATGTGCAAACACACCGCATTGGAAGGGAACTGCACTTACATCTGACCATGTGCAAACACACCGCATCAGAATGGCTCTCAGTCCCAGACTGAGGATTCTTGGTAACTAACCAGGTGCCTCCATTCTCCCAGAGAATGGCATCATCCCTTATATCTGATTAAGTGGGAACACATCCCTCAATCACATCAGAACGGCCCTGCACTTATATATGATCAAGTGAGACTACATCCCTCAGTCATATCAGAATGGCCCTCAGTCCCAAACTGAGTATTCCTGGTAACTGACCAGGTGCCTCCATTCCAAGAATGGCATTCAGCACTTATATCTGATCATGTAGGCACCAATCCTACAGTCACATCAGAATATCTCAGCACTCACATCTAACATGGAAGGAACCAATCCTCTCACCATGACAGAATGGCTCAGCGCTTACATCTGACCATGGAAGGAACCTAATCCTCTCACCATGTTAAAATGGCTCTAGGTCTCATCATTTCCCTTTGGAGGGAACCTCGATCTAGAGAACACCAAGCTTCTCCCTGAAGTATTCAAACTTCACTCTGGCCAATGGCTTCATCAACACATCATCTATTTGTTCGTCCATTGCAACATACTGGAGCTTCATTACTCCTATCTACACCATATCCCTGATATAGTGATACTTGATCTCGATATGCTTCGAATTGTCATGGAACACCAGGTTCTCCAAAAACTTCACACAACTCTGGTTGTTGCAATATATACAAGTAGCATCCAACTGGAGATCAGATAAATCAGACAGTAGCTTTCTCAGCCACACTGCCTTGCAACTAGTTGAACAAGCTACGACATACTCTGCTTCAGCTATACTGAGTGCCACACAGGAATGCTTCCTACTAAACCAAGAGATCATACATGATCCCATACTGAAGCAGCATCCTAAAATGCTCTTCCTATCGATGGCACTGCCTACCCAATCTGAATCAACATAACCCTCCAGGTTAATCTTCTGATTTGCCTCGTACTTGAGCCCATAATCAACTGTACCCTTTAGGTACCTCAAAATATGCTTTGCATCAATCAAGTTAACATGTCTCGGATCTATCAGGAACTGGCTCAAGGTGTTCACAGCAAAGAAAATATCTAGTCTCATGTTCATCAAGTACATCAAGGACCCAATCATCTAACGATACATTGTGGCATCAGTCGCTTCTGATGAAGCATCACTCAATAGCTTCAGGTTTGATGCCATAGTTGTGGTTATTGACTTGCAGTCCATCATCCCAAACCTCTTCAGGATCTCTATTGCATACTTCCCTTGTCCAAGGAAGATTCCATCCGTACTCTGCCACACCTCCATGCCTAGAAAATAATTCATCGTACCCAAGTCTTCCATTTCAAACTCAACAGCAAGCTTCCTATTCATATCAGCAATCAGCCCATCCATACCTATTACAAACATATCATCCACATACAGTAGGAGTATCACTAGGTTACCTTTTTCAACCTTGTAGTAAAGGTTGGAATCTTCTTTACTTTTGGTAAAGCCCAAACTGGATAGAAAGCCATCAATTCTATCATACCATGTCCTGGGTTCCTGTTTCAAACTGTACAGGGATTTCTTCAATCTACACACATGAGACTCCCTGTCATGCGTCTCAAAACTAAGTGGTTTTTCCACATACACTTCCTCTTCCACTATACCATTCAAGAAAGAAGTCTTGGCATCCATCTGGTGTATCTTCCATTTCATCACTGTAGCCAGAGCAATTACTGATCTGATGGAAGTGTATCTGGATACAGGTGTAAAATTTTCTTCATAATCTATTCCTTCTTTCTGGGAGAAGCCACGAGCCACAAATCTTGCTTTATATTTCTCTATGCTACCATATGCAACATGCTTGATCTTGTAGATCCATTTGGAAGTTACAATGGACTTCCCTTCTGGTCTTGGGACAACATCCCAAACATCATTCTTCATGATAGATTGATACTCTTTGATCATAGCATCCTTCCATTCTTTCCTTTCTACCGCTTCTTCATACTTGGAAGGTTCTTTATCAATAATGTCACATAGCAGGGATACATAACTGGAGCAGAACCTAGTTCTCTTCCTTCCTCTATGTGTTTCTTTAGAAGCTCCATATATTTATGCACCTTGGATAATTTCACATACCCAAGCAGGTTTCCTCTTGTAGGTATTATTCTCCTGAGTTGGATCCATGGGTTCTTGAGGTTCTTCTAATTCTCGATCCTCTTCTTGAGTTTCTTCGTTCATGGTTGTATCGTGAATTCTGGGTGCTTCTATTTCTTCATATTCTTCAGCCGGTCTCTTCCTGGATTTGATGTAGGCTGAATATTCATCAAATGTTACATCTCTACTGATGTCAATATTTTTGAATCCTAGGAAGTATATTTTGTAAGGGTTTGAGCTTTCAGAGTATCCCACAAATATACCCTTCTTTCCTGAAGGATCTAACTTTTTCCTCTTTTCTTTCGGAATATGTATATATACAGGACAGCCAAATATTCTAAGATGGTTGACTTCTGGTTTCTTGCCGGAGAAGACTTCTTTAGGTGTCTTTTTCTTGAGTACTCTATGTGGAGTATGGTTCTGTACATATACCGTTGTTCTGGCAGCTTCTGCCCATAGATGCATGGGAAGATCTTGATCATGAAGCATGTCCCTTGCTGCTTCCATGATTGTTCTATTCTTTCTTTCTGCAATCCCATTCTGTTGTGGATTATATGGAGTGGATAACTCCATATTAATCCCTGAGTCTTTGCATATCTCTTTGAATTCATTTGATGTGAATTCTCCACCATTATCTGATTGAAAGTTCTTGATCTTCTTTTCAGTGTGGTTCTCGATCAAGGCTTTGAATTCCTTGAACTTGCTGAATACTTCAGCTTTGTTCTTCATAAAGTATATCCATGTCTTTCTAGAAAAATCATCAATAAAAGAAACATAGTATACATACCCTCTTAGTGAAATGGATGACATTGGACTGCATACATCGGAGTGGATGATTTCCAAGATTTCTTTTGCCTTGCTCTCGCTACTTGGGAATTTCTTCTTTGTGTTCTTCTCTTTCGCACATCCTTTGCATACACCTTCATGTTTTTTCTACATTTCTGGGAGACCTTCAACAGCTTTTCTTGCAAGTCGTAGTGCTCTATAATGCACATGTGCAAGCATTCTATGCCAAAGATCATTTTGTTCTACCGATTCATGAACCAAAGCTTGTTCTAGTTGGCCCTTCAATTTGTATAGTCCTCCTTCTTGTTCCCCAATCACTACTGCATCATCAAAATACTTTCCCTTTGGCCACATGAGTACTTGACCATCTACAAATGCAACCCTCATTCCTTTCGCATCCAATGCAAATATGGAGAGGAGGTTCTTCTTTAGCCCAAGTACAAACAATACATCTTTCATCTTGATAGACTTTCCAGAGTCTATCTTGTATGAGGATTCACCACTACCTTTTATTGGATACTGGTAGTCATCTCCAAGTTTCACCTTGTGAGGTGATTCATGTTTAGATAGTTTCACAAAGGATTCCTTGAATCCTGTCATATGTTTGGAAGAACCAATATCTATAAGCCAATCATTGCTGCCATGTGTGATAGTTCCCGTGAGAGCAAAAATCAGAACATATTCTTCATCACTTGAAGAATCATCATTGTCTTGTCTGGTTCTCTTTGTGGAAGGTTCATTATCCTCTGCAGCATGAGCATGATGTCTTCTCTTGTTTCCCTTCTTCTTGTGAGAGCTACTTTTGTTTTGTTAAGGCCTGGAAATTCGCAGGCAACAACAGTAAGGGATTCTCCCCAGTCAACGTTCCCAACTAGCCCGTGACTGTTTGGAATAGGGAATCCGTCCAGTTTGCGGTCCGGCTATCGTAGGTCAAGTAACAAAAGGGTTTACCGGTTGCGGCCCGGTCCACCGTGTATTTTTTGTATTTTTGACTTAATATATGAGATGCAAGTGCCTAATTAACAATGCAGGGTGACACAGATGCAGGGAGCAGTCACAACGTGATGCGCAGGTTCTTACCTCTCGTCTTAGACTCACAAGCATCTGAATCATAGACAATCAAGAAATTAAAACTAACTACCTAATCTATCCCTAGGGAGCAGAATTATCATTCATTGGTGAGTAATATATTTTGTACATGCATTATGAATAGTTACAGATAGTTGATACTTCTTTCATGACACATGAAAAATTACAGATATTTGAACAACTAGATAGCCAATTGTTTATGAACAACATTTATTACCCACAGTGGAAAGCATCAAAAAATATACTAAAGAACATTCAACAGGAACATAGGTTCAGGAAATTAGAATGCTCTCACAGTTAATGAAACACAGCTGAAAACAAAATAGTTCCCCTCCAACATTGTTCATTCAATCACATTAACACATTCCACATAGCACTTTCTCCAACAGGTAAATTTTCACTTTCCAGTTTGTAAAACTAAATAGTTCCTCTTACAAGCAAAGTTTACAATTTTGCCAGCGAAAAAGCCCTTTCTAAGTTCTATTTTCCAATATTTAAACTACAACCCTGGTCGTTTGGGCTGGCCCCCAAACGAATGACCTTTCAGTTCCCCAACGCTTCATATTCTTCTATATTTTCTGCGCAGGTTCATGATTGGCTAAGTAACTGCCGGACCTTTCAGAGCTGCTCTTTTGTCACCATTCATTTTGTCTTTTTCCTCGTTTTTCTTTCTTGCGATCCTGTTGGTTTCGGCTCTACCTCTACCAAACGGCCCATCTCCCTTCGCGCTGCAACAGTTTGACTGACCTCCGGAAACCACCTGCGATCAAACGACGAGCATCATTCATTGGAAATGCATTTAAACCATATCAACTAAAATGGCTAAGCATTGAGAAGGCCATGTACTGCGTTACTACCACAAGGCTTAACAGACGCCGGCACCATTACTTTGTTTATCCCTGGGCTCACGCCAAAACCACCAAAGATGGGAAACGAGGACTCATAGGACGCTCAGGGCACTAGCACCGGAAACTAAAAATCCCACCCCAGCCGCAACTGTGGAAGAGAACGAGGTCGCGGACAAGCGATCGAAGGGCAGGAAAATTCCCAATCGAAAATTGGAGGGGTGACCACATCGGAAGCCAAATGACTTTCCCAGCCGCAACGGCGGAAGAGAATGAGGTCACGGACAAGCGATCGAAGGGAGGGAAAAATCCCAATCGGAAATCGGAGGGGTGACCACATCGAAAGCCAAATGACTTTCCCAGCCGCAACAGCAGAGGAGACAAGAGCTAGAGACATCCGGAACACGGGCGGGGAAAGTTTTAATCAAGAGTCAGAAGACTTTGACATTGGAAGCCAAATGACTTCCCCAGCCGCAACGGTGGAAAAGAAATGACTACAGGCAAGCGATTTCAAAGCTAACATGCATCGGCAGTTGGAACGCTTCATGCTTCGAGCGAAGAAGTGATTTGGGAGCCGCAACGACGGAAGCGAAAAGGTTTCGGCTTCCGATCAATGAAAAAATACTAAGTGTTTAGACAGTTTTAAAACTCAGCGGCGGTAGACCTGTTTTACCTCCGCAACAGCGACTCACACCGAAGATCATTTGATCCGATCAACAAACAAAACCCAATTTAAAAATCTGCGATTCACCATCAATCTCACGCAGGCACTTCTGAAAAAACCAGGACGGAATGTAATTTCCAGGAAATCATCCACAATTAAAGCATGACCCAAAAATTCAAGGATCCAAACGATTCAAACAACGTGAAATCATGAGGAGGGGACCAAAATTTAATAAATTTGGGGAGAACGGTTGCAGCCACAACATGTTTCTAGGACAATCTCTAGAAAAGTGTGCTTTTTCATCACAAGTATAGCAAATGTACTTAGACATATCTCTAGGATTTCTAAAGTTACTCCTTTGGTGAGAATGCTTACCTCTGTAGTGGCTAGTTTTGGTTTTCTTGGATTGTACTGTGAGAGCTTTATCTTCACTTCCCATCTTTTCTTCTTGAGCTACTATCCGAGCTTCTTCTTGAGAGAATTCTTCCCATAGTCTGCTGAAATTGACTAACTTATTTGTGGCACAGATCCCTTGAATGAATGAGTCCCGTGTCCTAGGGAGGCCATTCAAGGTGGTCATTACAATTTCTACATTCTCCACTTCTTCATCCACTAATTCAAGTTGTTATTTGATATGGGAGACCCTTGTGAAGTATGACTGTATGGTCTCCGCATTTTGGATCTTCACATTCTTCAGCTAGTTCCTCAAGGTCATCTTCTGGTTTATGTTCTTTCCTTCAAACAGTCTGGTTAGGGCATCAAACATAGCTTTAGGTGTCTTTAGGGAGGACACATGTGGTATGAGGTGATCCCTGATTGAATCAGCAATAATCCTCTTAGCCATAACCAACTTCTTCTTGTGTAAGGCCTTAGCCTCATCTCCCTCTGGAACTAGAATCTCCTCATTAATGTAGGAGTCCAACTCATTTTCTTCTAGGACTAGGGAGATCCTATACTTCCAGGCTTGGAAGTTATCAGCTCCCTCAAGCTTTTCATCAAGCTTGGTATGATGAGACATCTTAACTGAGAACCTCAAATGGAAATACAAAATATTTAGTTCTTACTAGGTCAAGATGTCGGATATGGATCTGGAGCTGAATTTCTGCAGTGCTGGTTCAGGAGCATATTAGGGTTTGACTTTCCTGGAGTTCTGTCCAATCAAAAGCTTTGATCTTGATCTCTAAACTTCGATTTTGAGGAGGAGATCAATCCAATCCTAGGCTCACTCAAAAATTCCACTTCTATGGAAGGTCCTAATTTCCGGCAGTAGTGTCGAGTCAAAAACTGAAAATGCTCAAAATCAGATTCTGCTTCGACAGAAATATGCACCCTGGGGAGGAGAGTCATCCCAACCTTCTTTTGCTGAAAATATGTGGAGAAAGATCCAAAAAGTAGGAATCCCTAGTTTCCGCAGCTGCATAGTGTCTTCTTCTCAGGTTAGCTCTGATACCATGTTATATTTTTTTCATTTAAGCTAGCATTAACTTAGGATCTTAACTGAGAGAATAACAAGCACAAAAATCAAACACATAAGACAATGAACACAAAGATTTTCCTCGAGGAAACCATAAAGGATAAAACCCCACAACTTCCTCAGATATAGAATCAGCACCAATAGCAAAGCCCCAAAAATAGTAAGATGATATCCCGAAAACAGTAGTCTCTTTCTCTCTAACCTCAACAACTTCTTCTTTCTCAGCTATGCACTACAACTGAGTGTGAGTGAGTGTGTGATAAATAGAGAGGCTCACTCTCTATTTATACTACTTCCTGACTTGACAATGACTCACTAGGGCCGACTTCTCTAGGAGAGTCTAATAACCCTAGGGCCCCGCAACCGTGGGGAATTTAACCCTTGAACAATAGGAGGGTTACCCACAATGACTTGACATGGCTTGTTTACATTATAGAACCTCCCTATAGGAACATCGAGGCATGACATGACTCAATTACATTACAGATACTTCCCGGAATAAACATCGAGGTATAATACATGAAATATACAAGTGAATACATTCTGAAGTTACAAATACATCAACACAAACAAGCTCGATGAAGGAGCCTTTGGTTCAATCTATAAGGTAATGTCTACATTATTTTTTATTATAAATTATTGTGATGTCCCTTTTATATCATATATTTCTCAATTTTTGTAAAGAGATATCCATTACAGACCATGACGAGCCCCAAAATATGGACTACTCGACCATGTGGATCAATGAGAGGCCATCTTGGGGCTTCAATGTGGACCTGTAACATATACTAGTGTGGATGGAGGGATCCTACATTGGTATCCATGGCGTTTATGTAGGCCAATGCATGAATTTAGAGGGTGTAAGGTTGAATAACTCAACGAATGTGTTGTCTGATCCAAGTCACCATGCTAGGACCTAAGGATTGTGTAAGAAACAATGTGTAACAATAGTGATATTTGATCCTAGTGGAGATAAATATTGAAATTGTTGTATGCTATATTTTCTTAAATATACACCTCTTCCTCCTTCTTAGCAAGCACTTTAAGCATTTTTTTGTAATGTGCATTGTCTCTATAATGGAGGCATTCTTTTTTTTCTCTTCTTGTTTTTTCTTTTTATTTTTGTAAAATTATGCCTATATTTACAACAAATATAATCAAACAAGGGAATAAATGGGAACAATTTCTTAGGCCTAAAAGAAATACATTTAGGTTTGATTGTGCCTCAATAGAAAAACACATACATCTCTTAAACTGAGAGGCATTTTAACTCTAAATTGCATAGATAATTATTTCAAAAGACACTTCTTAAAGGAGTTGCTTAAATCCCCACCCTTCATTTAATCCGATGAAACAGAGTAAACGTGGCCAGAAATGTTGGCTTCATAGGCAGTCTAGTGACTGTTACTGGTAATTCGTCTACACAAACACCTATCGGTTCCTATAAGTTGTCTATTTGCCTAGGATTTATCTAGGCATGGATATGGTACCAAATTGATCATATAGAGGTGTGGATTGGATTAAAAGTAGAAAGATTCATATTTTGTAGGAGATGCAGATGTTCAGATGTCATGGTTGTAGTTTTTTTTAAGTTGAGTTACAATCCAAAGCTATAAATCTGTGGCTGGTGAAATAGGTCTAGTTGTCCTTAAATGTGTCTTCCAGTAAATTATTTTTGAGTCCACTTGTGAGGAGATGGTGGAAAAATATGGAATTGGGGAATTGGTTGTTTTTTTTTGGAGTTTCCTATGTTTCAGCGAGGAGTTCGTAATGAGACCTTGTTCCTGTTAGTAGGATCACAAGGTAGTTGGTGGTTGCAACAATAGTTCTTTTTTTGTTGAAGTCTAAGTCATTAATTTGTCACCTTGCCATAATGAATAAGGTTCCAAGGATTCAAATGCTAGAATTCTCACTTTATTCTTTGGAATATTTGCTTTCAATAGAGTTGGAACAGTGGTGGGAGTGAAGGAAAACTAATTTATTTATTAGTTCATCCTTCCAAATCAACATGTATTGTAAAACAAATTATCACTTTACAACATGAAACATATATTCTACATCCATGCAACAAGAAAATAAGTACTTATCTCCACCCACAAGATCTACAACATCCAATCATTTTGTTCATGCCACAAAACACATCAAATATTTTTTGTTGCTCTTTTGTTTGCTTTTTGCTCATATTTGTCTTACATAGAGTTCATGTTAGTCGAGGAAACACTTATGCCTTGTTTTTGCAATGACATTAAGGCTATAACATAGATTTATTATAGGTGTATTTAGTGTATGCTAGACTTATTATCCTACTCGCAAGAGAGAATATTAATGGAAAATTGATGGAGCAACTACTACAAGTGCAACTCAATGGAAATTATTTGCTCGAACAAGTGGGATAACAAGTATTTCGGAACTATGTTTGAAGATGCATAAGAAAATTTTATGCTAGCAAGTAAGTTAGCAAGGCTTCTGGGCGAACTATTGCACACTACCCTTTTGCTAAAGTCTAGAGTTGTTATGACTCTAACTTTTCTAAGAGAGTAGGTTTAAAAAAAAATTGCATATACCTATTTGGATTGAATGTGAGAGAGATTTTGTTTTTCTCATAGACCCCAATGCCTATGGTTGTGTGGTGAATGATCCCATTTCAATTGGTCTCTTTGCATGTTAATATTTTCTTAAGATAAGTGTTTGTTGTGCTATCTTCTATCTAATGTGTTCTTTCATGTGATAGATTTTCTAAATTTACTTTTCAATTTTGAAAGTGGTTCTATGTTTGTGATTACTCTACATATAATTTTAGAATAAATTTCATATTCTACACACTACCCATTTGTGAAAATATAGACTTGTTATTACACTCACCTTGCTAAATGAGTACATTGTTGTTATCAACCCAAATGGAACTTCTCCGTCCAATTGCTGACATTCCTTATGTTGGTACACAAAAGGACATCTTAGGATTGAAGTTTGCCAAAACACTATAGATGGGCATGAAATGAGATGCATTTACCCTTCAACCAGCTTTCCATATGATTTTTCTAAGTGTTGAATGGCATACGCAACTATATTCATTGAAACTCGCGTACGTACGTGACTATTCCCATTGACAACTCGCATATTGTACGTGACTATATCCATTGCAACCCATGTACATTAGCATACGCGGGTTTCCTTTAAGAAACTTGTTTGTCATGTGAGGGTTGCCTATATTAATAGTCGTGTACATCTCCATTTGACATTAAAAAATATAAATCACGATAAATGGAGATTAGTTGGGCCTTAATCATTAACTACCCCAACTATTTCAACCTCCTCAACCTTCGAAACCACTCTATTTCCCAAAGTATAAATAGAGGCCTTGGGGAGGGAATTAATCAATCAAGTTTGGAGAGCAAATTTATGATGGTGGTATATCTTCAGAATTCTTGGAGTAGCATAACTCAGAGTCCTTTGGTTACAGAGGATTCCTTGTCTCAGGTGTTGGGTTGTACTCTTATCTCATTCATTGATTGTTAATAAAGAGAATTCTTCTTCCAACATTGTGTTGAGTCTCTTTCATGTATTATGGTTGATGAATATATTCGATTATGCAATAGATATATTATTTATCTAACATGTCATATATACATGTATAAGATTTTACTTGGAGAATTTTCTCTTTGCAGGTGAAGGTGGTGCATCCCTGAAAGCTTTGGAGAGAAGCAGAGTGAAAGAAGATAAAGCTTGGATCAACCGTCGGTAATCGGGTGAGTCAAGTATTTCTTACTATTTCCTTTATGTACTTTATTAAAGCTAATTGTCTGCAAGGTTAGAAGTAAGTTGGTAACCCAAGACCCTAGCTTACAAGGGTGTTTTATCTTGAACAATAGAACTGGCGACTCCATTGGGGAGCCCAGCCTACTATGGGTTAACTCTCTAGATCCTTGCCTAGTCTTTGCTTTGATTCAATGTCTAGTGTTGTGTCTTAGTTTAGACTTATAGTGGTGTTTGAAGACCTTTATAATGTTTTTCTTTTGTTGAAAAATTTTACTCCTGTACACGGGTTGTTGTGCTACACAGTCGCGTACAGAGGTCTGTGTACGTGGGTTGCTGTATTAGACAGTTGCGTACAGTACGCAGGTTTCTCTTGTGAATAGTCGCGTACAAGTATGAGCAACAAAATTTTTGGGGTTGGGTTGCTTGTTCCTGTCCTTTTGTGGATTTTGTTTTGTTTAGGGGTCTTTAGTACTGGCATTGCACTATAGGTTTGATAGCCCTGTTAACCATACTTTGTGCTTTTCGGTAAGCCGTTGGGTTTTTATTGGTTGGATTGGCTTTCTTTTAGCAATTTGAAGTGGATTTTCCTATTGGGTGATAGGTCCAAGTGCTAGTTGTCTGAATCAGTGATCAGGGTTGTAGATACCATATATCCCATTATATTTCCGAATAGTGTTGGTTTGTCACTTGCCTTTGATTGATTACAGTGTTTTCTATTCATTGTGTCTTCCCAACTGGGTGTTTTCCAAGTCTTCCTTAGGTGGTTGATCTTTGGTTTTTATAAATCTGCTTTACTTCATTTTGCTTACTTTATATAGTTAGATTATTCAAGCATACTCAAGAATGTTGCATTAAAGCGCATACTAATCTTTGAGGAATTTGAAAAGTGAAAAGAAAAGCATTGGATCATTTGCATTCGAATTGCATATGGTAGTTTTACTTTCAGTTTTTAAATAAAATCTCAAAAATTACAAAAATAAGTCTTATTTTTCTCTTTCTTAGTTTATATTTACAAAAAAAAAAGAGAAGCTTGTTTTAAAATAGTGATAATTTGCTTTGAAATTGATTTATACACATGTTTTTTACGTTTCTTATCGAGTCAATAAAATCATAGTCTTTCACTCCACTTGCCTTCTGAGTAAAAATAGCCCTTAAAATGAACACTATAATTTAAAATTTATTAGCAATTTTTGTTTTATAGGGCCATACACCTACTAGCTTAGGCTAGACTTGTGGGATAGGAAGTGTAAACTCCCCATAAGTACTTAAATTCAGACATAGTGGGGTAATCAATAGGTAAATCCTTCTCTTTATCGATAGTATCTAGGAAGCTCCTCTCAAACGGGAGTTAAGTACGAGGCCGCGTGGAGGCATTGGACTGAGGAGATAACCCTCTGATTCCTTGTCAAAACGTAGAACAAGGTTTTTATGCATCTGGGATTATAACCTAGATAGAGTTTCGGGCTCAGATACCTTGCCCATGCGTATGAATCAGGCTTGCGACTATCCCCCCAGACTATTGATATAGTTAAGGTAGCCTCTAATCTCTTGACATCTAGGGTTTATACACATGTAAACCAAAAGGCTATTTCTAGTTCACCTTGGATGGGCTTGGAAGGTAACCCTTGTTGAAAGTGTAGGAGGGAAGTGGGTGATTCCTCCGCTTGTTCCTAAGAACCTCTTCAAGGACGCCAAGAAACTGTCTCTCAGCTTTCTTCGGGAAATCATATCTTGTACCCCTTGTGACTATTGAGACTTTAGGAATTTTTGTAGTGATTGCTCTGTGGTTTATCTGTGTTTAGCCGACCTTAGGGTTTGAAAAGTTAAATTTACAATCGTGGAGGACCAATCTATCAAAAGGTCATGAAGGTTGCAAAACCTTCATTTGCTTATCACATTGGAACCTCCATCTCCCCCTCAAAGGTGAAGATTAGACACAGATGGTTCTTTTGAACCGATAGGAGTTAGTGAAGTTCCGAGTGAACTAGAACTTAGGAAAAACCGTTTTAATTTAAACACAGTTGAGATAAAATACTTGCAAGCTGACGAGTTTGCAAGGAATTTTAATACACCTCTAACTAACTTAAACAATCATGTGATCGTTTAGGTTTGTCCTTTCGATCCACCCGTGATTAGTGTCCCTGTGGGCAGAATAATGTCTACTACAGGGGAAAGTTCTTTTACTTCCACCTCAGCCGCTGCAGCTAAAGGGGTACTACCTCCCCCGGTAGGTGCCCCTAGATCAAGTATACCTACTATTCCCTTAACTCCAGCGAGCCGAGTGGTTCAACCACTGGCTCCCACAAGTCTAGTAGGTGCTTCTAGTGGTATGGTCACTGGGATTCCTAGTGTACCTATAGTTCCCACTTCCTTTGCACACACTGCCCAGAGTGGTCCTATAGGATCCTCGGCTTTTGTCCAAGGATTTCCTTGGAATGGGGGGAACATTCCCCCATCCACTCCATGCATAGGCCCAACACCCTCATATGTAGGGATGCAGTTTGGAAACACTAAAATTTTTGGTCAAGGTTTTCAAACTACGGTTTCAGCTCCGTTCATGAGTTCTCCTTTTTCGCTTTTTAGTGGAGGGATACCTGCTACTGTATTTCAAACCCCATTTTCTACTAGGGCAGCTAGAACCTCTTATACTGCACCTCACACAAATAATCCTATGGCTTATGGATGGAATCCTTTCCAAAGCAACCCATCCACTTCATAACCAGTAGAAGGGGGAAACCCCACTTTCACATATGGGAATATGGGGGAAAATCCCTCTAATCCCCAAACTGGTACTTTTAGTGCTCCATTTAGACCCAAGCTTCCTTTCCTAGAAACGTTAAACTTGCCAGATTTGTCTAAACTGATGAATGACCCAGTGAGACATGATCCCTCCTGGCCACCCATCCCTACCAAGCTGCCCTCGGATATCCCAAAATTTGAAGGCAAAGTTGGTGATGATCCTGGAGCTCATGCCACCACTTTCCATTTATGGTGCTCTTCCAAATCACTGAACGAATATTTGGTTCGGTTAAGGTTGTTGCAAAGAACTTTGACGAGTACTGCAGCAAAATGGTACATTGAGTTGCCTTCTGTTGTGTTTAGTAGTTTTTGGGACTTGGCTGACGCTTTCCTTAGTCACTTCCAGCTTCCTGTCCAATATGATTTTGGAACGAACTTGTTTTCTACCTTCCGGCAGAACAAGGCCACCCATATCTCGGATCACATCCAAGAGTGGAGAAGACGGAAGAGTCTTATTAAAGCCACTATTCCTCCTGAGTTCTTATTAGAATGGTTCCTTAAGTCCATATTGCCTTATATATCTAAGGACGTATCTACTTCAGGAGTGACAAGTGAGGAAGAAGCTATCCTCAGGGCCCAGCAACTAGATTTGATATATTCTCAGTCTAGGATCTTATATGAGATTATCCTTGAGGCACCGAGGCCAATGCACGATGCAAAGAAACCTAAGCCTGGACCCCATGCCGATGGTGTGGTTGGTTTCGTGAATTCTCCACTGTAGAATCTTTGGCCAAATAGCTCCATCAGCTGTGAGTCAAACATTCTACAGTGGAGGTAGCAGAGGCTGCCCCCTCACCCCAAAATGCAAATGTTTTTGCACAAACCTCTCAGAAGGGCAATCAGCAGCCCGGTGGGAAAAAGAAGAGAGGAAAGAAAGGGGAGGGAAATCAAAACAAGCAAAAACCCGCAAACAGTGCTAATGGGGGCAAGAAAGAAAAGAGGGAGGTGAAATTCTCATGTAAGTTGTGCCATGAAGATCACCTTACTCATTTATGTCCCCTTATGGAACAAGCTCAGAAGCTGTTAAAAGCCCAACAACCAGCTGTCCTGAAGGATCCTTTTCCTCAAGGACAGAATTCTGCTTCAGCTTCAAATGCAGCAGGGGGCAACCCAAATTCCCCTAACCCCAATTATATCAACATGGTTCGATCCCAAACTTTACTATAGACCAGGAATAATAACTATGAAAAAGAGACCTCGGATAAGGGTAAGTCAATAGGTGAAATTTCTAACCCTCTCACGATTGAGAAACCTGCTGAAATTATGCCCAATATACCGAAAGGTGTCTTTAAGAAGACCTTGCATAATCCTAATGCTAGGGCTACAGAAAACTACTTCGTAGTTGAAGACTTAGCGCAAGCACCTTATGCAATGTCAACTTTGGAGGTGTTACAGAGTTGTCCCGCCCAGCGGGATGCACTCTTAGCAGCCTTAGGCAGTATCTACTCATCGAGTCTCGTGGTGAAATTTAATTTGTCTGATGTCAAAATTCACCTACCATATCATGGTACCCTTATCAATAGATGTCATCCATGGTGGAAAGACCATTGGAAGAGCAGTTGTCGAAGAGGGTGCTTCTACATGTGTTATGTCCTTGTCTTGTTGGAAAGCTCTTGGATCCCCAGAGCTGGGCCCGTTAAACACGCTACTTACTGCTTTCGACGAATGGTCATTCCATCCACATGGTATCCTACCAGATTTTGAAATTAAGTTGGCAGGGAAAGCAGTGTCTGTTGAGGTAGAGGTGATTGATACACCTTTGGATTACAACTTGCTTTTGGGGAGAAGTTGGACTTATGCCATGTCTTCTATTGCATCGGTCGTCTTTCCATTGGTAGTGTTTCCACATAAAGGGACGTTGGTTAATGTTGACCAACTCAGTTTTACTCGAAAAGGCCGCATGGAATCTAATGATTCCACTGTACCATTGGTTGATCAGGTCAAACCTGCTTTAGAGAGATTAGGGGATGGAATGTACACATCATTGATGGGCACATTTGATTTTCCAGCTTCGATTAATTATATAAGTTCTACTAGTGTGGGGAAGTCCATAGCTACAGTTGTTGATAGGACTAATCCTTGGGTTCTCCCTTCCCACCAAGAACCTGAAGTTCCCTTATCAGCAGCGGAAGTGGCTTATCAAGCTATCACCCATACTGCTATTGATCCCATTCCAGTCCCCCTCATAATATCAGAGGAACTGGAAGAAGCCTATCTGCCTGCTTGGACAGAAAACTATTTGCATTCTAGAGATTGCTTAGATATGGTTTTACCTTCGGATGAAGCCATGTGTGGACGAGATAAGATCTGCAAAGATATTCACCATCAATCCTATTTTCTTCCAGAGTTAAGTAGGATAGAGAATCAAGAGTTTCATATGAGACTGGTAGACGATCTTGATACGCCCATTAATCCCTTACCAAGGGAAGAAATTTTTGTTGAGGGGACATGGCAAATATTTCCACTACTATCCCTATCAACATCTTTGTAAATCCTAATGTTGTGGAAAATGTGCATATTGGCATAAAGTTCTCTCTTGAGGATATTGTGATCTATACATCCTTGTTTAAGGAATTATGCGATGTTTTTTCCTGGTCATATGAGTATATGTCAGGTATTGATCCATCTATAGTCAAGCATGAAATTTGAACATACCCTGACGCTAAACCTATTCAACAAAAGTTGAGACCTGTTAACCCGTGTAAAGTGGTAGTTGTGAAGGTTGAAGTGGAGAAATTGCTGAAAGCCGGTTTTATTTATCCCATAGCTTTGACAGAATGGGTATCCAACCCTGTTCCTATTGATAAAAAGCAGGGGACCATACGCGTGTGTACTAACTTTCGAGATTTAAACAAATCATGTCCTAAGGACAACTATCCCATGCCATTTATAGATCAAATTATTGATGCTTGTGTGAGAAGTGAAGTCTTTTCATTTATATATGGTTTCTCCAGATATAATCAAATCCAAATTAAACCGGAAGACAAACATAAAATAGCTTTCATTTGTCCTTGGGGTACCTTCGCGTACAAGAAAATGCCCTTTGGATTGAAAAATGTTGGGGTAACCTTTCAGTGGGAAATGAATTTTTCCTTCCATGATATTAAAGCCATTGTCAAACCCTACCTTGATGATCTGCCAGCACATTCTCATAAGAGGATTGATCACCCAGATCACTTGTGTCTGATTTTTTAACGATGCAGATACTATAAGATTCGCTTGAATCCCCACAAGTGTGTTTTCTGTGTTGAGTTAGGGAGACTGCTCAAATTCATTGTTTCTAACAAAGGCATTCAGGGGATCCTTTGAAAGTTGAGGCCATTGTAAATCTGCCTCCTCCTCGTTCTATTAGGAAGCTTCAGAGCCTGCAGGGGAAGTCCAATTTTCTTCGACGTTTCATTGTAAATTATGCCAAGATTACTAAGTGTTTCATGCACCTGTTAAAACAGGACACCCCATTTGTATTGGATGAAATTTCACAACTCGCATTCGAGGCATTAAAAAAAGCTTTGTTGTCAGCACCATTATTGCGCCCGCCAGATTAATCTAGGGATTTTATATTGTATCTGGCCACATCTGAGTCGACCATAGGGGTAGTCCTAGTCCAGGAGGATGATAAGCTCCAAGAGCATGTCATTTACTATCTCAATCGTGCTTCAGTTGGACCTGAACTTAGGTATTCCCACATCGAGAAGTTGGCTTTAGCAGCTGTTTATGATGTTCAAAGGTTACGTCACTACATCTTACTGAGGACTACGATGGTAGTGGCGGATGTTAATCCTTTTCAATACGTTTTGTCTCAATGGATAGTTGGAGGCAAATTCAACAAATGGATAGTCATTCTCCAAGATTTTGACTTGGATTTTCAATCTGCTAAATCCAAAAAATCCTTAGTTTTTGCTAAGCTCATTGCAGAATTTCTAGTAGAAGAAGATGTAGCCATTGAAGAAGACTCATTCCTAGATGATCACATCTTTTTTATCTCCACCTCTGACCCTTGGTACAGAGATAAACTTATTTATCTCCGAACTTTGAAGTATCCTGCAGCTTTCTCGTGGGAATAACGACATAAACTACGCCTACATGACAAGAACTACCTCATTATAGGAGATACTTTATATCGTAGGGGGGTAGATTCTGTTTTGCGTCGATGTCTTACCCACGAGGAAGTGGAGATTGTCCTAAATGATGCCCATATTGGAGCATGTGGGGCTCATTTATCTAGGTTAGCAACGGCCCAGAAGATATTGTGTGTCGGTTATTTCTGGCCCATAGTCTTTAAAGATTATGTGGAAGCAGTGAAGCGCTATAATCCTTGTCAACTTTACACCAAAAATATGTGGTCGCATATCGCTCCGTTGTTTCCCGTCATCTCAGTGGGCCCCTTCATTAAGTGGGGGATTGATTATGTGACATGTAAGCCAGCCTCGGCTGGGGGGAACAAATATATCATTGTCATTGTAGACTATTTTACGAAATGGGCAGAGGCAATGCCCACCTTTAAAGCTGACAGGGAAACTGCAGCTTTTTTCGTGTTCAATCAAATTATCACATGATTCGGTATACCTAAAGTGATTGTCACTGACCATGTCAGTCATTTCCAAAATAGCATGATGACTGAATTGACCACTATGCTAGGATTTAGATAAGAACATTCATCTTCGTTCTATCCTCAAGCAAACGGTCAAGTCAAGGCTATCAATAAAAATTTGAAAACTATCCTCAAACGTACTATTAATGCAGCCCGTTCCAACTGGCATATCATGTTGTATCCTACACTTTGGGCATATCTAACCAATATAAAAACTGCTATGGGTTTTTCTCCCTTCCAACTTGTTCATGGAGTGGAATCCATTACCCTGGTTGAATGTGAAATCATGTCCTTAAGAATTGCTATTCATGTGTTACCTGATACGTCTGAGCTGGAAGAACGTCTATTACATTTAGAACATCTAGATGAACAACGTAGAGATGTGTTGACAGCAAACCAAGCTCATAAAAATAGGGTCAAAAGCCAATACGATAAATCAGTCAAGCCTCGGATTTTCTCTGAAGGGGAGCTTGTTTTGCTCTGGGACCAAGACAAAAAGAACCCCTGGGGGTAGGAAAATTCAGGTCTATGTGGTTGGGGCCTTATGTTGTATCAAAGGTGTTAAAGAAGGGCGCATATGAATTAATTTATTTCGATGGGAATAAGCTGCCTAAGCCTATAAATGGGCTCTACCTGAAAAAGTACTATGCTTGGGCCTAGCACTTTTTCCTGTATCTTATTGTATGTATTTTTATGTACAATAGGTCGTCAGTTTGTGTTTTTATACCATCTACTGGTTGTTACAGATGTCTTCTAAGTGGTTCATAGGTTTCACTAATGGAACCAGTTGCCACACTTGTAATTTGGATTCAGCTGCATGGGTCATTTATTCGCCCTTAGGATAGTTAGTTGCCTCAGGAGGCACTTTCTTAGGTCCTGCTACCAATAATGTCGCTAAATACAGGGCCGTCATTGAGCTTTTATGGGATGCTTTGTCACATGGTATCACTCAGCTGGAAGTCCTACTCGACTCTCAACTGGTGGTTTCCCATCTCAATTGGGCTTATCAGGTGTGGAACCCTATTCTATTATGTTAGTTTATGCAAGTTAGGTTATTGGAAAGAAATTTTGAGTTCATTACATTCAATCATATTCCAAGAAATAAAAATTCATTAACTGATACATATGCTAATTATATCTTGGATTGGCATTTAACACATTTTACATAAAAATATACAGCAGACACATTTAAAAACATTTGTAAATAAACCATAAAATGTGTGTGTGTGTGTGTGTGTGTGTGTGTGTGTGTGTGAATATGTGTCCATATAGATAAGCCGAGTCTCTGATCCTCAGATCCAGTCATAACTGTATAATATACAAAATATATATAAAACATGGATCAAAGTCCATCAAATGCTCCTAGGTCTAAGCTGGACCGCCCTGGTCCCCCCGATCACCCTGCACTCAAGCTTCTTCAGCCTCTTTGGCTTCAGCAGCCTCAACAACATCTATGTACACAAGTACTTCTCTGGCTATTTCTCTCAGAAGGCATATCCATACAGGTGGTACACCAACCACTAACTCCTGCATGATGGCAGGGATGTGCTCAATCTGTAAGGTAGGAGGCTTTTTTGGTAATCATGGCCAGCTTCCCCTCAAGAACCCTAATCAAGCCCTGGTCCTCTCCCAAAATAGGATGCATATACATGCGTGGATGCCCAGTAGGGCGGACTGGTCCAATATCTACATTTTGACATTTTTAAAAGGGATTAGAACTCTTATACATATGTATATATCTCTATAATTAAAATTCATAAAAAATTTAAAATTTTGAAAATAAAAATTACCTAACTCTCCCCATGCTCCTCCTGGAGGGAGAACAAGGTCGGTATCACCTCGAAAATCTAATCCATCATATAGAAACTGCTCAAGGCTAGCAATTATCTCTCCCACCAAAAGTAGAAGTCGTCATCATAGACACTCTAGACCGATCCACCACCTCCCTGGCAGAGGAAGATATCTCCCCACCTACACAGCCTAGGCTTACGGGGAGAACGAACTGTCAATGGTACTACAGGACTCAAACCCAGCACTCTCTCAAAGAAAAACGCTACGAATATGCTGGAATAACCAAAATTATTCCTCTTACCTCTTTTGCAGTCAGAGAGCTATTTTCTCATTATCGAGATTACTCCCAAGCACCAATCATATAGGGCTCCCTGCATACAGTCTACTGCTAGTCTCATCTGGTTCTGAGTTGCAAGGTGAAGTGATGATGACCCTGCAACCCTCACTATAGTGCTCATCAATACCTGCAAAGGAAAGTTGCGAATGTGAACAATAGGGATGCAGCTACCCCTCTTTTGAGTTCCCGGCTCACAGTATATATTGATATAGTTCTATACACTTAGAGGGTCACTACCTCTATCGATGCCTTCCAAGTTCACTGGAGCTCCCCGTCATGATAAACCAGCAATGAAATAGGCATCCTCCGATGTAATCTCTAGATACTCACCTTGAAGGTCAAACATGCCCAAATCATGATCCCAATAGTTTATCAAGAACTCTAAGAAGCGGACATTTGCCCGCATAGGTGAGGCACAGAAAAATTTTAATAACCCACTTTGACATAAAACATTCACTATGGGGGCATCTTGAAGAGCTTCTTGGTCCATGTCTTCATGTTCCCTCTCCCTCCACTCAAGCACCATATTTCAATCTAATAAACAAGCAATTTCAAACCTTTAGATTCATATAAATTTTGAAATTTTTCACCCTATACGTTGTTTTTCTACCTCACGCAGTGTATGCGACTGTCTTTTAGGCAAGTCGTGTACTATACGCGACTGTCTTTCGGGAAACCCGCGTACAGAACACATGTACGCGACTATTAACATACCATACCCATGTACACATTGTCCATGCTTTTAGGGTGCTTAAAAACATGAATTAGGGCTCAAAATTGACAGTTGCTTGGATCAAATGAAAGAGCATGGAGTGTAGTTTTACCTGACACTTGCGGTTTTGGAAATGGTCCACATAATCGTCCACACCGAGCAATCAAAGGTAGAGGTAAAACTTATCTTTTTATGGTTAAAAATCAAATGGTGACTTTTTTATTCATATTTTGAACTATTTATAGAAAATTTATTTTCAAAGTGGGTTTTTTCCCTATAGTTCATAATTTTTTAAACTAATGCCCTATCTTTTCTTCCATGTGACAGGTTTATGGTCATTTTTAAGTTGTTTTTTACTCATATAGGATGGTTTTTGGTCATTTCACAAGCATTCTGCATTTATACCTAATCCATCTTGATCCTAGCATTAACACTTCAACCACGGACTATGGTATCTTTAACCATTAGTTCCTTGTTTTTACCATTGTTCTTCTGTGGATAGGACTTTCCTCCCATGAGTATCCTCATTTATAACCTACTTATTGTCTTCTGATACTCATGCTGCAACTGTCATGGGTTGAGGGGAATCTTTTTAGCTATTTTTCATGCCAAATTGAGCCTCATTTTGGTCTCTTTTTACATGTTATCCCTTTATAGGACTCCCCGCCCTTATGGAGTTTCTTTAGGCCCAGGTCTAACTCCTCAAAATAGACTTGACTACCGAGTAAACTTGTTCGTTCAAGCTCGTTAAGAATATGTGAATGGGAATCCACATTGGTGGTAGGTTATCTCTTTCTCGAACCATGTAGAATAATACAAGAAAGGATCACTCTCTTTTCTATGGAATTGAGAAGAGTATTCTCAGGTACAGGTTTATCACTTTTCCTGACCTGAGGGACTAAACTTACGAAAAAGGAACTCCTGGTATGAGCTTAGTTTTCTCTTTTTTGCGCTCTAGACCTAAACATGAAAAATATTCCGAGTGTATTTTATTTCTTTTGCATGCTCGTTAAACACCAAGAACAAAGCATCGAGTTTATTGTTCTAAGCCCCATTTCTCGTACTCAAATGGATCTTTCCGAGTGATATTGCTTTCCTTCACACTCGTAAAACTCAAGCTATATGCTACTCTCGAAGGAGCGTTTGGTAGATGGTAATCTAACCTTTTTCGGACCTCCCTGACTAAGTACGAAAAAGGTTCACCTTTTCTTCTACGAAAGTTAAGAGAGTTCTTCTGTGGTATGTTTTATACTTTTCCGGCCTCAGGAGACTAAATTGGACAAAAAAGGACCACCCTAGAGTCTTCTTTGGAGTTTTCAGACTCTCTAAACATGAAAATATCAAGTGAGCATGTACTAGTTCGGGCTCATAAAATCCACGAATCAATGACACTATCAAGCATTATTCCCTCTTCTCTTCAAGCTTGTCAAAAAATGAAGAGAGATTCGAGTTGACTTTCCTGGACTTGTTAAAATTTAATAGTGAAGGTAAGGAAGAAGTTTTCTTTTGGTTTTCTGTCAGTGGCAGCATGTCCTCCTTGAACATATCACTCTCTATTTTTTTCGATACTCATGTCTCAGTGTTCACTTTCAGTTCAGCTATTACTTTGAGTTTCTTACTCCTCCTCTTGTCAGTTCTACCTGGGGAATCTGATCATGTCTCCTACATGACAGATAAGTCTAGTTGTACTATCTGTAAAGTTAAAAGCTGCCTTGGGTCATCTCTGTGTCATGCTCACTGTTCAAGGACTTAACCCTATGTCTGATCTATATCCTGATTCCATCATTGTCATATCTGTTACTACCTGTGTCTCCCTTCCTTTACCGAGTTCCTAGTCACTCTTGTGATCCATTGGAGGATCTATTTTCTTTCTTATCACAGTATGTTTCCACATCAGCACTTCCTGACGATGAAGACTTCGAGTTTTGACGATCGTACCATAGGATTCACTTTCACTATTGTTGAATTCCTTTTCTTTAGTTGTCAATTATCACATATTGGTTGACAATCTGTTGAATCCTATCCATGTTTGACTTCACTAACATCTATTCACATGGCTTGGATTGTACTGGTTCTTTGGGATTTTTTACGAAGACCTTAGTTTCACATCTATGGACTAAGTTGCGCAAGATTATGTTGTGGTCACTTACACAGCTTCTAGATCTTTGAAGACTCATCATTATTGTATATTGTGGCTTCAAGCCACCTTTGTAATATACATGGTCTTATACCCATACTATATGATGTACTCAAATATTGTAAAGGAGCTAGTGTTCCAATATATTGAACATAGCATCCTTGGATATGACTTTGTATATGACATTATTATGTATTTGTTTCAGGTACTAGCTCTGCTCCATTGTACTTCTAAGTTCACCAAGATTAAGATTATAATTTATTTCGGCCATCGCTTCCCTCTGAGCTCACACATTAGGGGGCATATGTTATCAACCCAAATGGCACTTCTCCATCCGAGTGCTAACATTCCTTATGTTGGTACACAAAAGGACATTTTAGGATTGAAGTTTGCCAAAACACTATAGATGGGCATGACATGAGATGCATTTACCCTTCAACTAGCTTGCCATATGATTTTTCTAAGTATTGAATGGCATACGCGACTATCTTCATTGAAACTTACGTACGTACATGACTATTCCCATTGACAACTCATGTATTGTACGCGACTATCTCCATTGCAACCTGCGTACATTAGCATACGTGGGTTTCCTTTAAGAAACTCATGTGTCATACATGGGTTGCCTATATTAATAGTCGCGTACATCTCCATTCAACATTAAAAAATATAAATCATGATTAATGGAGATTAGTTGGCCCTTAATCATTAACTACCCCAACTATCTCAACCTCCTCAACCTTCAAAACCACTATATTTTCCAAAGTATAAATAGAGGCCTTGGGGAGGGCATTAATCAATCAAGTTTGGAGAGCAAAGGTTATGCTAGTGGTATATATTTATAAGTCTTGGAGCAATAGAACTCAGCGTCCTTTGGTTGCAGAGGAATCCTTGTCTCAGGCGTTGGGTTGTACTCTTATCTCATTCAATGATTGTTAATAAAGAGAATTGTTCTTCCAACATTGTGTTGAGTCTCTTTCATGCATTATAGTTGATGAATATATTCAATTATGCACTAGATATATTATTTATATAACCTGTCATATATACATGTATAAGATTGTACTTGGAGAATTTTCTCTTTTCAGGTGAAGGAGGTGCATCCCTGAAAACTTTGGAGAGAAGCAGAGCAAAAGAAGATAAAGCTTGGATCAACCGTTGATAATCGGGTGATTCAATTATTTCTTCCTATTTCCGTTCTATAATTTATTAAAGCTAATTGTCTAAAAGGTTAGAAGTAATTTGGTAACCCCAGACCCTAGGTTACAAGGGTGTTTTATCCTGAACAACAATTGTTAAAAAAAATCTTAGATATGTTTGGATTGAATGTGAGAGAGCCTGTGTTTTTCCAAGAGGTCCTTGTCATTTCAAAACCCCAACTCCTATGTCTGGGTGGTGGGTGGTGAATGATCCCATAGAAATTATTTTTCCATGTTAATATTTACTTAAGATAAGTGTTTGTTGTGATATCTTCTATCTAATGTGCTTTTGTTATTTTTCATGTAATATTGGATTTTCTAAATTTTTTGTGTGGTTCTAAAACTTGCTCTATATATGTGATTAGTTTAAATAGAGTTTACTACTAATTTATATATGTGATTAGTTTACATATATTTTTCCACTAATTTACAAAATTTGCGTAATTTCAATTTGATAATCAAAAAGTAAACTTCGTCCAGTGCTCAAAAGAGTATAAAAATTGAAGTCAAAGTATGCCCCACTTCTAAGAGAAAGGACTTAGTTGATTACAACTTGGATATGTAATATGTGTTGGCGTAAACCCCAACAAAACCCTGTAGACAGGGGTTCCCACTCTGTCGACACCCAACTCACCACAATCTCCCTGAGCACCGGCCCAGACAGGTTTTACCCGTCCAGCAACACCCGCGAACCAGATGAAGTCTCACTTGAGATGTTTAAGGGAGTGCTATCAGAACCAAGTTTCCGTATGATAGAAGAGGACTAGGGGCATCACTAAATCATCAACTCAATTACCATATCTGACCAACTTGCTTAACTATCAATAGAACCATTCATCATTTCTTTAACACATCGCATCATTCATTCATAGCTATAATAGATCTACCAGTGCAAAAACATATCTAAAAAGATGACAGTATTCATAAGCAGTAAACACTGCATCATAGATTCATGTCTCATATTCATCCAACATTCACCATTGGATTTGCAGCAACATAAAAGGAGGAAAAGATAAAATACAACAGCAGTTCAAATAAATATTCATCATATCATATTAATTCCGCACAACCAACCGCGGATCCAAAACAGACATCACTTCACTTCTCAGTCTAGGATTCTCATGATCAACCACACGATGATCTCAAAAGAACTTGTTTTTACATTTGCAATTCTAATTCTATTTATAGTCTTGTGCCTTTACATTCATGGTCCACTTGTAACTAAATCCTAACTGATTCTACCGAATAATGACCAATATCCACCAAATTTGGTCCAAAAGTACAAAAAGATTCATAAAATATTCAAAACAGTTTATTTTCTGCCTTTCTTGCCATCTTTCACTTACATGATGTTGGTTGAGGTTGCGTATCATCCGCGATGTTGCGCAATTGACTTACCCAAAAATCCCTTCCAACAAGCCCCAGCACAATCTTGTGGTTCATCCTCGAGCCACGTCAGATGGACATGGTGCACTCATTGGTCTTCACCTTGAAGTCGTCATACTGCTATGTGATCTCCTTGACCTGAACTTGAACCTTCTCAGCGATGTCCTGGAAACCTAGCAGATCCTGTTTCATAGGGTACTCCACCAACTTTGCATTCACCTCCTTCCTACCTTCTTGCACAGCCCACAGCGCAGTGACTACTTTAACAAGCAACTACACTCCAATTTCTTGGAACTCATCCAATTGGGTGTTGCGCTTGCACTGTTGTTCTTGTACCTTTACAACTTGCTGCTGCAATTATTTTAATTTAGTGGATTGCGTAAACTGAACCATAAGGGAAATTGTCCTTAATGTTGTCTTTAGCGTTGCCAACTAGCCCTCAACTTCCTGCAACTGCTTCGTTAGTTGCTCTAATTATTCATCTTGGAGGATGCTTCCCCAAAATTGTGTCATCGCATCCGTGATCTTCTTGGCATATTGCTCCATTTCTTCAAATTTTGTCGCTATCTCCTTGATGGCACTCTTCCTTTTCGCTACCTTCTATGGTGGTGTATCAGGATACACCAAGTCATTCAAAATGGCATTGTCCTGCCTTAACTACTCGATAACTTCACCAAACCGCTTTGCCTTCACGATTGCATCCAATTCCATGATGCTTTCAGGAATATGCTGGCGGGCCTCCGCAAAGGCCTCTTCTACCTACCCTCAACTAGTGAAAAGTTGTTCCTTCTCAATAACAAGATGGTTGGTTTCCTTCTTCAATTCAGTAATCTCTGCAGCAGCCTTCTTCTCCAGTTCTTCATGTGCCTTCTTCAACGCTTCTATCTCCTGCACTTTTTCTGCTGTCAACGGCTCCCTTATCCATCGTAATTCCTCTACATATTTCTTCATTTCCTCTTCTTCCTCTTGTGACCGCAAGTACGAGTCGTTGAGCTCCTTCTACCTATCAGCCAACTCCTGATTGGAAACTCGATGCATGTGTACTAAGGTCATGGTCGATATTTTTTTGATGTCCACTGATGCTCTGTAGCTGCTGCAGTGAGGAGTTCACGTCCTCCCATCCTGCGTTGATTGCATTCGGGGGAACCTAAATGTTCCTAGCACGTGGCTTAGTGCTAATCGATGCAAATTCCTGCATAGCAGCACTCTCTGGTGCCCTTATTGAAACCTCATTATATATGGAATCCAACTTGGTGCACACCTCAGCAAAGCCTTCTTGGGTGGACCTCCACACCTCTTTTGTTGTTGTGTCAGATGAGTCAGTGACGGCCTTAATGATTCATTGTAGTTGTGCCTCCAGCGCTGATCTGGTGCTAATGTTCGCATCCTACTCCATGCATTGCTTCATCCTTATTTCATTCAATATGTGCTTCACCTCTAGATCGATCTTTGTCAACGATTCTCCATCAAAATCATGCTAACTCTACTCTTGGCGCACAGGATCTTCAGGAGCATCTGTTGGTGGTCTTGTTGATACCTCTTCTGAGCAGACCAATTCGCGCCAATCTGCGGGCCAATCCTAGACCACCACTTCCAATTCTTCATCTATTAGCTTATAGACCATTGACAGCCATTGCTTGTCAAGGTCGCGTCGTTCCTGGATATGAATAGTGTATGGCCCGATGTCGAACCTCATAATCTATTGGTACTTTACTGCTACGGCATCTGACAACTGGGGAATTTTTACCACTGCTGCTTGTAGTGCCTCCTGGTAGACCCAAAAGTGGATCGTGCAATCTTCTTGCCAACTGGGTTCTTCAACCCACCATAGCTTTTGATATTGCGCACCTTTGCACATGTTCATCGCTTCAACCATCATCCGTTGATAATCCTCCGGCTCCATCCATGCCACTAACGCAATGAGAATCAATAACCAACTATAAGCGAAATGCCACTCCCTGGCCTGAACTACAACTGCTTCCTCAGTCAATTCATTCAACAAAAAGAGGGACCAGTTCATTTGGACTCCCTCAGCACATTGTTGTGCACATGCAATCACCCCTGAATTGCACTTGATGGGGCGATTCTTCCTGACGATCTTGCTTGCCAAAATTCGTGCGCAAATACGCACTGCTCGGTCATTGATGCTATCTATGCGGTATGCTCTGCCATCTCTCTGCAATTCATACCTCATCTTCAACCGTGTAACAAGTCACTTATCATTATCTCTACCTTCGAAATACTGCAATGGGTCTATCCCATCCTTCGGTAACGCCGTAATCTCTTAAATAAAATTGACAGTGATTACGACTGGTGTGTCCAACCACAACATTCCACCATGAAAATAGGCCAAAAGCTACTTGAGGCAGTTATTTTCCTCATTTAACTGCCCAAAGTGCGGCATGTTAATTAATCTCAACAACCCTGCTTTATCCAACCCTTGCGCCCATGGCTGCGTTATGGGCACGACAGTTCCGCCCGGGACTGAGGGAAATGACTCAAAAGGCTCATTTGCTACATCCTGTAATGCCAACAAGTCATGATCATCATATTTCATATTCACCAAAGATGGGACAATATCCTTGTTGCACACCATCCCTCTTGGCGGCAGTGGCATCTTCGGATACTACTTCTGGTTCTTAGTCAACCGCTAAGTCTTTGCACCAGGTTGCGTGGGAGCGATATACCCCAAGATATATTTAATGGAAATGAATGTTCACACCACATATTCCACAGCCCCAGAGCTTGATGGCCCTGTCTGTGCAGTTCCCTCTCCCTGTGCTTTTGTAGAGGTTCTTGTCTGCCTCTTCTGCAGCACCGTGGAGCTCAGCTTCTGGCCCTTCTGCTTGCCCCTCGGGATTGATGATTATCCGATCGACATGCTTATGAATTCCTCAATATTGGTGGTTGGTCTAATTGGTGACTCCTACTCACTTAAAATATCCACAGTGTATGGGGTGCTCAGCATTGTGCACCAATGCACCTCACTAATCAGGTTATCACACACCCTCTCCTTCACTTTGCAATTCGCATAATTCACTTTGGAACTCAGATCAACAATCCTTGTAGCTCGAATTAGCACAATGGTGCTTCCAACCTGTGTCAAGCACCTTCTTATAACATCCCGTTGATCCATCCTCATCATGACTAAATCAAACGCAGCCATCATGACCAAATCTGCCATCAACGACCCAAATACTTTGGTGATCCTATCTATCTAACGGTCGGAACAAAAAATAAATGTGCATCGCTTCAACAAGCAACGTCGACTAACTGCTTTTAACTGTCTGTATTTATTTTTTATTTGACTATGTCATGGCCCTGCTATTATCACGGCTTATCTTCCTAACTGCACTACTAACTCCTATTCTTGCGCAGCCACTTCTACCTGCCACACCTTTCTCCCTTCTATCTATCTTGCTTATTTTTTTATGGCATGGTGCCTCAGTCATTGCGTGGTTTCAGCCCCATCCGATAGGGCTTTAGGAGGCTACCATTCACTAGCTTTGGTAGCACTACTCCATCTAGTTGTTGCAATTGAACTGCCCCCCTAGAAGTAAGGGAATTAACAAGATATCGACCTAACCAGTGCATCAGTAACTTACCTGGATGCTTCATAAACTTGTTGTCGTATAACAACACCAAGTCTCCTTACTGGAACTATTTTTTATTTATGTGGCGATCATGCCACGCCTTCTGTCAATCATTTTCGACGCGTTGATGGAAGCCTACGATAAAGAGGTCCTCTTCAATTTGGATCAACCGCTCCATGTGCTCCTCAAGCACTACTTCATCATCCATGTTCGTCGTTGCTGCAATGCGCAAATTGGGAACAATGTATTCCATAGGCATGACTGCCTTTTTCCCATATACCAATTTGAATGGTGTCTGCCTCGTCAATCTTTTGAAAGTGGTGCGATAGGCCCACAAGATTGCTAGAATCTTTAAATCCCAGTCGTCGTGATTAGCATTACAAACTTTTGTAAGTTCATTCTCCAATATCTTGTTGAAAGCTTCTACTATTCCATTCACCTACGGATGATATGGGGTGTTTTTCTTATCTTATATCTGCAATTCTTCTATTAATGTTGTTACAGTGTGGTTGATAAAGTGACTGCCCTGGTCGTTCATCAATATCCTTGGGCATCCAAACCGAGTCACAATGTTTTCAAACAAGAATCTTGTTGTTGTCACCACAGTGCAATCCACAATGGGTGCAGCCTCTGCCCACCTCGTCAAATAATCTGTTGCTATGATTACGTACCGCACACCAATTCGCTTCCCAAGTGGGTTGATGGGACCCACAAAATCTATAGCTCATTTATCAAATGGATGTAATGTTACTTGTGGTACAAGTGGCATTTCATCTCTCCGTGATGGTTTTCCAATGCGTTGACATACATCGTAGCTCCGCACATAATCTGTCACATCATTATGCAAAGTGGGCCACCAAAGCACTGCGCAAAGCACCTTTCTTGCAATAGCTCTTCCTCCATAGTGTCCACCAATGACACCTGCATGTGCTTCTTCCAAAATTTGCCCTTGTTCATGAGGTAGAGCACATCTTCGCGGAATCTCATCTGATCCAGGTTTGTATAGATGTCCAGTGATCGACTGAAAATACGAAGCCTTAACCACCAATTGTTTCTTCTGACTGGTTGACAATTCTTCAGGTACGACTCCTGTCACCAAAAACTGTATCATTTGTGCATAGTGATCGTCAGCCCTGTCAACTCTGAACAAATACGCTCCAGGCAATCCTTCTTCAATATTGGTGGGCTCTTTGCCTATCTCAATTGGGGACAAATGATCAAGGCCATCATTCAAGCACCCCAGCTTCACAATTATCTCAAAATCAAACTCCTGGGAGAGAAGTAGCCAGCAACATATATTCCCCCCCAATGCAGGCTTATTAAATAGATACTTCAAATTAGAATGGTCGGTAAACATCTTGAAATGGCCACCCAAGTGGCAATGCCTGAATTTATGTAGTGCATATACCATTTCCTAGCCTTCTCTCTTTGTGGTCATGTAATTTTTCTTAGCAAATGACAACTTCCGACTAGCGAAAGCGATCGGGTGATCAATATCTCCTTCACATGGTTGCGCTAGTACCACTCCTAGCACAATAGATGATGCATCGACATGCACATGGAACTCTTTATTCTAGTATGGGAACAGAAGCGTGGGTGTTGAAGCCATCTTGGCCTTCAATGTGTTGAATCTTCCTTGGCAATCTTGGCTCCATACAAATACAGCGTCTTTCTTCAATAATTTCTCCATAGGGGCAGCAATTGCAGCATAACCTCTGATAAACTTGCGATAGTACCCTGTGTGCCCCAACGTCCCTCTAAGCATCTTCACATTCGTAGGTGGCAGCAGGCTCAGAATGAGCGCAATATTCGTAGGGTCAACCAACAGCCCTTGCTTGCAAATGATATAACCCAAAAACATCCCAAATGGTGCACAGAAAATACACTTCTTTAAATTCAATGTGATATGATGCTGTTGACACCTTTCCAACTTCAATCACAGGTTTTCTGGGTGATTCTTAATCAAACCATACACTGTCCAATCATCCATATATACTTGCAGGAATTTCTAAATGAAATCCTTGAATGCAGCGACAACAACCCAAGAGAATATCGCAGGTGCATTCTTCAACCCAAATGACATCACTATGTATTGGAAGCAACCCCATTCAGTGACAAAGGTCGTCTTATGTCGATCTTGTTTTGCAATTCTTATCTGGTGATAACTAGAAAATCCATATGTAACGAGTACATCTCCTGACTGCCTACTCCTTCGAGAACTTCATATGTGAACGATGTCAGAAAGGGATCGTGCATACAAGAATCATTCAGTTTTCTTAGGTCAACACAGATTCGAACCTCACCGGTTTTCTTGTCCTGGACCACAATGGGACTAATCCATTCTGATTCCTCTACTGGCTCAATGATTCGAACATCCAACATCCTGTCAAGCTCAGCTTTAACTCTTTCTTTGTATCACAGATTTAGGCAATATGACCTCTGCTACACTAGTTTCACATCCGATTTTAGTGGGATTTTCATTTCCCCTAAGTCACCCAGTATCCCTTTCATTTCTGAGAATTTGGTGGGAAATAGATCGTGAAATTCATGCAAGAGGTCTGTGATATTGGCCATGGTTTCTTCATCCCAATAATCCCCAACACTTGCAAATTTTGGGTTCTCCTCCGTCCATAGGATCAGTCGCTATATCTGGTGCTACAACATCCCTATTTCCTTCTGTCTCTAGAATGTTGATATTCCATAGCTCATCATCATCCTCAGGTCCACCAAATACATTATAACATTCCATCATTGAATGCATATGGAAATGTGCATGCGGATCCATGGGATATGCAATCGGCATAACCTTTAGTACTACATCATGGATGATATGAAGTGCATTATGGGCTTCGGGATTAGCATCCTTGAAGCTAAAAGTATGATTGAAGCAAACTGTCAACTCCTCCCAAGTGGTTATTGTTATGAACAGTTCCACTGATACATACCACAATCTTGGCATTTCATCCAAAGTGAGGACAAAGGCATGGACCCATTCATCCTTTGGTCATGATGCCCACAAATTCTGACATTCCATCAGATGACCGCTGAGCTCATTCCACCCATCATACTTCTGTTTATGCTGCAACTATCCCAAAAAAAAAATTACATTTTTTAGGACCCCCTTTAAAATATTATTTTGCTTCTAAGTCTTAGAGTTTGAAATCCAGCATTTATGGTTTGTTTCTATCATGGAAAAGTTTCCAGAGTTTCATTTTTGTTTCTAAGGTAGAAATGTGCTTTTGACCCGCTATAGCGAATGGTTTGTCAAGTTCTGATCCGCTACAGTTGATAGATTCTTTTGTTTCAAGCTGCAATGATGGGTGACTTTTGATCTTGTTTATCCAGCTATGGTGGAGGGTTCTCGAATTTTGAGCCACTACGTTGGAAATCTTGTTGACTTTGAGTTGCAACAACGGGTGCAGTTTTAATTTAAATATTGGATATCCTTCTGATTTCTTTTTCCGCTATGGAAAATGGGTCTTTGGTTTGATATCGGAAAGGCTTCCGATTATTTTGAACCCGCAATGACAGATGGTTTTCAACTTTCAAACCGCTATGACAGCTAACCTTTATCTTTTCCTTTCGCTTATTTTGTTGAGAGCCTCGCTGCAACGACAGGAGAATTCTTTTTCTCGATCTACTACAGCGAAGGTTTTCCTTAAAATGTTATCCAGTCTCCATGTTCGCTACATCGAAAGTTCCCTTGGGTCCGAGCCACAATGGCAGGTGGAATATTGTATTGAGGATCGAAGCTTCTTCTGATTTTCTAAGCACGCTTCATCGAATGAGTTTTGTCACTCCGCCGCAACGGTGGGGGGTTGCTTTTCATCGATCATCCGAATATCACCCATCCCACTTCGGTAGAAGGAGTTTTGTTGTTGAGCCACTACGGTGGTAGCCTTTTTTTATTGTTGCCTGATGCCTTTTGATTGCCAGATCCACAACGTAAGTTTGGTGCATTGTTGAGTCTTAAGCTGGTATTGCAGCTCTATTGGCAGGTAGTAAGCCATCATTTTCGGGGCTCATTGCATGTTGACTTATCATTCACCACCAGATGTGAGATGTTTGGCACCAACGGCGTTTGGCCGTGCGCATGCAAATTTAATGGTTTACCTACCACTTTTAAAGGTTTTTCGCCAAGAAGTGCCTATTTATACCCGGGGAAGTACAAGACAGCTCATCTAAAGACCCCATACATATTAATAGTGTTGTTATTGAACAAGATTTATGGCAGGGTTGGTGGGAAGTTTTACAAGTTTGGGTGGATCACATTGATCTACCAGATAGTTATGAAAGGAACGGTCTTCAACTGGGCTGACATAATAGCCAAAAATTTGTCCACCTCCATCAAGGCAACTCAAGAAGGTCTGCACCTCAGCAAGTCTGAATTTTATATGCCTTCCTTCTTAGTGGACTGCATACTTTACCGCCATCGGTTTGAAGGGATAAAGTGTACATGGAAGGGAGGGAAATCCCCTATATATATATATATATCTTACCAAATGTTGGGGTCTCATAAATATCATCATCACTATAAAATGATCTGTGAAGAATTCCTGATGCCCTTATACAAGCTAATTTTTCTAGAAGAATGTGCATGCCTATCTGAAGGAGCCTTGGAGTCTATTAAAGAATATGGGGATTACTTCTTCTCATAAGAAGGAACATATTTGAGGATGTATGGGGGAACGAAAGCTCCCTCATTACTACCAAAGTATGCGACAGATTATATAGTTCACAAATAAATTGTCATACAACTTTTTCTTAATCGATTCGGAAGCCACCTGTTCGATCTAAAGAAGGTTATGTTCCCAACCTTACCCATGTATGTGGGTAGTTAAAAGTTCACCAAGTGATATAGCTCAAAATGACACATCTTTTCCTGTGACCACTTTCCCATGATTCTGTCGCATGTCGACACTTCCATGACGGCACTTCATGAAAGTCACTGAAAGTCATTGAAAAAACACCTATCTTGGAGGACCCATATCTTGAGTTTTGTAACTCCATTTGACCTCATCTCTACACCATTGGAAAGGTATTTCAGTTAGATAAAACTTTCCAGAAGACACCAAAGTCTGAAAATGCCCAAAAATACCCTAAAAATGATTTTTTTGCCTATCCACGACTTTCCTTAAGGCAAACCCATGGATGATACGCGAGTTGCTCTCTTTCGTACCCGCGGATGTAAAACGTTGCTCATATCTGCGACTTTTTGTACTAGCAACCCACGTATGACACGTGACCTGTCAGTAGAGCAACCCGCGTATATGCGACTGTCCAGTTATGCAACCCGCAGATGCCTTTTAAAAATGTCAAAAAACTCGCCGTTTAAAATTCAGGTAGTTTTGGTAGTTATGCAACTGACTTCTTTAGTTGTAACCACTTTTTCTTCACCCCTAACTCTTCCTTAACCATATAAATAGAGGTAGGGAGGTCCATGAGATGGGACTTGAATTTCTGCATTGTTATGCTGGAGGAATCGGGACTCTCTTTGCCCACACCTTTGCCTTAGAAGCATTCTCCTTGTGTTGCAGAGCTTGGAGGCTGAGTTCCTTGGAGAAGAGAAGCAGCAGAACTGGATCGAGGTTTTGTGAGGTGCCGAACTTGAAGAGAAGGTATACTTGTACTTGTTTTCAAGGTTAATAAAGATGTGATGTCCTTCTTCTTCCCTCAATGTGTGATTGAATCTCTGTTTCTGATCATATGATGATGTTATTCAGATCATTAGTTCATGTTTATTTGATTATCATTGTTTTATATGTGGTCATAATGGTTTGAGGAAGGTATAATTTGTTTTACAGGTCTCTTGGAGCGAGAGGAGCAAGAAGAGGATTGAAGAGAAAGCTTGGACCAGCCTTCAGTTAATCAGGTGTGGACCTTTCTTATCTCTGAATCTTGCTTATATATACTTGTTGAACATTGTGCATCTCTCTTTCAACCTCAGTATGTTGATGGCCTCTTAAACCCTAGCCATAGGACGCTTTCCTTTACAACAGAACTGGCGACTCCACTGGGGAAAGCCTTGTCTATTTGGGGTTTCTCTTGATTTCTTTCAGTCTTTTGCATTGTTTCAGGTCCTTCTTTCCACTTAGGAACACTTTATAATTATGATAGCACGCTTCCCTTGCCTTCCTAAGGCATTTTTTGATCTTTTTTGGGAGTTTTTTCCATCCATATGCGGCTTGCATGACTGAACAGTCACAGTGTTTTTTCCTCATTATTGTTCTTTATACTATTGTGGGCTATTTGGTAGGTCTTTTGGTGTCCTCTGCAGGTGCATGGCTCCAGGGAGTTAGTGTCATCCCTTTTGGTTGTTCTTTATTTATGTGGTAAGCCCTTTTACAGCATTAGGGTTTGTTCTTTGCTCTTTCCCCCACCTCCTTTGCTTGGTTTGATTTTTGGCTTAAGTTTCTGGTCAGCCTCTGTAAGTGATATTTGTTTGATTTTAGAAGCTTGTTGGTGTTGGTTTCCTTCTTCTTTTGTTGGTTAACTTCACCATGCTAAAATAGTTGACTTGTCTTTTATGCAAGCCTTCCTTCCAAGTAGGGTTTATACTGACTTTAGGGCATTCTAGAGTTTGTTTGGTGGTTGTATAGCAAATTTCCTTTTGCTTTGTTCTTGTTATCTACGTACTTCGCTTTGTAGGTAGTTTTTCTTTTGCATTTATAAAAGAAAATTAAAAAGAACATATACTTGTTTTTGCGGCTTTCCCCCCTACCTCCTTCTTTGGCTTGACCTTGTTGGACAAGGTACTGAGCAGCCTTTGTTTGTAGGTTTAGATTGATACTTGGGACTTCTTGACCTTTGTTTATGTCAGTATTTTTGCTCAGTCTCTTCATTCCAAAGTTGTGGCTTGTTTACCTTTGTAAGCCTTCTTTTCAAGAGAGGTTATATCTAACTTTAGGGAAACCTAGGGTTTGTTTGTGGGGTGTAGAGTAGTTGTCTATTTGCTTTGCTTACAGTACTTGCTTGCATTAGTTGATAGGTTGTTTTTATTTTGCATTTATAAAAGAAAAAAACAAAAACACATGTTTGCTTTATATGCATGTAGATTAGGTTTTTAGTCTAGATTGCATGGCATATCATTGTTTTTGAAAAAATTAAAAAATATAAAAAGAATTTGTTCTTTTGTGGCTTTCAAGTTTCTATTTGGAAAGTAAAGAGAATAGTTTTTGCTTTTTTCATTTCATATCTCTTTGCTTAGTCATTTTGTTTCAACTTTGAGTCAAAACACCACATAAGTTTCATGCCATTTACCCTCTGACTAAAAACAGCCCATAAAATAAACGATATAATTTAAAAATTACTAGTAAGTTTTATTTTATAGGGTCATACACCAACTAGCTCAGTCTAGACTTGTCGATTAGGGAGTTTCAACTCTCCACAAGTGTTCAAATTTCAGACGTAGTTGGCCAATCACTAGGTAAACCCTTTTCTATGTTGATTGTATCTGGGAAGCTCCTCTCAAACGGGAGTTAAGCACGAGGCCGCGTGGAGACTTGGACTGAGGAGATAACCCTCTAATTCCTTGTCAAAGCGTAAACCAGGGTTTTTACGCATCTGGGGATTCTATCTTAGATGGGGTTTCGGGCTCAGCTACCCTGCCCATGCGTACGAATTAGGCTTGTGACTATCCCCCTAGAATGTCAATATAGTTAAGGTAGCCTTTAGTCTCTTTGACATCTAGGGTTCATACACAGGTACACCGAAAGGCTATTTCTAGTTAACCTCGGACGGACTTGGAAGGTAACCCCAGTAGAAGGTGTGGGAGGGCGGTGGGTGATTCCTCCACTTGTTCCTAAGAACATCTACAGGGACGCCAAGTAACTGTCTATCAGCTTTCTTCTAGAAAGTATATCTTATACCTGTTTGTCTGTTTGGCTTTAGGAATTTTTAGTGAGTGCTGTGTGGTTTGTCTATACTTAGTGTGCCTTTAGGTGTGTGCTTTGTAATTTTGGTTGTCTATCAACCTCAGACTTTGTCTCCTGGTTTGAAACTATGGCTAACACCCCTTCGAACACCAACCAAGACAACCCCATGTTGGGAACTCCTTGTACTATTCCTCTTATGGGGAATGTTGGTGTTCCCTTGATGGCCACCTTGAATCTACCTTGATTCACCCTAGGGCTACCGGTGTGGTTGTTTTCCACTCCAACTGTCCTGAATGCTCCTGATGCTTCTCAAGTAATCTCCTTATATCAACGGCATCAAAACATTGTTTCCGCTTCACCTGTAGTTGATTCTCCTCCTCCTTCTACCTCATGCGGTGAAAGTACGGATACTAGTAACTGACAGTATAAAAGGAGTAAAAGAAGGAGGAATAGGAAGAAGACACATAAGCATGGGGGAACCCATTCAACCTCTACAAGTCAAGTTGAACCTCAGCACCCAGCCTCTGTGGTTCATGCTAGGGGCACCCATCCAACCTCTGCATGTCATGTTGGATCTAAGCACTCAACCTCTGCAAGTCAAGTTGATCTTCACCATCCAACCTCTGTCGTTCATGCTGGTGGGATCCTTCCAACCTTTCCAGGTCATGTCGGATCTAGTCACTCAACCTCTGTATTTCATGCTGAGGACACTCGTTCAACCTCTATTGTTCAAGTTGAACCTCCCTATCCAACCTCTGTTTTTCATGTTGGATCCATCCACCCAGCCTCTGTTGTTCATGCTGGGGGCACACACTCAACTACTACAAAGCATGTTGATCCTAACCATTCAGCCTTTGTTGTTCATGCTGGTGGTGCTTTTCCAACCTCTGTAGGTCATGTTGGACCCAGTCTCTCAGCCTATGCAAGTCATGCTGGGGGCAGTCTCTCGGCCTCTGTGGTTCATGCTGAAGACAATCCATCAGCCACTGCGAGTCATGTTGACACTGTTGAAAAGACTAACCGTTCAAAAAACAAGCCCAAGTTTCCTTGTAAGCTTTGTGAGGGAGACCACCTTACTTATAAATGCCCTTCTATTGAAGAGGTAAGAAGAGTTTGGTTTCATGGTCATCCCATTTTTGAACATTCTGAAGCTTTTCAACAACCAACCTCTCTTAGTCAGGTTGGACCCAGTCACCCGGCCTCTGGTGTTCATGCTGGGGGAAAACTCTCATCCTCTACAGGTCATGTTGAGAGAAAACAGTCAGCCACTGCTAGTCATGTTGACACTGTTGAGAAAATTGGTCATTCAAAGTGCAAACTTAAGTTCCCTTGTAAGCTATGTGAGGGAGATCATCTTACTCACCAGTGCCCTGCGATCGCAGAGGTGCGAAGAGTGTGGTTCGAGACTCAAGAATTTACTTCTCCTGAACAACCTATAGTTTCTCAACAACCTACTCAACCTTTGGTTGATCAAGTGGTCGAACAAATTTCAGATTTGGTCGATCCCACTCTTCTTTCGGAGAGTGATCCTGATGTGATTGAACCAATGTCATATTTGGTCAATCCCACTCTCCCTTCGGAGAGTGACTTTCATGAAGCGGTTGAATTGATTTCGGTATCAATCAATCCCACTCTTCCTTTGGAGAGTGAAGTGTCTGCTAGTCACATTTTCTTCACTTCCAGTTCAAAACTTACTGAATAAGGGGGCATTGAACTTGATTCGGATCAACCCCCACCAAGCTCTTGGATTGCTTCCTTTGATTGGGATAGCCTAGTTGAGCTGCGCCTTCCTTCTGATGCACCTTTCCAGATAAAGGTCAAAGTTGAATCATATATGATTGCTCGTTGTATTGTTGATGAAGGAGCCTCAGTTAGTATTTTGTCTGCTCATGCTTGGCGATGCATGGGATCTCCCAGCCTTGTGTCGACTACTAGTCAGTTACTGGCGTTTGATAGAAGAACTTGTATAGCCTTGGGAATTCTTGCTCAAACACATGTTACTTTGGGTGGGAAGACCGTCTTAGTTGACTTCATGGTGATAGAAGACCCTTTGGACTTTAATATGCTTCTTGGATGTGATTATGTCTATTCCATGCAAGCTATGGTGTCAACATTCTTTCGTGTGATATACTTTAATCATGGAGAAGAAATTGTCACTATCGATCAGTTGGATTTTCTTGATCCGTCTCCTGACCCAACTAGAGACCCAGTCTTTCCTTTATTGGTTCCCAGCGTTTCTGTAGACGCTACCCCACCACATGTGAGCTATGTGGCCTCATTTCCTCTGCATTCAATTGCTACTGAGAAGCAGCCTCTGTTTTCATGCTTACCTTCTCGGGACTTGGTCCCAGCAGTTGACCGGGTGAGTCATCCTATACAGACTCTAGAGCCTTCTCTCCACTTTGTCAATCCATTTGAATGTTTAGACATGTGTCCTATCTCGGATGATCTCCTTCCTTTGGATGAAGTCTTCCTAGAGTCTTTGATACAGTCTAACCTTCTTTTGGATGTTGGTTCAGTTGTGACTAAGTCTAACCCTGATTTGCCTAGTAAGCCTAACCTTTCTTCTTATGTTGGTCTTGTTGAGTCTTTTGACTCTTCCTTTGAATAGAAAGTCAGTGATCCTGATGAGTTTGATTTTTCTTTTGAAGTTTTCAACTCCTGTGATATTGAGTTTGTTCCTGCAGACTCTATCTCCCTTGTTGATTTTTGCTCTCCTTCCAAGGTTGATCTTACTAATTATGAATCCCCGAGCCTTGGTTTTATAGAATCTTCTTCAGTTGATTCTTCCTTGAATTTACCTTTTATAGAAGATAGCAAAGTCACATGTGTTTCTGAAAAAGTGACCCACATCGGATCGTTTCTTCTAAATATGATTATGATGTTTTTGTTTCTTGGAGATAGGATTTGTAGTTGGATTCACAACTGTTTACTGGCCTCGCCTTGTTGTTCAAGTTGTAATTGCATTTGCATGTGCCCTGCTCATGCTTATGAGCCTGATGACGACTTCCATGCTTTTAGCTCATTGTATAAGCCCTCATCTTTGTTCTCATCATCGTTAAGCCTTGTATCATTTTGCCTTTGCAACTTGACACCTCTTACCCAGAGGAGACGTTCCTTGAGTGTCCTTATCTTTCTCGCTTTCCTTGCATTATGCATAGTTTTGTTCCTTGCGCTTGGAACTAGTTTTTCCTGTCTATGACACTCGTCTCCTCGCATTTAGAGCATTCTTTCTGCTCTCCTTTGAGCTCGTTAAAAACAGTAAGGAGGCCGCGAGTTGACTTTTCCGGACTCGTTAAAACTTCACCGGAAATATTTTGAGTTTCTTTAGGCCCAAGTCTAACTCCTCAAAATATACTTGACTGCCAAGTAAACTTGTCCATTCAGGCTCGTTAAGAATATGTGAATGGGCATCCACATTGGTGGTAGGTTATCTCTTTCTCAGACCATGTGGAATAATACGAGAAAGGAACACTCTCTTTTCTTCTGAATTGAGAAGAGTATTCTCAGGCATAGGCTTATCACTTTTTCGGACCTGAGGGACTAAAATTACGGAAAAGGAACCCCCGGTATGAGCTTAGTTTTCTCTTTTTCGTGCTCTGGACCAAAACATGAAAAAGATTCCGAGTGTACTTTGTGTCTTTGTCATGCTCATTAAACCCTAAAGAACAAAGCATCGATTTTATGGTTGTAAGCGCCATTTCTCGTAATCAAATGGATCTTTCCGAGTGATCTTTCCTTCCTTCACACTCGTAAAACTTAGGCTATATGCTACTTTTGAAGGAGCGTTGGGTAGGTGGTAATTTAACCTTTTTCGGACCTTCCTGACAAAGTACGAAAAAGGTGCGCCTTTTCTTCTTCGGAAGTTAAGAGAGTTCTTCTTTGGTATGTTTTATACTTTTTCGGCCTCAGGAGACTAAATTGTACAAAAAAGCACCCCCCTGGAGTCTTCTTTGAAGTTTTCAGACTCTCTAAATTATGAAAACACCGTCGATCATGTACTAGTTCGGGCTCGTAAAATCCACGAATCGGTGCTTTATCAAGCATTCTTCTTTCTTTTCTTCGAGCTTGCCAAAAATGAAGATGGTCCCGAGTTTGTTTTCTTGGACTCGTTAAACCTTTACAAGAAAGAAGGGAAGGGAAGTTCATTCACATGTTTTTTACATCATGGCAGCAAGTCTTGTTTCCTTGAACAAAGCACCAGTTTTGAGTCTATCAACAGTTGGGTCCTAGTATTTTGACCTTATCCTAATTCAGAGTTTCTTACTCCTCCAGTTGGTTTCTTTTCCAATTATATGGGGAATCTGTCAATGTCTCCTACATTGCAGATTTGTTTCGTTGGTCCTTTTGTGTCAAAAGCTGCCTAAGTCACTTTTGTGTCATGCTCATTGTTCAAGGATTAAACCTTTGTCGGCCATTCTGCAGTTGCTTTGAACTTTTGTGTCGGCCATTCCCTGGTATCAGTTCATTACATCATGTCTTCAGCGTTCCTTGTCGTGAAATTCAATACCAATTCCAGATCCAATTAGTCTTTGACTTACCTCGTGTTGGATGATGAAGGATGCCTTAATGCCTTCCTTCCAACGGATCTCTTCCTATCGACTGTAGCACATATTGCTCTAGGAATGAGATTTAGAGTTTTATGACAGTACCTTGGGGATTGTTGTCATCAATGGCAATTTCCCTCACTATTGGGTAGTGAGAATACCTTAATGTCTCCTACTCGATGGATTCTTCAAGTGTTCGACTTCAAGTCCTTGTAATCACACTTGTTAGAATGTACTAGGTACCTTGGGGACCATTTTCATTAATGGTGGTTTCCCTCGCGTTTGTTAACGGTTTTCATTATTGACCGGTAATCAAACGGCTTCCTCCATGTTCGACTTCAACTCCTTTATTCGCATGGTTAGGATTCGTACCTTTTTTGGGCGGTTTGGATTGAAAACCTTGGGCTGACAATAGCATTATCATTTTTTTCTATTGCCCAAGTTGCGCAAGACCTTGTTTCATTTTATATGACATTTTGCTGAGACATAGATCCACCTTGTATTTTGTGGCTATGATCGATTGTTGAGCATGGATCCACCTTGTTCATTTGTGGCCATGGCTCCTTTAGATTTGATGTGGCGCCTTTTTACATATTGAGCGACCATGATAGTTTCATCAGTTATACATATGTTGGATCCACCTATATCTTTATGGCGATGTTTTGTATATGGATGTGTATGTCTCAAAGATCAGTTTTTCTGACATTTATCTCTCTTACAGGTACCTTCACTTGAGCCTTTTGATCTTGGATTCTCTGCTCTCTCCATACTCAGCTGTTTCCTTTATAATGTATTTCAGCTATCGTCTTCCCCTCTAAACTCACACATTAGGGGGCATCTGTTATAGCTCAAAATGACACATCTCTACCTATGACCACTTTCCCATGATTCCGTCGCATGTCGACACTTCCATGACGGCACTTCATGAAAGTCACTGAAAAAACACCTATCTTGGAGGACCCATATATTTATTTTTGTAACTCTATTTGACCTCATCTCTACACCATTGGAAAGGTATTTCAGTTAGCTAAAACTTTCCAGAAGACACCAAAGTCTGAAAATGCCTAGAAATACCCTAAAAATGAGTTTTTTTTCCTATCCGTGACTTTCCTTAAGGAAAACCCGCAAATGATACGCGAGTTGCTCTCTTTTGTACCCACGGATGTAAAAAGTTGCTCATATCCGTAACTTTTTGTACTAGCAACTCGTGTATGACACGCGAACTATCAGTAGAGCAACCCGCATATGCGCGACTGTCCAGTTATGCAACCCGCGGATGCCTTTTAAAATTGTCAAAAAACTCGTCGTTTAAAATTCGGGTAGTTTTGGTAGTTATGCAACTTACTTCTTCAGTTGTAACCACTTTTTCTTCGCCCCTAACTCTTCCTTAACCATATAAATAGAGGTAGGGAGGTCCATGAGATGGGACTTGAATTTTTGCATTGTTATGCTGGAGGAATCAGGACTCTCTTTGCCCACACCTTTGCCCTAGAAGCATTCTCCTTGTGTTGCAGAGCTTGGAGGCTGAGTTCCTTGGAGAAGAGAAGCAGTAGAACCAGATCAAGGTTTCGTGAGGTGCTGAACTTGAAGAGAAGGTATACTTGTACTTGTTTTCGAGATTAATAAAGATGTGATGTCCTTCTTCTTCTTCCCAAATCATTGTTCAATGTGTGATTGAATCTCTGTTTCTGATCATATGATGATGTTATTCAGATCATTAGTTCATGTTTATTTGATTATCATTGTTTTATATGTGGTCATAACGGTTTGAGGAAGGTATAATTCATTTTGCGGGTCTCTTGGAGCGAGAGGAGCAAGAAGAGGATTGAAGAGAAAGCTTGGACCAGCCTTCAGTTAATCAGGTGTGGACCTTTCTTATCTCTGAATCTTGCTTATATATACTTGCTGAACATTGTGCATCTCTCTTTCAACCCCATTATGTTGATGGCCTCTTAAACCCTAGCCATAGGACGCTTTCCTTTACAACACCAAGGTTAAGAATGCCCCTAAATTTGTTAAGGAGCTAGAAAATTTCCATTTTGGTGAAAAGGAATTTCATTAGAATGATTCTCAAGGAAAGGTTGCAGCCTATAAGGAAGCACTCAAAGTAAATTTTGAGTATGCTGACTACGTGGACAAATAAGAAGAGATGTATAGGAACATTTACAACTTGACTGCCCCGAACAAGAAGCTGAAGCTGAAGACCATAGCAATTGGGGATAGAGGCAATGGAAGCAGCAATCTAGAATCAAAGAGCCAAGAGGAGGAAGCTGCCAGGAGAGTAAAAGAAGAGGTTGCCCAAAGAATGGAAGAAGGGGCCAGAAAGATCTTAGTTGAAGAAAAGCAGCAAGAAAAGGAAGAAGAATCTGCCAAGATTGAGAAATAAGAGGAAAAGAGAAAGAAAGAGGAGGTTATCCAAGAAAATATTGTTGATCTAGAAAAGGACATAGCTCAAGAAGCTTTGAATCTGGAACCAGAAGTACAAGACCAAGAAGGGTTAACAGAAGAACGAACCAAGGAAAGTCAGGATGATGTAGGTGGTGAGGATCAAAGATGGAGCCTTGTTCAAAATGACCCTGAGGACCTTCCATTCACTTCAGGAAATATACTTGTAGGGGGGGAATCTCCCTTTAGTTGAGTTGGAGTTGGTGGCATTCACCCCATCAAAGAATTATGAGGTTGCATGCCTAGAAGATGTACAGTTTGATCCAAAAAAGAAGTCAATCATATAGAGAACAGAGAAGACTCTGAGGATGGGAAACCAACCCCTGGTCACCACAGTGATAGAGAGAATAGTAGTGAAAAATGTAGAAGATAATTCGAAGAAATTGGCCTCCCTAGGCATTGAAAATGCATATGCAAATGCTCACAATATTGACAAGCTCACAGAGACCCTTGAGTGGTTCAAGGGTAAAATGGCTAAGATGAAAGAGGGCTTGAGAAAAGAAGAAAGAGTCTGCAGAGAATCTAAGAGAAAGTAAGAAGATACTCTTTCAGACTATGAAAAACTTCAACAAGAGTATCAAATTCTAGAATAAGAGTAGGATACTTTGAAGTTGTCAAACATGAACCTTAACAGGGAGAAAGGGGAATTAGAAAACAAAATTGCAGAGATAGAAGCACATAAGTCTACGATTGATCAACGAGAAAAACAATATGAGGACCAAGCGGTAGGATTAGAAGCTCAGAAGAGTTCTTTGGAGGTGTTGTTAAAGGCAGCAAATGAATAAAGGATAGATATAACACCTCTAACAAAGCATGCTCTTTTTCTCATAAATTAGATCTATCATATGCAGCTTCAGATCACGGGAGAAGTCTTCAAAGTCAAACAAGTAGAAGATAGATTGCAGGAAATATCAGCCACAGCTACAGAGTTCAAAGACAAAACTCAGGACATTATAGAAGTCATTCAAGGACAATTGACATGGTTGGAAACAACCAAGGAGCCTCCAGAAAACACACCAGTCAAAACTCCATAAAGACTGCATCTTGAGTGTGAACTGATAGGTTTCAGCAATAGAGCTACTGAGAAATCGATAGAGGAAGTCTAGAAGACAATAGATAAATACAGGGAGTTTTCAAAGAAATACTCACCACTTATAACAGATGTCATACATCATCTAAGAGGAGGTTGGACGATATTCCACCTCATGAAAAAAAATTTCAGAAATTACATGCTAGATTTTAGGAAGAGGATCTTGGCATGCAGTTGATAAAGAACTTAGATGAAAGGGTGATTAAGAATGTGATTGCTCAAGCTGTAGTTAGTAACTGCCTTTTAGAGGATCAGTTTTGACTACTCCCAGCAAGGATGGTTGACATAAGGGATCAGGATTCCAAGCATGAAGTCACGGTTAGATTTTTGGAGCCAGCTGAGTTTGAGATAATTACTTCAGTTGCTAAGGCATGGAAGCAATTCATTGCTGAGTTGATTGGGTTCATTTAAGTGTTTGTCTTTTTTATACATGGAAATATATTTGTAATAATTTTGTATTTATCTTTTAATTAGTGAATGCACTAAAAGACAAATATTTTGTAACCGAAAGTAAAGGAAGCCCAAGGGGCAGGAAAACCAAGAGTTTTTTGGATATGTATAAATGTAAATGAAGTCGAATAGGAAAGCGAATTTTTTGGCTTTCTCTGTGAAAGACTTATTGTAAGAGGAACTATTTTGTATTATAATAAAGAGGAACGAATTTTCTGCTGGAGAAGGAGTTGTTGAGTTTCAAATGCATGTTGTGTGGATGGCTAGATAGAACTATTTTTGTGTTAGATGACTATGCGAATTTGTGAGATCGTTCTAACTATGAACTATTTCTTAGTCGTGAATGATTTCATCTCCTTGTTTTGAATCTTGTGCAACAAATGAGTAATGAATGTTTTAATAAACAATGAGTTATCTCTATGTTAATATTTCTATTGTGTTCTGTGTATTCTGAATTATATCAACTATCTGTAAAATTTTGCGTCCATATAATATAGTACATTGCTCATACAAATAATCATCTTGCTCCCTAGGGATAGGTTATTTAATGTTAGATTAGTTTATCTTAGCTGTTATTTGCTTTCTGTTATTTAGGAACAAAGGAGATAAGACGGGAGGTAAGAACGTACGCATCACATTGTGAACCCTTTGCTTCCTGATCATTTGCATTTAAATTTAGTCATGTGCATAACATTTATAAAACATAAAAACTCACATAAATGGTGGACCTGGCTGGAACCGGTAAAACAATTTTAAACCATTACTTAGCTCTGCGGTAGCCGGACTGTAAACCGGATGGATTCCCCATACCAAACAATAAATGAGCTAATTGGGAGCGATTATTGGGGAGAATCCCTACTGTCGATCCCTGGTATTTTTCAATCCTCAACAGTTTTAGTGCTAGAAGGAGGGACGCCAATGCATGGCTAGCCGAGGAAATCCGTTTCCTCGAGAACATTCTACCGATGACTGTTTTGAAACTAATTTTCCCAAGAGACCTAGTCCTGAAGGAAAAGTTAAACCTGAGTCAGACGTTACAGAGTATATTTATCCTGTCTCCAATGAAGTAGTTGATCATTTAAGAATAATCACAAGGTCATATCCAAAGCAGTTGCAGGGTTTTCTCCTTTATGGTTTCCCTGAGGAAAATTCTTTGTGTCTCTTGTCTCTTATGTTTATTGTTGTGCATGTTATTCTCTCAGTTAAAGATCCTAAGATCATAATGCTAGCTTGAATGATAAAAATCTAACATGGTATCAGAGCTAACCTGAGAAGAATACATTGTGTAGCTACATAAGCTAGGGATTCTTACTTTTTAGGTCTCTCTCCACAATCCATCAGCAAAAGTATGCTAGGCTGACTCTCCATTGAAGGGCGCATCTTTCTGTCAAAGCGGAATTCGATTCTGGGCATTTTTAGTTTTTGGTGCGGAAAATTAGGGCTTTATACATAAGAGGAATTATTGAGTGAACTCAGCATAAGATTTCTCTCCTCATCAAAATTTAAGTTTAGAGACCTAGGTTAATATTTTTGGTTGGGTGAAACTCTGGGAAAGTCAAACCCTAGTTTGACCCCGAGCCGAAAAAAACCTAAAATACTAAAACTGATAATTTTTGGTACATTCGCTATATCTTTGGATTGGAGAAGGATCGGGAGCTGAAACTTTCACAAGAAAAATATAAAATCCTGATTTACACTGTTTCCAAATTTTAGACTCGGATTTGCTATATTCTAGGAGATATGATCCCTCCAAGTTAGGGTTCCATCCTCTTCCAGGATTCATCCCTAAACAGGACACCTGAGGAGAATCACTATATCTCAAGCTACAAAGGTCCAAATGAAATTTTTGAAGATGTTCTATAAAGTGCACAGACTTTAATTTTGGTATTCCATGTTTTAGACCTAGAAGATAAAACAATGACATGTGGAAGTTCGTACAACTTCACTATGTTGAACAGTCCTGAAACAGGTCACCTTGGGAAAACGCTCATAAGTCCCAATTGGTGAAACCAATTCTAATGAAAACTATGGTGTTGGAACAAGGACAAGTGATTCTACCTTGGTACAAAGTTTCAAACATAGAGGAGTAGTAATTTCAAAGATACCACAAAAATAGTATCAACCATTTCTACAAAAGAAATTGGAAAACTAGGGCTTCCTGTTCGGGGAGATTCCCTCCACTATTTTCAGAAAAGGAGTACATTAGAAAGCTCACCTTGAAGAGGTATATATTTCTAGCCAATTAGATCTTAAATATTCCAAGTTATTAAAATTAGGGTTTCTCTAACGAACCCTTGATCAGCCAGCTCCAGAACCAGGACGGACACCTCAAATCGGTAAGATCTAATCTTTTGCTATTTTCATTTGAGGTTCTCATTTCAAAATGATCTATCACATCAACTTGATGATAAGTTTGGTGAAGTTGAAAACTTCCAAGAATGTAAGTATATGATCTCTCTGAAGAAAATGAATTGGAAACCCACATGAGTGAAGAGGTTCCAGCTCCAGAGGGAGATAGGGCTAAAAGCCTTACATAAGAAGAACTAGGTCAAGGCCAAGAAGATCATTGCTGATTCAATCATGGATCACCTTATACCACAAGTGTCTTACCTAAAGACACTGAAAGAGATTTTTGATTCCTTGACCAAGATATTTTAAGGGTAGAACATAAATCGAAAGATGACCTTAAGAAACCAGTTGAAGAATGTGAAGATCCAGAATGCAGAGACCATATAGTCATACTTTACACGAGTCTCTCAAATCAAAGAACAACTTGTAGCAGTAGAAGAAGAAGTGGAGAATGCAGAAGTAGTGATAGCCACCTTGAATGACATCCCAGGATCATGGGATTCATTCATGCAAGGAATGTGTGCCAGAAGGAAGTGATTACTTTCAGCAGACTCTGGGAAGAAGAAGAAGCTCGACTCATAATAAGAGAAGAGAAGATGGGAGCAATTGAAGATCAAGCTCTCACCATCCAAAGAATATCCCTCAAGCGATGAGGAATACGAAGGACTCAAATCTTGAAGAACCTCTTATCCATCTTAGCATTTGGATAAGAAACGATGCTATTATGAATGAAGAAGATGATAAAGTTGAAGGCTCAAGAAGGAGTCTACCCACGAAACAAATAAAGATAAGTATTCAATTGCCATTTCATGATATTGTTTTGTTATGCATTTGTTTATATTCAGTTGATGTATTATGCATGATAGAATATTTTCATTAATGACAGTATACTACTAATATGCATGTGATCGGTAAGTAGCTCATGGTACTATACAACTCTCCATTGCTACTTATCTAGAATGAAACCTCTTTGCTGACATATTGGATTTGTGCACAATCTCAATGTTGTCCTAGTGGAGATGGAAGGCATCTAGAAAAGTTTCCATGAGATATGGATGAATGTTGTATTGGCTAAAATAGTTGCATGATCGTATATTTATGCATAAGAATTTTCCATTATGAATATTCCTTATGAAATGTTTCTAACCATACAAATTCATTTGACTTGTAGGAAATATCGCGTACATAATCACCTACAAGAAATGAAGGATGAGACTTGTTCCAAAGAACAAGTGACAACAGATAAAGAATAATATGATGAATGCAGTGACATCATTGATGCAGAACCCTCTAGCTATGAAGAAGTAACCAAGAAGAAAGGGAAGACCAGTTCAAGAAGAATGATGTCCAGGATGCAATATCGATACATGAAGGGAAGTATGCAGTAGAGATCTTGAATAGGTTCAGGATGATGGACTACATGACCAGACCTATGGCATCAAACCTGAAGCTATTGAGTGTTGCTTGAGTCAGTTGATGCCACAATGTATCATTAGATGATTGGGTCCTTGATGTACCTGACGAATACGAGACCAGATATTTACTTTATTGTGAACACCTTGAGCCAATTCCTGACAGATCTGAGACATGTTCACTTGATTGCTACAAAGCATATTCTGAGATACATGAAGGGTACAGTTGATTATGGGCTCAAGTATGAGGTGAATCAAAAGATTAACCTAGAAGGTTATGTTGATTCAGATTGGGCAGGCATGCCATCAATAGGAAGAGCACTTCAGGATGTTGCTTCAGTATGGGATCAGGTGTGATATCTTGGTTTAGCAAGAAACGGTCTTGTGTGGCACTGAGTATAGCTGAAGCAGAGTATGTCGCAGATTGTTCATCTAGTTGTGAGGCAGTATGGCTAAGGAAGCTACTGTCTAATTTATTTGATCTTTATTTAGATGCTACTTATATATATTGCAACAACTAGAGTTGTGTGAAGTTTTCAGAGAACCCGGTTTTCCATGACAAGTCGAAGCATATCGAGATCAAATATCACTATATCAGGGATATGGTGCAGAGAGGAGCAGTGAGGCTCCAGTATGTTGCGACAGATGAACAGATAGCTGATGTGTTGACTAAACCATTGGCCAGAGTGGAGTTTGAGTACTTCAGGGAGAAGCTTGGTGTTCTCCAGATCGAGGTTCCCTCCAAGGGGAAGTGATGGAGTCCGTGAGCCATTCTGACATGGTGAGAGGATTGGTTCCTTCCATGGTCAGATGTAAGGGCTAAGCCATTCTATCATGATGAGAGGATTGGTTCCTCGTATTTCACATATAAGTGCTGATCCATTCTGAGGTGACTATAGGATTGGTTCCTACATGATCAGATATAAGTGTTGAATTCCATTCTCTGAATGGAGGCACCTAGTAAGTTACCAGGAATACTCAGCCTAGAGCTAAGATCCATTCTAACATGGTAAGAGGATTGGTTCCTTCCATGGTTAGATGTAAGGGCTGAGCCATTCTGTCATGGTGGGAGGATTGGTTCCTTCCATGTCAGATGTGAGTGCTAAGCCATTCTAAGGCAACTGTGGGATGTGCTCCCACATGATCAGATATAAGCGCTGATTGCCATTCTCTGAATGGAGGTACTTGGTGAGTTACCAGGAATACTCAGTCTAGGACTGAGGGCCATTCTGATATGACTGTGGGATGTAATCTCACATGATCAGATGTAAGTGTAGGTAAATTCTGATGTGATTGAGGGATGTGTTCTCACTTGATCAGATATAAGGGCTGATGCCATTCTCTGGGAGAATGGAGGCACCTGGTCAGTTACCAGGAACCCTCAGTCTGGGACTGAGAGCCATTTTGACATGGTGAGAGTATTGGTTCCTTCCATGGTCAGATGTAAGGGCTGGGCCATTCTGACATGGGGGTAGGCTGGGCCCTCCCATGGTCAGATGTAAGGGCTAATGCCATTATTTGGGAGAATGGAAGCACCTGGTCAGTTACAAGGAACCCTCAGTCTAGGACTGAGAGCCATTATGACATGGTGAGAGGATTGGTTCCTTCCATGGTAAGATGTAAGGGTTGGGCAATTCTAAAATGGGGGTAGGATGGGCCCTCCCATGGTCAGATGTAAGGGCTGGGCCATTCTGACATGATGGTGGATGTGTTCCTCTCATGGTCAGATGTGAGTGATGGGCATGCCTTTCTGACAAGATGAGGTCATATGTAAGTCTTGGGTGGGCCATTCTGACTTAGGGTCAGATATAAGCGCTGAAGAAGACCTACATGGAGGCTAGGCCTATAACCAGCATGAAAAAGGGTTGGGTCTATAGAAATTCCTGTGACAAGAAGAATCAAGAGATAGCACCAGTGATGATTACCCATTGATGATCCAAATCAAGTGATGATCCAGATCCAGGGATGATGATCCAGATCCAGTGATGATGATCTAACAATGATGATCCAGATCCAGTGATGATCCAGATCTAGGGATGGTGATCCAGCAGTGATGATCCAGATCCAGTGATGATCTAGATCCAGTGATTTTGATCCAGTGATGACGATCCAGATCGAGTGATGATCCATATCAAGATGAAGAAGACTTGAAGATAAAGAGGACTTGATGATGATCTAGATGATACAGAGAAGAAAACTTGTGTCGAGAGAATACCTTCCTAGTTAAGAGGGAGTGTTGATGTAATTGTATCTTCGGAATGTATTCACTTGCATATCTTACGTATTGTACCCCGATGTTTATTCCAGGAAGTGTTTGTAATGTAATTGAGTCATGTCATGCCTCGATGTTCTGATCGGGAGTTTCTATAATGTGAACAAGTCATGTCAAGTCATTGTGGGTAACCCTCCTATTGATCAAGGGTTAAAGTCCCCGCATTTGTGGGGCCCTAGGGTTATTAGACTATATTAGAGAAGTCAAACCTAGGTGAGTTATTGTAAGTCGAGGCAATAGTCCCCACCGTTGTGTTAAGGATAACCCTCCTTGTTGGTCAGAGGGGAAAAGTCCCCACAAGTTGTGGGGCACTAGGGCTATTAGACTCTCTTAGAGATGTCGGCTCTAGTAAGTAATTGTTAAGTGAGGCCGACATGTTGGACTGGACAATAAGTGAATGAAAGAATATAAATAGACAGTGAGCCTCTCTATTTATCACACACACACTCACTCACTAGGGCAAATGAGTAAGAGTGAAGTTGTTGGGATCAGAGAGAGAGACTACTGCTGTCGGGAGATCATCTTTACGTTTTTGGGTTTTACTTTTGGTGTTGATTCTATCTCTGAGGAAATTGTGGGGTTTTCTTCTTTATGGTTTCCCTGAGGAAAATTCTTTGTGTCTCTTGTCTCTTTTGTTTATTGTTGTGCATGTTTTTCTCTCAGTTAAAGATCCTAAGATCATAATGCTAGCTTGAATGATAAAAATCTAACACTTACCTAGAAGACAAGCTAGCATAAGAGAACGCCCTCACATAGAAGATTCAGTACTAGTGGGAGATTTTAAAGAGTTGGTCGATTTGACCTTGCAAGAAATTGTTCAACCTCTTAATCAGTTGGGACCAAAATATCTGTGTTATTCACCTTTCCAATATCCACTTCAGTCTCCTAAGCGGACCATGGCCAGAAATGCACCTCCGAACCCTAATGCAAATCAGCCTAATCCACCTGCACCAACTTGGAGAGCTAGAACACCACTAAACTTAGCCCTTCTAGTGCATGCCTTGCCGCAGAATTATGAAAATTCACTGCCTAGATTTGACCCGGGGGAAGGAATATTCGTGGACGACCATCCATAGAGTTTTTTCCTGGTTTTGGAAGCACTCACAGTTGAACATGAAGATGTGGTTTGTAGGATTTTTCCTCATACTCTCAAAGGAAAAGCAGCGTCATGGTATTTTGGCTTACAGTCCAATTCAATCACAGACTGGGACACTTTCGAAAGAATGTTTAAAAACAAGTTTTTTAGCAAAAGAACTACTGCTGCTTTAATGAAAGAACTATTAACTCTAAAACAGGAAAAGAAAGAAAAAGTGCAGGACTTTACTCATAGGTTTGTTGCTCACTTAAACAATTTCAACGCAGCCATAATACCCGTTAAAGAGACTCTAATCGAATATTACACATCGGATATTGGCCCTAAAATGGCCATGTTTGCTAAAAGATCAGTTAAAGCCACTTTGGCTACAACATATGAAGAGGCTGAAAAGATAGAGGCTGAGCTAGAAAGCGTAAACAAGTATCTAGTGGAGCCAGAGACAAAGACCTTAAATAGTAAGAAGCCTTTGTTATTGACCAAACCCAAGTATGAACGATCAAAAGAATTGGAGGGAGTAGTCAAGATGGTTCAGAAGTTGTCCAATAAGATTGTTGATATGGAAAAGGAGAGAGAAGCAAAAAAGCAATTCAAGCCCTATTATAAGAGAAAAGACGAAAGTGGTTCCTCTCAAGCTCCTACACACAGTCCTTCTGTCATGAATCTCACTGAGGTTGGGATGGATAACTTCTGCACTTTCCTTCAACAGCCTAACTCTGAAAAAATTTGCCCACAATGGATAAATTCTATGAATTTAGTTATGAATCAGTTACTTGATTCTAAATTAACTGAGCATGTGGATGAGGAAGTGTTGCAGCTACAACAATTTCGCAAAATTCCAAAAAAAATTAGGACCCTCCTTTTGCTTGGATTAGTTCGATTTTCTTCTTGGGGTTGGTCTAATAATGATTTCTCAAAATGTTTTCTAACGTTTGGGTTGATCTACCACCTGTTTCAGATTTTTTCTAAAGCTTGAAAAATTTCAATGATTGATCAAACTTTATCATTTTCCTTTTCATTACGTTTTCATCATGGCTGAATCGGAAGGTATTTGCTTTTCCTCCCATCATTGCGGATGGATAAGCAGTATTGGCTCCGACTTCCTTTCCGAGTTGTTTGTTTTCACATCGGCTGTTTTTGTGTTTTGGCATCGAAACTTGTATCACTTCTCCTTCTACCATTGCAGACAGCAAATCGAAATCTCTCTCGATCACTGTTTGGTTTTTCTCCCGCTTCGTTTTTTTTGCCAATCCCGTAAGTCGTGGGCTTCCGCCGTTGCGGCCGCGAAAAGTTTTATAGTTTCTGGATGTCTAAGAAGTTTGAATCCTGCCATTGCGGAAAGCAGCATATTTTGTGGCTCCGCCGTTGCGACTGCCAAAGCTCTAAACTCTCCAAGCCTTTAGTGTTGTTGCTTTCGACTTAAGTCTCGACGTTGCAGACGGTGGTACGCTTTACGGTTCCACCATTGCGGATGAAAGAAGCACTAGCCCTTCCGATGTGTAGTCATTTTGCTTCCAATTCAGACTTTACCCATTGCGGATGGATCTATCCTTTCCGACTCCGACGTTGCGGCTCTCGTTTCACTATTATTAGTCTCCCGAGGTTCTGATATGCATGTCTCCGCAGATGGCTTAGCGCTTTGGTCGTCCGCCATTGCGGAAGGAAGTTTACTTTTAGCTTCCGATCCAAAAGTGGTCCTCCATCCGATATGTTACCCGCCATGAGATTTTGACCATATGTATATATATGAGGTCGGGGGGCACGTCGGATTATTCTATTGTTATTTTTCAACTGCCGTGCTCTATCGCTATCGTGCTGTCGATCGCTCGAGCTTGTTCGAACCCTATTGCCGGTACCCGCATCCAGGTGGCAACTGTAGAAGCCTGACCATCTTCATCCCACCATACACGCTGGTTACACATCAGTGCCAGGTAGGTTTCTATTCCTTTTCCCCATTCCGTTGAGCGTTTGGTGGTTTTGGTTTTCCACGGTTAGGTGTTGCGGCTGTTCTTTTTCCCATAATTGCATGTATATTTTGTGGTTCTCGGTGGCATTGTTTTCCATGGGGAGGGGCATTTTGACCCGCATAGTATTTTTTCCCCACCGCTGTTTTCATGCGACCCTGCGCGTAGAGGGTGAGGGGGTTTGGTGCGGACAGCCGTTACGCTGTCTGCACCAAACCACCCTGTGTGATAATGTTGTGGGTTGGAATAGGTTCTCCGTGACCTTTTCCTTTAGGTTTGGACGGTTGGTCCCGATTTTATGCTACATGCGTCATTTAAAACCCCAGTCGTTTTCACCTACACAGTTTCGCGTGACCCTGTTCGAGCTCAGCGTCGAATTATTAGCCGACTGAAAGGGATGTGCCACTGATCTTAGTTTATTGACCATAAGTACATGAGCATGGCGCCATTGAAAAAACATGCGTAACTACTACTATCTTTCCCGTGCAGCAAGATGACCATGGCGTGCGCAGAGAGCCGATTTTTGTTGCACATTAATCTAGATTTATTTCTATCTTAAATGTGGTTGATAGAATTGTTTAATGTCATACAGTAATGGTAGCTTGCACATTTTACTGTATATAACTATTTTTCGTCATGCTAGTCATGGGCAAAGTCACTGAATACTGCACATTATGTTTCAATGGTTCTGGTAGTTAGGCCATTTCTGCTTATATACATGCTTATATTTGCTTCATTGACTGATTTCTATCATGTTAAACATAGAATAAATGACGCACTGCACATTGATGTCTACAAGTTTGTCACTCAGCCAAAATGGCTTAATGTTACAATTTTTGGCAGGAAGAGTTCACAATGTCAAAGAGGCAAAAGAAGAAGGCCCATGTGGTCGAGGAAGAGCCCGAAGTAGAAACTGTCACCAAAACTGAATATATATACGAAGACACTAATTGTATTTCTGGTGTCGAACCTGAATACCAGTGGGGGGGAATATATAGACTGATCACATGCAGAGAGGTTCCTGACATGGGATTAGAAGAAGAGTCCATATATGCCAACATAGAAAGATCTTCACTGATGAAGATCGCCACCAAACCAGAGTTGTTCTCGTGCTCTAAAGTAATTGGTTGGATTCTGCCCCGGGCGGATGTCACAACAATGATCCTGGAAAATGTTGAAAGACAGGGCTATGCTGCATATAGCCCCGGATATGTAGCTCTGGCCTACCACCTGCTAGAAGCCCAAGTATTTTTATCCGATGATTGGCTTAACAATATTAGAATGGACCTGGTAGAGACTCTCAAAAGGATGTTGTTGCAGGGAAAACATTACAAATACAGACCGACGGGTGATTACGATACAGCAAGCTTAAGGGCCCCCTATAGGTTCATAGCTTTAATGCTAAATAGGATTTTTGGGAGAGCCCATGGTAGGCTCTTCAAACTAGAATGGATACCCATCATTTTTTATGTTGCAACCCAGGGGAAAATTTTCAACTGGGCCAGCATTGTCTCAAATAGTCTTTCAGCTTGCATGGCCTCGGCTTTGGGAGGAGTGCACCAAAAGAGATCAGAATTCTATATGAGTTCCATACTCATCGATTGCATATTGTGTAATCAGCCTTTCCCAGGACTCGGGTGCATCTGGGATAGGGAAAGAATGTCTGTCTATGCTGCCTATAAACCCTTGTGGGCACACAAATATCATAGCCATGATCGAGAAGTATGTGAACATTTTATCATGCCCTTATACACACTCATTTTCCTGAAGGAGTGTGATTGTATGTCGGAGGAGGCACTGCAAGTAATAGAGGAGTATGCAGACTACTATTTTATTGAAAATGGCCTGTACTTCAGGATGTTTGGAGGTTCGAGAGCACCCTCCCTGCTGCCCAAATACGCAACTGATTACATTATTCACAAGGAGGCAGTCAGACAAGTGTTCCTGGATGGAATAGGCAGCTTTCTGTTTGAGCATAAGAAAACTGCCTACCCTCCTTTGCCCTTCAAGTTGGGAAGTTACAGGTTCACTAAGGTGAAGAAAGCTGATGAATTCGTAGAAGAATTAGAAAGTTTTCATTTTGGCGAGATGCCATTCCATCGAAATGACTCCCAAGGCAAAGTAGCTGGGCATTGCAAAGAAAATAATGTACATTTTGAGTACACCCATCATTGGGATAGGGAAGAATCTGTCTTCCGCAATGCTCAGAATATGACAGCCTTAAGGAGGAGGTTCAAGAAAAATATAATCACCAAAGGTGGAAAGGGATATGAACAAGCAAAAGCTGAAGAAGAGGCCAAAAGAAGAAATGAGGAAGCCCAGAGGTTGGCACGAGAAGCTGCAGGATGGCTGCACACAAAAGAAGAAGAGAAAATAAAAGATGCTCAGGAAGCAGCTAAGAAAGTAGAAGCAGTAGCTAGGAACGAAGAAGAAGAAAAGAAAAGGAAGCTCGATGAGGAGCTACAAAAGCAGGAAGCAGAGAGGCTGAAGTTGACACAGACACAGACAGAACAGTCAGCCTCTGATACAGCTGGAGGACAGACCCAAGACATGGAAAACCCCGTGGTGCAAGACCCACAAGTACCTGCTGCCAGCACACCCATGGTCCCCACTCTCAAGCTGGTCCCCTTTGTGCAGAAAAGGGGGGAAGAGATCCTTGATTTCAACACTGTTTTCTATGACAGGGAAACCAAAAGAATAGTGAAGAGAACAGAGAGGAAGATTGAAATAGGAAGTCTGCCAAGTAAAATAATTACAGAAACCCCCGTTGTACTTGGGACAGATCGAGACCCAAGGTTCACCTTGAGGGCTGGAGCTGCCCTAATCCACGCCTCAGAAGATAACATGGACAAGGTAATGACTGACTTGGAGCAGTCCAAAAAATATTCTGCTCAATTGAAAGATACATTGAGGAAAGAGAGGGAAGAAAGCAATCGGCTTAAGAGGAAGTTTGAAGATATGAAAGAAGAAATGAGGGTTTCAAAGAATGAACTGCAGCTCCTCCGGGTGGAGAAACAAGTGAGGGAAACCACACATGAATGCCTGGAGAAAGTGAAAAAAGAATGTCAAGAGCTTAAGATGGAGAAGGAACAGCTACTAGGAAAAGTAGAAGAGCTCAAAGAGCAGCAAAAGATCATCGTGGAGGCCAATGAGCTGCACACCCAGGAACAGGAAAAGAAACATCAAGAGCAGGTCGCTTCCCTAACAATTTCTCTAGAAGTAGCAAGAGAACAGCAGGTCAACCTACAACCCTTCAAGGAGTATGTGCTGGCCCAAAAGGCCAAGATGTTGCAACTACAGACTATTGTTGAAGAGGATAAATGTAAAGTGTTGCAGATAGATGGCCGATTGGAGGAAATATTGGAAACCTCCTCTTACTTTGTGGACAGGTCTCAGGATGTCCTTGAAGTCCTGACTGCAAGAATGGCGAGGCTGGAAAGCAATGAAAAAAATCCAGTAGAGCTACCATCAAAGGATAACCAGGCCCTCAATCGGGATTATGACTTAATAGAATTTGCTATTAACACCGCAAAGGATTTCAAGAAAGCAGTCAAGAAGACGAAGGGAGCCTGCACGGAATTTTTCAGAAGGCTCCTTATTACATACAACCGGTGCTAGGTAAAGGCTGAGCAGAGGCTTGATGATTTCCTGGACCACAATTCATTTGTGGAGATGTTGCAGAAGAGACAACAGGATGAAGAAGCAAGAATGCAACACATCAAGGCCATTGATGACCAGATTCTAAAAGCAAAGTAGGCCATTCAGCCGTTAGTGTGCAGCTTTTGGAGGACCAGCTTCGATTGAGCGCAGCCAGGGTTGAGGCTATAAAGAACCAGGCTGCAAAATTTGAAATCAACATTCAGTTTTTGGAACCTTGTGCCTTTGAAGGTATCACTGCTGAAGCTTTGGCATGGAAGAAGTTTCTAGACACCCAAGTGGGACCCTCCTCGTGAAGGATTGGTCCATTTGTAATTTGTAACTATTTTGTAAAAATATTTAAGAAAAGTGGAAGTTTGGGAAACGAGGAGTTGGGAAATCCAAAGGTCACTTTTGGGCAGCCCAACAGTCTCACCCTTTTGTATAAATGTAAAAGACTTACAGAAAAAAGGGGATTTTTCCCAGTGAGACATAGCAAAGATATTGTAAGAAGAACTATTTCTCTTTGCAATAAAGAAGTATTGTTTGCCTGTTGGAGAAATATTGGTGGCACTTTCAAATGTTATGTTGTGGATGGCTAAAAGATGAACTATTTTGTTTTTCCAGTTTCTGTCCATTAACCGTGAGATCATTCTAACTTTTAGAACCTATGTTCTTGTTTAAATGATTTCTGGTTTATTTTGTGGAATTACCACCATGAGTAATGTATGCTGTTCATAAAACAATTGGCTATCTGATTGTTGAAATATCTTTAATCGTTCATGCATTGTGGAAAGAAATATTAGCTAACTGTAGTTTCTCCTTATATTGCATGTACAATACACATTACTCATAAATAAGTTACAATCTGGCTCCCCGGGGATAGATAGATGGATAGATAGATAGATAGTTAATTTACTTCATTCCTGCATATGTGATTCAGATACTAGTGAGTCTAAGACGAGAGGTAAGAACCTGCACATCACATTGTGACTGCTCCCTGCATCCTTCACCACCCTGCATGGTTAATTAGGCATTTGCAACTCATACATTAAGTCAAAAAATACAAAAATACACGGTGGACCGGGCCACAACCGGTAAAACCTTTGTTTTTGTTACTTGACCTACGGTAGCCGGACCGCAAACCGGATGGATTCCCTATACCAAATAGTCACGAGCTAGTTGGGAACGTTGACTGGGGAGAATCCCTTGCTGTTGTCACCTGCGAATTTCCAAGCCTCAACAGGAAGAAAAAATGCACGAATCAGAAGAGACTACCATGGCCTTGTGGGATTGTGCACCTATGTTGGATTTAGAAGAAGAAGAACCTAATGAAGAGATACAACTATCGGATGTTAATGTCACAACCAAGAGCAAGGGTCCAATAATTGAAGATAACACATTGCTTCCCAAGATTAAAATAATTCAGGAAAACTTGAAGAAAGTCAGGAATAACACTCAGACCCAACTCATACCTAATTTGGTCATAACGAGGAAAAATACTCCAACTGTTAGTAAGCCCGTAAAGGATACTTAAAGAAAAGTAGAAGGTGTGAATAAAAAATCAACGTAATGTGAAATGGGGTACGGTATAATAGAAGAAATCAAGAAGACCAAGGCCAATATTTATTTGTTTGAGATGTGTAGTTTACCTCAGCAAAAGAAGAAAATTTTGGAAGATTTAAACCCACCAATCAGTAAACCCCAAGAAAACGTTCAGTCGAAAGAAGAAATCAGTGAAGCTAGTATTGGGGGAAAGTCCAAATCCAGAAATTTACCTTTTATGGTTACATTTGATATTTTCAATCATAATGTGTACAACTGTTTGGTTGATTCAAGAGAATCTACAAATGTTATGCCTTTGTCAGTGTGTAAAGGGATAAATGGCCAACCCAAGCCATCTAATTGCAAGATAATACAGCTGAACATAACAACTATGAAGGTGGTAGGAGAAATGGAAGATGTGTTGATATGTTTATCTATAGATGAGAGAGTATGCCAATTTATAGACATCATGGTGGCTGACATACCAGAAGCTTATGGATTAATCTTGAGCCGAGACTGGTCTGCGAAACTAGATGTATATTTTGCAACTAATTGGTCCCATTTATGGTTACCCTATCAAGGATGTCAAAATCAGATTAAAGTAATGAGAGAGTCGCATATGAGACACAATGTGACACAATTAGAAGGGAATAATGAGCCGGTAAATTTTTCGCACCCAGTGTTGGGGAATTATTTCATTGAGATAGAACCAGGGAATTACCAAGCTGAAGAAGTCGATAATGGATCACATACACAACTTGATCTCCTTCATTTTTTGCGGGCTAATAAAGTTGACTATAACATAGTTAGTTTAGTTTCAGATATAGAAAGTAGCAATAGTTCAATAGAAGTAGCAAATAAGTTTTGGGTACTGTATTTTGACTGTTCAAAAACACAGAAAGGATCAGGAGTTGGTTGTATCCTGATGGATCCAAAAAAAAAAAAAAAAAAAAAAACATTTTCTTTCATGTAGAATAGAATTTGAATCCACAAATAATATAGCCGAATATGAGGCATTAATACAAGGACTAAAAAAGGCAATTGAATTCAAGGTTAAGAATTTAAAAATCTATGGAGATTCTGAAATTATGGTCAAACAAGTTAGAAATAAAATCCATTTATTGTCAATAAAATGAAGTATGGGATTTGCTAATGAATTTTGATGCATTTAATATAGTTTCGTTTCCTAGGCTGAAAAATGCAGCGGTTGATTTATTAGCTATGTCGGCCACTGGGCTTCTTCCAACTAATAATCGATGTTCCATTGAATTACATTTCAAGCCTGTTGTACCAGATAATATCATGAATCTAAGAGTGTTCAATGACGACCCGCAGATCTTATAATTTCTGACAAATGATGAGAATTTCAAAGGAGCAGTAATTGATGATGAAGAACATCAAGCGAACCTTCGAAGTGGAAATTTTATACCCAAAGGAGTTAGAACTTTGGAAGTGATGTTTGATTTGAATAAAAAGTTTAGAATACCAGCTAATGTTAAAACGCACAGCTCATTTATGCAATTTGAGCTGGTAAATTTGGGATCAGAAGCTGAGCCTAAATTTGTAAACTTGGGAAAGTGTTGCTCACCTGGAGAAAGGCACAAATTCATTAACTTGTTTAGACATCTTTGCTTGGACATATGAAGATCTTAAGACATATGACACCCAAATTATATAGCATGGTGTTCCAATCAAAGCAGGAGTGAAGCCATTTCAGCATCCATTAAGAAAGATGCACCTGAAGCTGGAACCTTTGATTCAAAGTGAAGTGAAGAACCTGCTTGATGCAAGAATTATCTTTAAAGTCATACATTCGGAATGGGTTTCGAACTTAGTACCAGTAAGAAAAAATTCCGGTGAGATTAGACTTTGTGTGGACTTCGGGAACTTGAATCGTGCCTCTAATAAAGATAACTACCTAGTCCCGCCCATGGAACAAATATTGCAGATGGTCTCAAGGTCAGAATTATTTTCTTTGCTAGATGGTTTCTCAGGCTACAACCAAGTATTGGTAGTAGAAGAAGATAGATTGAAGACTACATTCAGAACTAAGTGGGGGACTTTAGCGTATAGGAGGATGCCCTTTGGACTTATCAACGTTGGAGCAATGTTCCAGAGGGCCATGGATATAGCTTTCCACGGGCTGACTGGTCGAAGCATGGTAGTGTATTTGGACGACGTTACAGTTTATTCCAAGAAAAGAGAAGAACACATGTTTCATTTAAAACTAATTTTTGAACACTGTCGAAAATACGTTATTGCTTTAAATCCAAAGAAATGTGTGTTTTTTGTATTGGACGGAAAGCTTTTGGGTCATATAATTTCTAAGAAATGGATCTCAATAGACCCAGAAAGGATCAAAGCTATAGCACAAATCCCTTTGCCCCACAATAAGAAAGGAATGCAATATTTTATGGGGACCATAAACTTTGTGTGAAGGTTTGTGCATGATTTTGCTCAGATAGTCAAACTTCTGCAACAAATGATTAAGCAAAGTGCTCAGTTTAAATGGATAGACTTAGAGAAAGGTGCATTCAACAAAATCAAAGCAGCAATAGCTCATGCACCCTCTCTCAAAAGTCCATTTTTTGAGAAATATTTCATCTTATACACTTTTGCTTCAACTAACTCGTTAGCAGTAGTGCTTACACAGAAAGAAGAAGGGGGAGACGAGTACCCTACATCATTCATGAGCACTGGACTACAAGGTGTTGAGTTGAATTACCCTGTTGTTGATAAACAAGCATATGTGGTGTTCAAGGCGGTAAAGAAGTTCAAGCCATATATACTAAAGAACATAACCAAAGTTATTGTACCTCACCCGGCAATCCGGAATCTTTTTGTACAAAAAGAGTTAGGAGAAAGAAGAGGGAACTAGGTTACAACCTTGCAAGAGTACGACTTGGAATTTAAGCCAGCAACTATCATCAAAGGACAGGGGCTATGCAAATTAATGGATAAAATCCAAGACAATGAAGAAAATGAATGGGATAATGAGACGGAGTTGGACATGGTTGATGTGTGTCCCATATTTATAGTTGCAGAATCTTGGTATATATATTTAGTGCACTATCTCCAACAAGGTTATTTGCCTGAACACTGGAATTCCAAGTAGAGAAGGGCATTGCACTTAAAGTACGCATCTTACCAAATAATTAACGAAGTGTTGTTTAGAAAAAATTATGATGGAGTTTTCCTTAGATGTTTAGAACGAGAAGATGCAGCCAAAGTAGTTAAAGAATTGCATGATGGCCCTACTAGAGGTCATTTTCAAGAGATACTACATCTCATAAAATTCTAAGAGCTGGATACTATTGGCCAACACTGTTCAAGGATGCTCATGCTTATGTTAGAAAATGTGATACATGCCAAAGGAGTGGTGGGAGACAAGCGAAAGCCCGGCCTTTAAAACCAACTATTATTTATGAACCATTTGAGCGATGGGGAATCGATATTATTGGAGAGATTAATCCAAATTCCTCATTAGAACACAAATATATCCTCACAGCAACAGACTACTTCACCAGATGGGTGGAAGCCATCCCGTTACAGAAAGTAAATGAAGATGCAGTTATGGATTTTTTGCAAGATCATATTATGACCAGGTTTGGGGTTCCAATTTCCCTGGTTTTCAATAATGCATCTTATTTTTCTTCTATTAGACTTACTGCATTTGCGAATGAGAAAGGAATTAAAATGGATTATTCTACTAACTATTATCCACAAGGTAATGGGTTAGCTGAATCTACTAACAAGAATCTCATTTGAATTCTAAAGAAGACCATCATAGAAAACTAGAGGAGCTGGCACATAGTTCTTCCAAATGCACTTTGGGTTGATCGAGTCACACCCAAGAACTCCTTAGGTGTGTCACCCTACATTTTGGTCGACGGAAAAGAAGCCATTATTCCCCCTAATATTTTATTGCCTTCTTCTCAACTAGCCCAAGTGTCTAGAGGATCTAATAGTGAAGTCTTACAAGCTCGGATCAACACTCTGCTGAAATTAGAAGAATCTAGATCCAAGTCCAAGGAAAGGTTTAAGCATCAACAAGAAATTATGAAACGATGGTTTGACAAGCATAAATCCAAGAAGAAAGAGTTTGAAGTAGGTGATTTGGTTCTGAAATGGGATCACCCGCATGATGAAAAGGGAAAGCAAACTAAGTTTCAACATTTATGGATAGGCCCATTTCAGATTGCAGAAAAGTTAGACCCCTCAACTTACAAGCTACAAGATTTGCATGGGTGGGAAGAGAATCTTCCAATTAATGGTTTGCTTCTCAAACCTTATTTTTCTTGATGCTCTTGATTCTTTTTTCTATACATAAATAAGCCTTTTTTTTTTTTTTTTGCTTTGTAGTTAGTTTGCCTTATTTCCATTTGTTTTCTTAAAATTGGGTTTATTTCAGTTTGTTTATTTGCTTTATTTTCATTTTTTAGCACAACCTTTGGCATTTGGGGAACATTGGAATTTTGGGAAATATACAAATATTTTGATCAAAAGGCTACTTATTAAATACACATATATCATGATTCAGATTCTTTAAGTTGGTAGACTATCTTAAGGGAGGTTATGAACACATTGAAGTCTTGTTTTAACCCCTATCAAATAACTAAGGTTAGAAGAGTCTAGAATACTATTTTGGGGCTCCATTCACTACACATTAAAATCTGTCTGAGGAAGCTAACAGCAAAGGACCCACGAAGAGGAAGTAGAATGGACAGATGTATAGTATTAAATGATCCCATGCCACAAATAAAATCCAAAATGCTAAAATGAGTTAAAGCTCCCAAAAACAAGCATACATCAAAAAACATATTGAATAAAATTAGTATTAGATAAGATTGCTCAGAGGTCCTTCTCTGTTCGTGAGTTGAAAGAAAACTATCTCTCACACAAAAAGACACTATGGATGGAAGAACCTAAACCAAGTTTCAAATGAAAGAAGGAATCCAGGAAGACTCAAAAGGAAAAAAGTCCAATAGCATTAAAAGAATGCAAAAAGGCATGGGAATGAGGAACAAATGAATATGTTTGTCCACACTCTGTTACGATCCTGTGGTGTCTGAGCTATAAGAATTCCGAATGCAGAAGTAAAATGAACCCCATATCTTGGCCTCAGAAGAGTTATAGAGACTTTTGGAAACCCTGGTTACCTTATCCTAGTGGACCATAATCAATGTTAAAGTTCTAAATATTTCACTCTTGGAAAGGTCCGGATATCTTAAAGAAATCTTGAGAAGTTGGAAAGAATTGTTTTAACATAATACTATGAAGCAGCTTTTGGTTTTAAAAGTCATTTTTTCCGGAGATCTGTGTTCACCAACCAGTCACCAACTATTGCTGTTACAACTATCCCCAAAAAAAAATTTACATTTTTTAGGACCCCCTTTAAAATCTTAGTTTGCTTCTTAGGCTTAGAGTTTGAAATCCAACATTTATGGTTTGTTTCTATCATGGAAAAGTTTCCAGAGTTCATTTTTTTTACTAAGGCGGAAATATGGTTTTGACCCGCTATAGCGGATGGTTTTTCAAGTTCTGAGCCGCTACAGCGGACGGATTTTTTTGTTTCAAGCCGCAGCGGCGGGTGACTTTTGGTTTGAATATCGGAAAGGCTTTCGATATTTTTTATCCAGCTACTGCGGAGGGTTCTCAGATTTCAAGCCACTACGACGAAAAGCTTATCGACTTTGAGCCGCAACAGTGGGTGCAGTTTTAATTTAAATATCGGACATCCTTCTTATTTCTTTTTCTGCTACGGCAGATGGGAATTTGGTTTGATATCGGAAAGGATTCCGAACATTTTGACCCCACAACGGTGGATGGTTATCAGCTTTCGAACCGCTACGGTGGCTAACCTTTATCTTTGCCTTTCACTTATTTTGTTGAGAGCCTAGTCGCAACAGCGGGTGAATTCTTTTCCTCGAGCCGTTGCAGTAGAGCTTTTCCCTAAAGTGTTATCTGGTTTCTCTATCCGCTACATCAGAAGTTCCCTTGGGTATGATCCGCAACAGCGGGTGGAATATTGTATTGAGGATCATACCTTCTTCTAATTTACTGTGCCCACTTCGTCAGATGAGTTTTGTCACTCTGCCACAACAAAGGGGGGTTGCTTTTCATCGATCGTCTGAATCTCACCCAGCCTTCTTCGATGGAAGGAGTTTTGTTGTTGAGCCGCTACGACGGTAGCCTTCTTTGATTGTTGCCCAATACTTTTTGACTACCAGAGCCGCAATGTAAGTTGGGTGCATTGTTGAGTCTTAAGCCGATGTTGCGGCTATGTTGGGAGGTAGTAAGCTACTATTTTCGAGGCTCATTGCATGTTGACTTATCGTTCACTGCCCAATGTGAGATATTTGGCGCCAATAGCGTTTGGTCGTGCGCATGTGAATTTAATGGTTCACCTACCACTTTTAAAAAAATTTCACCAGGAATTGTCTATTTATACTTGGGAAATGGTGTTTTTACCATCGCTTTTTATGGTGAAAGGTTGAAAGTGTTGTTGCAATTGTATCCCGTCCTAGAGCTCATGTGATTGGTGGATATTACCTATGGAACTTACATGGCACGTCCTTACTGAGTACCTCTGATTGCGTTTCCACTGCCAGGTAGGTTTTTCATCCTCTTATGTTGGTTTGACAAGTTAAATATGTTTTTTGAGCTGTCATTGGTGGTTCTCCCAAGAAGGGTTGGATAGGTTTGATTGTGGGTTTAAAAGTGGGGTTTTCCATTTCATTTTAAGGTTCGTTGTTTCCTTTAGGGTCATATCTTTCCCTCACTGCCATACCTGCACTATTTTTTTACCATGTTCGACCATAGAAGTTTTTCCCACAGTCTATCAGGTTATGACGATTATCCAAGCGCTCGAGTTCTTCGAAGGTATGGAGCAGACTAGGTTCTCACCTTCGAGCATTTTTAGGGTTTACGGTATCCTTGTCTCAGGAAAACCACGTAGGTTTTAGCACTATATGTATTGGTCGTGGGATGTTAAGCCCGGAGATGTGAACCTAGGGCATCGTTGTCTTGAGTGTCAGAGCGTGGCTTTTTGGGCCATGAACCTTCCAGGGTCTTTGTGTCGAAGTGCACGTTTTCTTTTCTAGAGTGCAAAGGCCGATGTTTGCCTATGTGCAGAGGTTTTATTGCCAAACTTTGACCCACTAACCTGCATCATTTGTCTTGACATAATGACTTAAGATATCAAGGTAATACAAAATACTGATGATTGTATTGAACAGTTTTCCTAGCATATCATATCCAGTTTGTTTTATTGCATAAGGTTTTTTTTAATGATGTAAATACTAAAACTTGTTTGGGTTTTTTGCAGTCAATGCTTGCATCGGACAGTATGATGAAGAGAGGCAAGAAGAAAGCTAAGATTGTCAATTATGACTCAGATGCAGAGGTTGCAGAAGTCGCACCCATACCAAGGGTTGAGATCATATATGAGGATACAAAGGCGGTATCTGGAGCTAAGCCCGAGTTCAAATGGGGCCAGATTTATCACTTGTTGGTAGAAAAGAAAGTTCCAGAAGTAGGGTTAGAAGACTTGGACCTATATGATAACATGCTGAGATCCGGGATAACGAAGGTGACCACTAGACTGGAAATTTTCCCTTGTGCAGAAGTCATTTGATGGATTTTACCTAGGATAGACACAACAAGGATGTTGATGAACGATGCAGAGAACAAAGGATTTGCATCCTTCGCACTCGCATTTTTATCAATAGCATACAACTTACCCGAAAAGGAAATTAGCATGACAACAGAGTGGGTCAAGAGCTTGAATCTCGATTACGTTGCCACAGCTAAGATGACGATGGTTGAGGGAAAGAATTTTAGACACAAGCAGTCGATGGAGTATGAGACAGCTCATCTAAAGACCCCATACAGATTAATAGTGTTGTTGTTAAACAAGATTTATGGCAGAGCTAATGGGAAGTTTTACAAGTTTGGGTGGATCGCACTGATCTACTATATAGCTATGAAAGGAACAGTCTTCAACTGGGCTGACATAAAATTTGTCCACCTCCAACAAGGCAGTTCAAGAAGGTCTGCACCTCAACAAGTCTGAATTTTATATGCCTTCCTTCTTAGTGGACTACATTCTTTACCGCCATCAGTTTCAAGGGCTAAAGTGTACATGGAAGGGATGGAAAGCCCCTATATATATAGCTTACCAGATGTTGGGGTCTCATAAATATCATAATCACTATAAAATGATCTATGAAGAATTCCTGATGCCCTTATACAAGCTGATTTTTTTAGAAGAGTGTCCATGCCTATCTGAAGGAACCTTGGAGTCTATTAAAGAATATGGGGATTACTTCTTCTCAGAAGAAGGCACATATTTGAGGATGTATGGGGGAATGAAAGCTCCCTCATTTCTACCAAAGTACGCGACAGATTATACAGTTCACAAATAAGCTGTCAGACAGCTTTTTCTGAATGGATTCGAAGGCCACCTGTTCGATCTAAAGAAGATTGTGTTCCCACCCTTACCATTCTATATGGGTATTTACAAGTTCACCAAGGTCAAGAATTACCCTGAATTTGTTAAGGAGCTAGAAAATTTCCATTTTGGTGAAAAGGAATTTCATCGGAATGATTCTCAAGGAAAGGTTGCAGCCTATAAGGCAGCACTCAAAGTAAATTTTGAGTATGCTGAATACTTGAACAAAGAAGAAGAGATGTATAGGAACATCTACAACTTGATCGCCCTGAATAAGAAGCTGAAGCTGAAGACCATAGCAACTGGGGATAAAGGCAGTGGAAGCAACAATCTAGAATCAAAGTGCCATGAGGAGGAAGCTACCAGGAGAGTAAAAGAAGAGGTTTTCCGAAGAATGGAATAAGGGGCCAGAAAGCTCTTAGCTGAATAAAAGCAACGAGAAAAGGAAGAAGAAGCTGCCAGGATTGAGAAAGAAGAAGAAAAGAGAAAGAAAGAGGAGGTTATCCAAGAAAATATTTTTGATCTAGAAAAGGCCATAGCTCAAGAAGCTTTGAATTTGGAACCAGAAGTACAGGACCAAGAAGGGTTAATAGAAGAACAAACCAAGGAAAGCCAGGATGATGTAGGTGGTGAGGATCAAAGATGGAGCCCTGTTAGGAATGACCCTGAGGACCTTCCATCCACTTCAGGAAATATACTTATAGTGGGGCATCTCCCTTTAGTTGAGTTCGAGTTGGTGCAATTCACCCCATCAAAGCATTGTTAGGTTGCATGCCTAGAAGATGTACAATTCGATCCAAAAAAGAAGTCAACCATATGGAGAATAGATAATACTCTGAGGATGGGATACCAACCCCCAGTCACCACAGTGACAAAGAGAACAGTAGTGAAAATTTTAGAAGATAATTTGAAGCAATTGGCCTCCTTGGGCATTGCAAATGTATATGCAAATCCTCACAATATTGATGAGCTCATAGAGACCCTTGAGCAGTTCAAGGGTAAAATGGCTGAGATGAAAGAGGTATTGAGGAAAGAAGAAAGAGTCTGTAGAGAATATAAGAGAAAGTATGAAGATACTCTTTCATACTATGAAAATATTCAACAAGAGTATCAAATTCTAGAACAAGAGCAGGATACTTTGAAGTTGTCAAACATGAACCTTAGCATGGAGAAAGGGGAATTGGAAAACAAAATTACAGAGATAGAAGCACAGAATCCTACAGCTGATCAGTGAGCAAAACAATATGAATACCAAGAGGCAAGATTAGAAGCTCATAAGAGTTCTTTGGAGGTGTTGTTAAAGGCGGAAAATGAACAAAGGACAGATATAACACCTTTAACAAAGCATGCTCTTTTTCTCAAAAATAAGATCTATCAGATGTAGGTTTAGGTCAGATAATGGGAGTTCAAAGACAAAACTCAGGACGTTGTAGAAATCATTCAAGGATGATTGACATGGTTGGAAACAACCAAGGAGCCTCTAGAAAACATACCAGTCAAAACTCCAGAAAGACTACAGCTTGAGTATGAACTGATAGGTTTCAGCAATAAAGCTGCTGAGAAATTAATAGAGGCAGTCCAGAAGAAAATAGATAAATGCAGGGAGTTTTCAAAGAAAGTACTCACTACTTATAACAGATTCCATACATCATCTAAGAGGAGGTTGGACGAGCTTCCACCTCATGAAGAACATTTGCAACATTTACATGCTAGATTTCAGGAAGAGGAGCTTGGCATACAGTTGATAAAGAACTTAGATTAAAGGGTGATTAAAAATGTGATTGCTCAAACTGCAGTCAGTAACTTGCTTTTAGAGGATCAGTTTCGACTACTCCCATCAAGGATGGTTGACATAAGGGCTTAGTCTTCCAAGCATGAAGTCACAGTCAAATTTTTGGAGCCAGCCGAGTTTGAGATAATTGCTTCAGATGCTAAGGCATGGAAGCAAGTCATTGTTGAGTTGACTAGGCCCATTTAAGTGTTTGTCTTTTTTACACATGGAAATATATTTGTAATAATTTTGTATTTATATTTTAATTAGTGAATGCACTAAAAGAAAAATCTTTTGTAACCGAAAGTAAAGGAAGCCCAAGAGGCAGGAAAACCAAGAGTTTTTTGGAGATGTATAAATGTAAATGAAGTTGAATAGGAAAGGGACTTTTCTACCTTTCTCATGTGAAAGACTTATTGTAAGAGGAACTATTTCTTATTATAATAAAGAGGAATGAATTTTCTGCTGGAGAAGGAGTTGTTGAGTTTCAAATGCATGTTGTGTGGATGGCTAGATAGAACTATTTCTGTGTTAGCTGACTATGCAAATTTGTGAGATTGTTCTAACTATGAACTATTTCTTAGTCGTGAATGATTTCATCTCCTTGTTTTGAATCTTGTGCAACAAATGAGTAATGAATGTTTTAATAAACAATTAGCTATCTCTATGTTAATATTTCTATTGTGTTTTATGTATTCTTAATTATATTAGCTATCTATAAAATTCTATTTGCATATAATACAGTACATTACTCATACAAATAATCATCTTTCTCCCTATGGATAGGTTAGTTAACGTTAGATTAGTTTATCTTAGATGTTATTTGCTTTCTGTGATTTAGGAACAAAGGAGATAAGACAGGAGGTAAGAACCTACGCATCACATTGTGAACCCTTTTCTTCCTGATCATCTGCATTGAAATTTAGGCACTTACATAACATTTATAAAACATAAAAACTCACATAAGCGGTGGATCGAGCTGCAACCGGTAAAACATTTTTAAACCGTTACTTAACTCTACGGTAGTCAGACCGTAAATCGGGCGGATTCCCCATACCAAAAAATAAACAAGCTAATTGGGAGCAATTATTGGGGAGAATCCCTACTGTCGATCCCTGGGATTTTCCAGGCCTCAACAACTTCCCAGCATGGTATACTTCTGTGTCACCAAACCAGAATGTCATCAACCATCGACATTTCATCTAGTCATGAATTATCTGCTTATGAGTCGCCCACCAGCGCGCTGGAGTGCCCTTCAGTGCTTCCTCCAATGCCAACAAGCACTGAGGTTCAAAAACCTTTTCTTCAAACTCCTTAAGGAATGCTGATAGATGGGGTAGTCCCTCGTATATTGGTAGTTCAATAATCTCAGTCGCAACGCAACATAGCGATTGTGTGATCAAACCACACTTCCTGAATGAGACTTCATGCATCCGATTTTGCCAAT
>LPNX010495627.1:129617-156360 GCA_001517045.1 Pseudotsuga menziesii | reverse complement strand
TAGACATGCGGAAGCCAAGACTGGAGAAGGATGAACCAGCATTAGAGGGAAGGACAGTTTTGCGGCTAGTTATGACTCATACAGACGAGCTGAAAGACGTTTTCATGGCTNTAGACATGCGGAAGCCAAGACTGGAGAAGGATGAACCAGCATTAGAGGGAAGGACAGTTTTGCGGCTAGTTATGACTCATACAGACGAGCTGAAAGACGTTTTCGTGGCTAGTTAAGGCCATGGTTAATGTCTTGCAGTACTTTCATAGCTAGGTATGGGGTGACATTTATGTAAACCAAAGATATTTTGTGAGTTGTTGAGTTTGTAATAACTGAGCTGTACTCAGTCGACCCTGCGTGGTCTGGTAAATGTTATATATAGGAAAAACCCGCTCTATATAAGGGTTAGATTCAAAAATTTAGATCAGATTAAGTAATTTAGGCTCTATTACATTTTGTTTAGAGGATTTAGAGGAAGAAGACTTAGAGAGGAGTATGGTAGAAGTAGAAGGTTGTTGAGTCGCAGATCTTGCAGCTGTGTGCGCAGACCGCTAGTAAAAATAGAAGAGTCGATCCAGGCTATGTGCGGATCACTAGGAGTAGATAGAAGAATAAACCAGAGAGCATGAGAGCAAGAAGATTAAGTCAAATAGACATATCTTAAGATACAGTCTACAGGTCACAGACTACAAGGTGCTATAACCATTTCTCATGCCAGATGAAGAGCACCTTGGTGGTTTTTCCCATATGGGTTTCCACATTATTTCTTGTGTTATATGGATGAATGTGATTTAATGGTGAATGTTTATGTGAATGTTTGTTTACCTTGCATTATTACAGTTATAGTTATTTATTGAATGAATATCGCAGTATCAATGATCAATGAGTGAACAAAGGTTTAAAGCATTGTGGAAATGTTATGTATGATTTCATGCTTATGCTTCATGCTTCAGTTGCGCACTATCTATTGAGTATGAGGAATCAGCTACGTCACATTGTTTCACTAGTTGTTGAGTCATAAGGATAAGGTTGTGTCACACGGCAGTTGCAACACATCGTTGCATTGTCGTCGCATGGTAGTAGACTCCATCCCATCTCCTTTGTCGAGCACCTTGGTCGTGCGCCAAGGGACTATAATCCCTCACCAACTGTGGAAACATGGTTCTAGAAGTTACACATAAATATATCTCGAGTGAGACTGTGCCTCCCTCGCAGGCTTTGCCAGTTGAGCTTACTCTATCAGGCCGATACCTTTTGGTGTCTTGGTGGTATTGTGTTGTTGTTGAACCGTGGGTCTAAACAAGAAGGAAAAAGAGACCAACACATTCCATCAATACCTAGATATGATTACATATTGAGATGANACTGTGCCTCCCTCGCAGGCTTTGCCAGTTGAGCTTACTCTATCAGGCCGATACCTTTTGGTGTCTTGGTGGTATTGTGTTGTTGTTGAACCGTGGGTCTAAACAAGAAGGAGAAAGAGACCAACACATTCCATCAATACCTAGATATGATTACATATTGAGACGAAAACATTTGAAATAAAAGCACCAGATAAAGGGTCTAAGCATTGTAGCATTATGAACTTATACAAATATCTTGTTGAACGAAATAGTCCTCTTAATTTATGTATTATTGAGTACTTTTCCACTTTAATCTTGCTTATGGGAGCACAAGCACATGTTTCCTTTTGTTATCATCCCATCAAAACGACTTATGTCTATGGTGTAATGCATTCAAAGCACTAAAACCGCATAAATCGTAGANTTAATCTTGCTTATGGGAGCACAAGCACATGTTTCCTTTTGTTATCATCCCATCAAAACGACTTATGTCTATGGTGTAATGCATTCAAAGCACTAAAACCGCATAAATTGTAGAGATATTTCATTGTTATATTATTTAAAGAAGCTTTATTTTCCTTGTTGTTTGATATTTGCGCTTGTCAACTCAATATCGTTGTAAAAAATGGTAGGGATGTTTTAGACTCTTCATGCCAAAAAAAAATTAAAGGCAAATTGTCCTCAAAACCAAAAACACATTTATTTTTATATAGGATCTCTATCAGCAATGATATCATAAGAAGAAATAGGACATAAGATNCAAAAAAAAATTAAAGGCAAATTGTCCTCAAAACCAAAAACACATTTATTTTTATATAGGATCTCTATCAGCAATGATATCATAAGAAGAAATAGGACATAATATGGGCCATATACTTGAATTGACATGAACATGACCCAATGGAACCATTAGTAGTTCAACCTTCCAAATGAACATGTACTATAAAACCAATTATCACTTTACAACACCCAACATATATTTTACAATCATTGCAACTACATCTATGTTTATATTGCAAAGAACTACTTTTCTCCATCCACAAAATATACAACATCCAATCCTTTTGTTCATGCCACAAAACACGTAATTTGGGCATAATCAACTAGATCATTTAAAGGTGATGTAAGATGTCTTGTTTATAAATGATATTCTAAAATAAGTTATGTCAATCTATGTGAATTTATTGTCCCATTGACATGTGATGAGATTTTTTTTTGTTCTTTTTTTAACAGCTTAGCCAAAACAAACAAGATGGTGCAAGAATGGACACTGTGCATTCAAGTGTCATGTTATCCCAACCCAAGACAAGCAACCATTGAATATGTCTTGTGCAACAATTCTTTGAATGAGGTTTTCCAAAGAAAAAGAGAGATATGTGGAATGACAACAAACAACAAAGCTTACTACATTGTGCTTATAGAAGGTCTAAAAACAACCAAAATATATAGTGCCAATGACATATCTATCTAGACCAACTCTGAACTTCTATGTAACCAAATGAAAAGAATCTACCAACTTAGAAAAGGGAATTTAAATAGCAAGAACCATTGTTGTTGAATTTCATTTCTTTACGATTAACCACCATTCAATTATTAATAGGATGTTCGTTGATATATTGTCTAGGGAAATGTCAACTCCAAGGGGGGTGTGAAAAATGAAATGGAATCAACATCTGTTGCATCAAAATTTAGGCTTGCACGTTTTTACACATCTCCAATATGTGTATGTTTTTTTGTTATATGGTTTTAGTGTCACTAATGGTATGTCTCTTTCAATAAAGACGAATGTTTTCCCCCAATGTAATGGTTTGAATCTCTTGTTTGGGTGACATGTTCATGAATTCCATGTAAAATTTTAAGCTTGTGCAATTTAATTTTACGCTTGTGCCATGTATATTTTTAATCATGTTATCATTGTTCAACAAAAAGATATTGTTGTTGTCATTTATGCATATTAAAAGGTTGTTGCTATGTTTTCTTGTTTATGGTTTCACATTATTTAATGGTTTATTTGTAATTGTTGTTGGATACATCTTTGGAGGGGTTGGCATATTTTTTTCATATTATAGAAAATACATGTGATTGGTTGGAGGATGTTACTAACATCCTAACTACACCTCCCTCCATTTTGTTCAAACCCTCTTGATTATTACTCTTGACTCCATAGCCCAACCAACGAAACACTGGTCTATTCTTTAATCCATTTTATTTCAAAGAAAATAAAGATAAATTTTTGGGTTTACCCCCCTTGTTAAGGAAAATAACTGACTTAAAGCAAGAGGAAGCATTGTTGTGGTAACATTGGGAAATCTTCCTAAATTTCCCCTAAGGTTGTACTTTGTGAAGGGATGTCGTAACATTTGGCTTGCAAGTTTAGGAGGTAACAAAAGGCATGCACAATAAATTGTTACTATCATCAACTCTTGCCAGAGCTAGCCTTTTCTAGAAAAAAATGAACAATATAATTCCCTTTGTAGAAGTCAATGCCTTCTTAGAAGCTATTTAATATTCTAAATTTACTTAATATTATGAATTTATTAGTTTGGTGTTCCAATTGTAACATGATACTTTCTTCATGGTGGAATAGATGGATGTAACTCACAATATCCCTATAAGATGTTTCATTCTATTTGCTTATCTAAACAATGGTCATTAGTTTGGTGTTCCAATTGTAACATGATACTTTCTTCATGGTGGAATAGATGGATGTAACTCACAATATCCCTATAAGATGTTTCATTCTATTTGCTTATCTAAACAATGGTCATTATGACTACTCAAGTCTGAAAAATTGAAGCAGATTGTAATGTTCATCATAAAGACAAAGTTTTTAATAAAGCAATTCTTCACATTTCTTCAAATAATTGGTAAAATTTTCCATAATTTTATAGCATTACACTTCATAAACCACAAACAAAATTGGATATAAGACAACTAACATAATGCTGATGAAATTCAATACTCATGCTATACTAAGTAAATGTTTATATTTGAATGTTGTTGGGAATTTGCTTAGTTTATTGCTATCATGTGCCTAGTTTGAATTCTCAGGGTTAGGTCATTTGAATTATAAAAAGGTCGACCTAAGAAACAAAAAATAAATAAATTGGGCCATATATTCTTAATTTTGTTCTAAAATTTAAATGATAATACAATGCATCCATCTCTGTTACATTCTTAAGAGTGATTAAATTGCAGTCCTTAGATAAAAAGACATTTGAATCGTAAAATAGTCATAGATCAAAAACCAAGAGGGAACCATATATTCTTACTTACATTCTTAAGTTTCAGAAATATAGAACCTATCTACATCATGTAGAAACCTCGAATACCAATTCTATTGTAAAATATGTTATCATAAGACCATAATAAATGGAACTAACTTTTGGTTCTCTACTATGATAAAATGAGCAAACAAACCAACAGAAAATATAATGTTTTTATTAAAATTGGAACAAAACAATGGAATTGAAAATGGAGGGAGCTTGGTTCTTCTATTGGATATTGTTTGAGATTCTTGCTACTCGCCCAATGGGATGTCGAAAATGTCATCTCTTTAGTATCGATAGTGGGAAATATTGTAAGGTCCATCAAAGGGCATGTTGATATACTCTTCCTGTTCAAGATAAAACTTTGTTATCTTGCAACCCAACTTTGGCAAGTGCAGAGCAGCCATCTTCTCATCTAGATTCTTAGGCAACACCTAGACCTCCTTCTCGTTCCAGAGCTCCAACTAAGTACTAACCTGTGGTTAAAACAATGGAGCTTATCAACCATAACTAGATCAATGTATTCACTGCAACATATATGCAAAAATATAAACATGTGGTTGGCATCCCAAGCAGTATAAACTTGTAGGGCATGCAAATATTTACCTAGTTTGTAAAGGATCAAGACATGACAAAACTTGGGTGGCCAGTATCACAACCCAGGTTCATCAAATGTCCCTCTGCCAGAACAAGGATGCCACTGTTGGTGTCAAGGAACACCCACCTATCAGTATGAGGCTTGATAGTAATCTTCTTAACACTGACAAAAGTTTCAAGTCCTTGCATGTCAATATCATTGTCAAAATGGCCCATGTTGCAAACAATGGCATTGTTCTTCATTTTCCTCATGTGATCCAACATGATGGTGTCCTTGTTTCCAATGGTGGTTTCAAAAATATCAGCAGTGCTCACTATGTCCTCCAAGGTAAGAATAGGAAATCCTTCCATTAGAGCTTGCAGGGCACGTATAGGATCAATTTCTATAACTATCACCCTATCTCCAACAACCTTTAGGGTTGCAACACAACCCTTTCCAACAACTCCATATCCACATACAACAACAACCTTGCCATCGATCATGACATATTTGGCTCATACCATCTCGGAGAGAGTGTTTACATCCATATAAGTTATTANAACAACTCCATATCCACATACAACAACAACCTTGCCATCGATCATGACATATTTGGCTCATACCATCTCGGAGAGAGTGTTTACATCCATATAAGTTATCAAACTACAAGAGAAGATAACAACGACGCAATCAAATCTAAGACAACCCACAAATCAAATATAAGTTATCAAACTGCAAGAGAAGATAACAACAACGCAATCAAATCTAAGACAACCCAAAAAACAAACAGTATAAAAACACTACATAAAACACTTTCCATCCTTAGATCTAATTCAAATCCCACATCACAAACTTCAAGCCCAAAAAACTTCCAAAAAACTTGGAATAAAATGTGGCATGAATTTCAATAGGACTACCCTACATTTCAGATCCAAATCAAAATACACAAACATGGTACTATTAGAAAAGATCAATATACTAAAAATTAAAATATCAAGTGCACTTAAGACGAACAATTATTTCTTATTCAACCATGTTTGCTCAATAAATATTCCAGCATGCCAATTAATTTCCCAAGAGATGTCAAGGAATTGGCCTAATAGAGGGAAATTTACAAATTATAGACAAGTAAGTTCAGTTGTATTAGGAGTTTGTGCAAGAGAAATTGGCCCAGTAGACCCTGAAGCATTTGGAACAATAGGATTAGGATTTGTCATCCATCCTACGAGAGAACTAGAAGGAGTACCGGTAGGTTGGAATGGTTGAAATCAAAGGAAAAAGTAGAATGTGTTACTAAAGGAAACAATACAATTCAAGCAAATGAATTTGTTGAAATAATTGCTACAAAACTCCCACAAAGATATATACCAGTTGTTTATTCAAATTATGTGGGGGTAAAAGGTGGAAACGTTGCTCTTAAGTTTGTTTGTCCCCTTAAGTGGGTTTGTTGAATTCATATGCAATTGACACCCATTTGGAGGCGTGCATGTATAATCGATAAACAAGGTCTTGATATTATGATTAGATCGAGGATTTTTACGAAGTTGATGATGTCAATTCATACTGAAAACAAACGGGCCAAAAAAAGCAAACGATATAATATTAGTGCTTTTGTCAAATCCTCTATTTCTCATTATTTAAGAAAATAACTTGTAGTCCATGAATTGATAAGTCAAAAGTTAAGTGTCACTAACTACTCATTGTCCATCCCTTAACTATCAATTATCACATCTAAACATGTAACCAAACAAAACAAAATATAAATGGATATGAAAGGAAATAAAATTATTTTATGTATGAAAAGAGAGATTCTAAATTTATATGATTTTTTTTATAATAAAAAACAAATTGGTTATATGAAAGTTAGGGTTTATAACAATATATAAACCCTAAGATATAGTGTTATATAACATTATAAATAGAGAGATATCTATATTTATATAGAAATAATATTATATAAAATTGCATATTATTTTCATTATAATGGTTTTTTTTTAATTTATGTTAATAAATTATGGATTTTTAGATTTTAGGTTAAATTGATTATAACTATCTTAAATTCATCCCTCTCAAAAATTAATAAATCAAAACATAAAATAGATTTAGTTTGATAACGTAAACCGAATTGTTCAAACACTCTTTTGTGTGTGTGTGTGTGTGTGTGTATCAAAACCTAATAGATACCATATAAAGATAAAATTTGCATTCAAAGAATTTAATCCTCTCAAAACTCAATAAAAATCTAAGTTAAGATAAATCTTACCAACAAAGTAAAACCAATCACACTCTTTTTTTATAATAAATCTAACCATACAGTTAATAACAAACATGATTCATTCTCATACTTCTCATCAATATTATTGATTCTCATGCTCCTCATCAAGAAGACAACACAAATGCTATATCAACTAGTAGCCATCAAATATTATTTATGTTATATCAAGTAGCAGCCATCAAATATTATTTAGGCTATATGGATATTAAAAAAAAATTACAAAACTTGAGTTCATAATGTTTGGTCGCTATATGGATATTATAAAAAAAATTACAAAACTTGAGTTCATAATGTTTGGTCGTTTGCTTCAAAAAAGAACAGAGAATGTACCTCATGGTTTATTTACCAATTGACCTTAAACTGCTCAGGTTTTTAATTAATTGGTTGTTAATGCCATAGCTTACAGTCAGGTATTTNTCAAAAAAGAACAGAGAATGTACCTCATGGTTTATTTACCAATTGACCTTAAACTGCTCAGGTTTTTAATTAATTGGTTGTTAATGCCATAGCTTACAGTCGGGTATTTAATTAATTGGTTGTTAATGCCATAACCTACAGTCAAGAAAATATTAAGCACCTTACAAGAAAAGTATTATTAACAATATAAGTTTCAGATTTTTATCACAAAGTATTAATGACACTATATGTTTCAGATGTATATCACAACTGGGCATATATCATCATAAATTTAATGTCATTGTATTTCCAGCACACTGAGAAAGGAAAAGTAGGATTTTGAAAAAGTGCAGAATGTATTGTATGCTTTATCAATAGTATTCAATAAGTCTAGAAGTTGTCAACTCTGTTACCTAATAAATAATTGTTGGTTTCAATTTTCTAAAACTTGTAGTGAAAATTATGCAAACATTCTTCTAAGAACCAAAGAAAGCTTCTTAGAATAATGGTTCATGTGCAACCATTCTTCAAAGAGAACTATGAAAATTGTGCAAACATCCTACCTTTGGTTTATAACTAGAGCTTGAAGCCTTACAACTTTGAGGCCTGGAAATTGGAGCTTATCACGGAACATAGGATTGGCTTCCAACAATTTCTTGAGCTCCAAAAGCAAAGTTCCCCTCGTTGATTTCCAAGTGAATTGGCATTTTAAATGAAATCTTCAAAGTTAACAACTCTATTATGGTCAATTTTCTCAACAATGTTGGAAACAAGTCAATTTTCTCAAGTGATACCAGCACTCGAATTATTTCACTTTATGTTATCATGTGGCATTGCATTTGTAGAAATTCTATGCTTTCTCTTTTCAAAGTGAGCTTTTTCAATCAACTAGGCATGTTTAGTAGGAGAATGGCCTTGCTTATCCCCATGGCCTTTGATTGGCACCAAGAACACGGAGTGTTGCACATTTGCACACATCAACACACTACATGTTAAAGAACAATGATGCATAAAGGGTATTTGACAAAGAGTTCAAAACATAGCATTTTCCAAACCTTGCAGATATCCAATTGGAGAATTTCCAACTAGTTGGGCATGTTTGCAAGGAGGAAAATACCTCGATAAATTACTTGTATCTATATGTATCTATAATTAAAAATTGAAATAGTCACTATAGACAGTATTGGCATGTAAATAAATATGGGCATGCAAACTTTGATTACACCAATATGAGAGTCTCATCAAAACTACCTGGAATAGTAAGAAACATTGGATGTCTTTGCAATTCCCATGGCCTTGGATTAATTCCACGAAAAAGGAGTGTTTCAACTTTTCACACGTCAACACATCACATGTTAAAGAATGGTGATGCCTAAATAAAAGGTAATTAACATAGATTTCAAAACATAGCAAAAAAAACAACAACCCAATCTTGCAAAAAAGTCAATGTGTTGGCAACAGTGTTGAAAGCATAGCATTTTACAAACCTTGCATATCATTAATTGGATACTTTAAAGAATTTGGGTATGTTGGATCTCCCTATGGATTTGAGTTGACTCCCGGGTTGTGGATTGTTGAACCTCTGCAAACATTAACACAACAAATGGATATGAAATATATGATATTTCAAAGAAATTGCTTTCACAACATGTGACAAGTCCCTCAAAATGTACCTAGCATGGAAGGAAAGGATGGATGGTTTTACATTTCCCTTTGGCGTTGGATTGTCGCAACCATCATGGATTGTTGTACCTCTACAAATATAAAGACACCACATGGTAAAGAATGGTTATGAGTAAATATACTAATCTAAACCCATTACTCTCGATGATATTTGAAACTAACTTGGAACTAAAGATAGTGCTTTCTTTGCTAGAGGATGTCCCCATTTGTTGAGGTAGTGAAATTGAAATGGTTCTTCTTCAAATGCAGGGACATTCAAATCAATTTACATTCCAATATTTTGTTTTTTCCTTCTTTGCTTATTTGTAAGTTGTTGGCTAACTTTTCCTCACAATTGTGACCTAGGTTCAACAACCCACAAACACCAACAAAACACCCAAAGATATCGGCCTGACAGAGCAAGCCCAATCGACAACAAATGCAATGCAGGCGCGGTATCACCCGAGATATCTCAATAGGTAACTGCCAGAACCATGTTTCCGTAGTTAGGTGAGGGATTATAGTCCCTCACACAACCAAGGTGCTCGACAGAGTCAGAAGGATGGAGTCTTTTGCTAACTTGACAGCGGCGCAACAGTGCAACACAACCAACTTAACAGCTTAACAACTCAACAACATGACACAACCAGCATGCGACATGGATTCCTCCTTATCACTTAGCATCAACTAACTTGAAATAATACAGATTGTTCAATAATGTTGGTCATTCATGTATTCAACTTCTTTCACTAAAAACAACTGAACTTGAACTAATGCGTGATGCTTTCACTACTACTGTTCATTCATTCATTCAGTGTCTCTTATTAACAGTGTGGCATTCATTCAAACAATAATTATAAATAGTGCAATATAACCAATAACCAATCACAACCATTCAACATTCACAATCATTCGACACAAGATGTAACATGGAAACCCAACCGGGAAAAACCACAAAGGTGCTCTTCATCTAGCATGAGAAATATATGGCACCTTTCAATCTACGACTTTACTGCAGATTGTTTATGATATGTATTTTTAGCTCAGACTCTTTCTTACTCTTATGCTCTCTAGTTTTATTATGTTTTTATTCTATCTACTCTTCTAACTCGCCTACTGATCCACACACATCCTGGATCGACTCTTATAATGACGATCTACACACTCAGTTGAAAAATACTCCTACAAAATCTATTGTTCGACAACCCTTCTACAAAACGGGTTCCACGGCTCAACAGCTGTCTACTACTCTCTAATGCCTTCAACTCTTCCCAACTTTTCCGAACTATTACCAACCCTTATACAAAATGGGTTCCTCTTATTTATAGCCTCATCAAGACCACGCAGGGTCGGCTACATACAGCTCATCTGTTACAAGTCACAATCAACCGTAAAAAATGGTTACAAACTGACACAATGCACTATCCGCCTGACTTACAAGATTCCTTCATACGTGCGTCATCCACCGGATTACGTCGACTTTAGAAACCATGATCTTTCTGACCCATCGCTTTCTAATTGTTATCGTTCTACACGCCTGAAGATTTGGTTTTCCTTCATCACACTGCTCCTTGTCGCAGATTTCTTTTTGATGTGCTTCCTTTCCTTCCTTTTCCGTAATTTTCCTCCCTTCTTGACACGTGCTTTCCTTTCCCTCTTGCGCTTGTGCTTCTCTTTTTTCCTTTTGCAAATCTTCTCTGCACTTTATTTCCTTGTGCCCTTTCCTATCCCAACATAAGTCTTAGGAAACTCTTCTTCCTCTTCAAAGACAAATCAAGGGCATCCTACCCAACTGTGAAATCAAAATCCATAATGTGTTTCCTGTTGGCCTCTTCCAACATTTTTTTCACCATATCAATCAATTGTTTGGTCTTGGTCAAAGTAGTAGGGGGGTTATTTTGAATCAACTATAGGTAACTAAACAAATCCTCTCTAGTGAAATGAAGTGCCTCCACATTTGCATCAACGTTGTCTATGGCCACAAGATCAGTGTTGACATCTACACTTTGATTGTGGGGCTCTATACTTATGTTGGGAAGCGTATAGAATGTGTTATACATTGCATTCTGATGAAGTAATGGTTTTGAAGTGATTGAGTTTGAATATAACCAATTGACCTTTATGACATGCTTGCAAATATTCCCACAAATAGACCATGGGCATTCACACACTATAAAATCTGCACAATACCAATTTACAAGGTATTTCTTATCAGGATTACTTTGACTTCTCACCCTGTAAGATTGAGGTGTGGTCTCATGAGCACACAATCATCGTCTTGAATTCTTCTATATTTTTCCACCGATGATTCAAATTGCTTCTCTTTCTTATAATTGTTCAAGTGTCCTTTTTATTTCAAATTTTCATTGAACTGATAACAAGGTTCAACACTTCTTAGGATCTTGTATAGAAACCAATCCATCCTACGAGCACATTTCTTCCTTCAATCACAAAGAAAGTTGGTCCTCAAGTAACAATGGCATGAATCAATGACATTGGTATTCTCTTAATTGGCATGAGGGAAATCTTGACAACCTTTCACCCACATCCCTAAATGTAAACCAAGTTAATGTGTGTATATCATCTCTATGAAAGACAAGAAAAAAAAACACTAGGACAAGTTTGTGCACTTACTAATCTTATCACCGGTAACCCATTTCTTATGGAAATAATCCAAAAACTTCTCCTCGTTTTCAAATTTGTTGAAAAATCCATGGATTGCACCATCCACATCAGCATTGTAACTGTGTTTCATGATGAAACCTAACTCATTGAACATCTCCTTTTCTTTTTCTGGACTAGTGTTCTACCGATTCACATTTTTTTTACATGCCCTCCGTACATGTCTGACACACAATATAACATCACACCCTGTGATCCTCCTACCATATTTAGTGCATTTAAGTGTGAAATTATTAGAATAAGTGCAAGATATATTGTAGCATAACAATATTGAAGTTACCTGAAAGCATCAATTTCATCCAATGCATCACAACAATGAACGCATTGACTTTCCATTCAGGACGGATCTGGTAACACCTTTGCATCAGCTACTCCAACCATAGAGCAATATTTGTCGATGTGTTTCATTCTACCACAACCCATGCTATTGGCACTCCACTTTTTTTTTCATTAAATGCCACAAGTGTGTAAATTTGATACTGCCATATTCAAAGAACATGTAATGTCAAATTCAAGTCATCGATCATATTTAATGGCTACAACTCAAATATGCATATTAAATCAATCGTTGACATTGGACTTACTCTATAATTATTTGTACAAAACATTGAATACATGGCTATTATGATATTGTGGGAGAGCTTGGCCATGGTCTCCAACATCCATTTTGTTTGAATTCCCATTATGAAAGGGACCATGGACCATTGGGTTTTTGGTAAAAAATAAATATTTCGGTCTCTTTTGATACCATAAGTTGACGTTCATTTTGTCCTTTTGGTGGAGTTGGTATCTACCCTTCATCAACCGATTGTATATGTTTATAGTATATTTCCTAGATAGGAAGAAATATCTATCTCAAACTGTTGAATCCATGTCAACATGCCTCTTGATGTGCATTTTATAAGTTGAATCAATGGACACTCCCAAAAGGAAATAGCTCTCCACATAAGCAACAATGTCCTTCGAAAGTGTTGGCTTATTTAATGTCCTCGCCTTACCTAAAGTGTCATGTTTTCCATGACAGGGCCATCCTTCCCCATCTTCATACTTGTACATATTGTAAGTCAATATTTCTATATAAGGACTCTGTTGTCATCAGATCTGCTCCAACAAAATTTATAAATTTCTAACAACACACAAGAAGGTTTCATCTAAGGTGGCCTTCAATTGATCCCACAAGTTAAATTCAAAAGCTTATGCTCTGTTCAAGAATTTGTGAAAATAACAAAATTGCCAGTAAGAATATACTTCAATTCAGAGGTATGGAAGAGATTGCTGAGGTGTTTAATTCATGTGTGTTCGAAATTTGGTGAGAAACCAAAAGATTCAAAGAGAACCATGCTAATTGTATGTTTAAGGGAAGCGTGAACCATCTGGTACTTCCAATACACATGGGTTTAAATTAAATCTACATGGCAGCATGAACACAAATGACATAAAAGTGCAGAATGGCTTTATCTTACGGAAATGACTTGGATATACTCCACGGGTAGTAGACAAAATTGAGAATCTGCACATTTTCAAACAAATATTGGAACTAATGGAGCATGCACAGTCACAAGGAATGCTTTTAGGAAACATTCTCCCTTCTTGTTTTGTACTCTCATAATTAAATCGGGTAGAATTTCTTGAGTCTCTGGCAAGTCAAGTGAATCTCAAATGCTCCAAAGATACAATTTTCCCTTCTACTAACCCCATAGATCACTTGTCAAAGACCCAGCAAACGAGAAAGCATTGCAGACAGTATTTATTAACAGGAGTTGTCCAAGGCCATGGGCATAGTGATAGATGTGATTTAATGAATAAATCATTAAAGCTTTCTGACACAGGTTCAAGATCTTCTTGTATAACTTCCTCTGTAGATCAAAATATTTCTCAAACCGGTGAATGTGAAGCAAATCCTAGGGAATTACGAACAGTTCCTTTTGTGTCTAAGGCAATTGGTCATCCTTTAGCAAAGTATGCTACCTTTCTTATGTCAGGAAAATCTCTTCAAGACATCGGTTTTACATAGTCATGTATCCGTCAAGGAAGCAGTCCTTCAATTTGAAAAGTTTCAAGGATGTGATATGGTTCTTGGTCCTGAAATGTAAAGCGTTGGAGAAGTGATGGGCATAGACTTTAAAATTCCTATGGAATTTTCCAAGGCACAAATCGCAGCAAATCAAAAAATGCCTCTTACAGGCACAGTGTTTTTAAGTTTAAATGATTTCACCAAACCAAGCCTCCCAGCAATTGCAAACGAATTCATTAAACTTGGTTTCACAATTGTTGCAAAAATTGGCACGGCTAATTTGTTTAAAATGGAAGGAATTCCAGTGGAGAGAGTTATGAAACTCCATGAAGGGCATCCACATGCAGGTAACATGATGACAAATGGTCAGATTCAGTTAATGGTGATCGCAAATTCAGGAAATATTGGGACAGGGTTCCAAACATCAAATTCAATATCACAAAGGTGTTGCAGTCCCTGATTCCAATTATTGATCACTCGGTTGTAGAGCAGTCCATTCGCCCTTGCTTTGTTGAGCTAAGTGAAGATCCTAATGTTAATGTAAGATACTTTTCTGGTGAAGCACTTTGGGCCTACGATCAAGACAGATTTCAAGACGATTCAATGAGAATAATGAGGGACATCCAAAAAAATTGAGAAAGTTTTTCAGATACGGCTATTTTCAGCAACCTTCAACGACAATGTCAAGATGTTCATAAGATTCCAAATGCAAATCAGGTATTTGTGAAAGAGGAGGATTTGTCGTTGGATGCTATTAAACAATATTGTGTGAAATGCCCAAGCGAACTTGCAAAAATCAAGGTATTAAAAGACAGAGTTTTCCCACTAGCAGAGAAGCTTCGGAAAACAATAATATTTGTTCGCACAAGAGAGAGTGCAAGTAAGCTACAAGCATGTTAGAAGCAGAGGATTACCTATGCACTTCAATGCAAGGTCATCTCAAACTAGAGGACAGGGATAGAATAATTGGGGAATTTAGATTAGGGATAACAAGGATATTTGCACGAGGGTTTGACCAAGCATAGGTAACCTTCGTTGTCAATTTTGAACTCCCTGTGAGAATTTATTCTACATATGAACTTGATTATGAAGTTTATTTGCACATAATTGGTCGAAGTGGACGTTTCGGTCGCAAGGGAGCAGCTTTTAATTGCCTGGTCACAACACAGGATGAGGAAAACATGACCAAAATTGAAATACATTTCCAGTGATATGCAACTGAGGTTTGTTGGGATAATGAAGGTGATTTTGAGAATGCATAGAAAGAAGCAGTTCGAACACATGATGACTCAGAGTAAGGAGGCGCAAATGGAGAACAAAGATGTTGAGTTTTCCAGATTGCAAAAAAGATCTTTAGACTTAGAATCATAAAGCAATTAGGATATGACATATGTCTATTTATGTTTGTATTTTGTATTACACTTGTGTTTAGACTCTTTTAAGAAGATCGACTTTGCTATTTTTTAAAGCATTCGATCCATAGAAAGAGGATCTGATAACTATCTCTGAAACTGAGAGGTTTTGTATATAAGGGATAGTAACTTGATATGAAGGGTGGCAATTGGAGATGGGAATCCAATTTTGATGTATGTTGTACGACATCAAACTCTCTGCATCTTCAATACAGGTTCTGCTTTGATATGATTATGATTATGAGTTGATTTTGTATTTTATGAATTGTATTTTTTATGAATTATCCTGTATATGGTCAATTACATTCCATTACATGATTCTTATGATAAAATACAGTTATCTTTCAAATATTTAGTGACAGAGTCAGTCTCATTCCATAAATTTGTGCTCGCAATTCCCTTGATATTGAATTTTGCATTCCATTTTATGTCATACAGATCTTTAATTGTTATGTTATTTTCCTACATCTTTGATTATATACCAAACTAGTTTTTATTTTGATTTTATTGAATTATATTTTTTTAAATATTTCTTTAAGCTTGAACCCATGTAGTCTAGGTTCAACTTTAGGGATAACAGACTCTAAACCATAACCTTCACAATGAAATGGCATTGGCATCCCCTCTTATGTGAGGTCCTTTGTTTAGTTCAATGCTCTCTTCTTTTGTCGACTGACCATATGAATATTGATAACTACACATGAAATTTCGAAACATTAGTAAATACTATGAATTATAAATGCAATATCAAGGCTAATATGTAGAGAATGCAATTTCAAAATACTTACACTTCATATCGCGATGCAACACTATCCATTTTTCCATGTTGTTTGTTTTGTTGACGTATGAAAGTACATGGAGCATCAGAGTTTATTTCCTCCCCTCCACAAAATCAAATTGAAGAAAATATAATATATTAATGTCTACAAATTTTAAGTTCCTTTTCATAATCCTTTCAACAAATTGCCTTCTTTTATATCGAAATAAACTTCAACAAGCTAGAAAACCTTTTGGAAAATGTTTGGCATGAAGGCCTAAAGAAATTGATATGGCCAAATGCCAACAATTCCTGGACAAGAAACTCAAAGCCACTCATATAGGTGACTAGGAAAGCCAAGGCAAAATCCACTAAAATGCTAAATTTATAATGATAGCACTAAAATTGGAAAAGATAACGTTGGTTAATGTATGCAGACAATGCCATAGTTCTACTCCTCAATTTGATGGACAACGCCCTATATCTCAATATGTCAATTTAGCTACCTCATTATCATAATTTTAACTCACTGGGACCTAGCTGATATATACTTTATGTGCTACTGATTGAACCAACTACATGGTTATACTACCATCCAAATATTTTTAGTATGCAGGAGATGGATTGGCTTCATAGATCAAATATTGGTTCTTCTTGTAATGACAAGGACATTGAATATGTACCTGACAACAGTTGAAATCAGTCCACCAGACCAGGAAATCTGAAGCAATGAACTCATCTCCTGCACAGGTGTGAATTAAATGGGTCCACGGACCTAATATGCCCCAAATCACATTATGTCCCAAGTGCTTAATTTGCACAACTGTAGGAAAATATGAATTGGATATTATTGGTCCAAACATGTGGTGGAATGTACATATGTTGTCTAGAGCCTTATTTCCAACAGTAGTAATTAAATTATTTTTGGCATGTAACTAGTGGACACATTTAGCATATGTACCAAGAAGCTTTAAACGTGTGCAACATGGGTGAGTGTTATCCACCTGAATGGCACTTCTCCGTCCGAGTGCCGACATTCCTTATGTTGGCACACAAAAGGACATTTATGGATTGAAGGTTGCCTAAAACACTATAGATGGGCATATTATGAATTACATTTATCATCCATCCAGCTAGTTATTTTTACTTTAGAATATGTCAAGTGTTGTACACGCCTCTTCTTATATGCAACTCGCGTACATACGTGCCTTTCATTGAAGCATGTCGCGTGTTGTACATGAGTATCGGTAATTGCATCTCGCGTACAGATTTGTACGCAGGTTCCCCGTGGAGCAACTCGCGTGTCATACACGAGTTGCCATTATTGACACCCGCGTACACCTTCCTTTGACATTAAAAATAATAAATCGCGATTATTTGAGATTTCTTAAGCACTTAACCATAATCACCTTAACTGTCTCAACCTCCTCAACCCTCGAAACTGCCTTATTTCACCAAGTATAAATAAATGCCTTGGGGAGGGTACTAAAAAATCATACTTGGAGAGCAAATTTATGCTGGTGGAGTCTATTCAGAAGTCTTTGGAGCAGTGGAACTCAGAATCCTTTGGTTGCAAAGGAGTCCTTATCTCAGGCATTGGGTTGTAATCTGAACTCATTCATTATTATTAATAAAGAGAATCCTTCTTCCATATGTGTTTTGAATGTCTTTCATGTATCATGGTTTGATGAATACTTATGATTAAGCACTCTATATATGATTTATCTAACCTGTTTTATATACATGTATCATCTTGCATTTAGAGGATTTGCTCTTGACAGGTGAAGGAGAAGAATCCCATAAGGCTTTGGAGGAGAAGCAGAGCGGAAGAGGACAAGCTAGGATCAACCGTCGTGTATCGGGTGAGTCTCTCCTATCCTCCTATTTCCTTTTCTATACTCTAGAGTCAATTGCCTGCAAGTTTCATGAGTATGTTGGTAACCTCAGACCTTCGGTTATAAGGTGTTTATTCCTGTACAACAGAACTGGCGACTCCACTGGGGAGCCCAGACTGTTGTAGGTCGTTTCTGTTACCCCTGACCAGTCTTTGCCCTGAAGTTTGTGTGTGGTATTTTATCCTGGTTCATGCTTATCACATTGTTTGAAAGCCTTGTGGATTTTTCTTATTTTTTGAGAAAAATTTTGTACCTGTACGCGGGTTTCTCTACTACACAGTCGCGTACAGAGGCCTGCATATGCGGGTTGCTCTCTTGGATAGTCATGTAAAGTACACGAGTTGCCCTTATACACAGTCGCATACAAGCCTGGAAATAGGGATTTTTAGGCTAGGGTTTGCTTGTCCCTGTCTTTGTGTAATTCCTGTTTGTTAGTTGTCTTTCTTTATGGATACTATGTTGTTTGTGTGAAGACCTTGGTGAACACACTTTCTGCTTTCTTGTAAAGCCCTTGGTTTTCTTGTTTTGGATTGTCTTCTATTTGCATCTTGAAGTAGGTTGGCCTGTTTGGGTTATAGGTTGAAGTGTCTCTGCCCGAATCAGTGATCAGAGTTTCAGGCATTGTTTTCCCAGTCTATCTTTTGATAGTGGTTGGTTTATCACTTACCTTTGTGAGCTTATAGTGATTTCTTGTCATTATACACACCCAAGCTAGGGTCTCCATCTCCCTTTGTTGGTTGATTCTTGGTTTTATTGACCTATTTGCTTCAGTTTGCTTATTTTATACAGTTGATTTGATCCAAGTATACTCAAGTTTAGTGCATTTTAGGTGCTTGGTAGAGTTTGAGCAATTTTAAAAAGTGAAAAGAAAAACATTTTCAAGCTTTTGCATTTGCTTTTGCATAAGTAGTTTTCATTTCAGTTTTAAAATACAATCTCAAAAACTACAAGAACATAGTCTTAGTTTCTCTTTATCGTTTGCATTTGTTCATCAATATATATTTACAAAAAGAAAAAGAAGTTTGCTTTGAAAAAATACACCTTTACTTTTTATTTCTTATCGAGTCAAAAACACCATAGTTCATCACTTCATTTCCTTCTGAGTAAGAAAAATCCCTTTAAAATGAACGCAATAATTAAAATTTACTAGTAATTTTTATTTTTAGGGGCCTTTCACCTACTAGCTTAAGCTAGACCTGTGGGATAGGAAGTGTAAACTTCCCATAAGTTTTAAAATTCAGATGTAGTGGACCTTTCTTTAGGTAAATCCTTGACTTTATCAATTGTATCTGGGAAGCTCCTCTCAAAAGGGAGTCAAGCACGAGGCCGTGTGGAGGCATTGGACTAAGGAGATAACCCTCTGATTCCTTGTCAAAATGTAAATCAGGACTTTTATGCATCTGGGGATTCTGTCCTAGACAGAGTTTCGGGCTCAGCTACCCTGCCCATGCATACGATTCAGGCTTGCGACTGTCCCCCCAGACTGTTGGTATATCTAAGGTAGCCTTTAGTCTCTTGACATTTAGGGTTCATACCTAGGTAAACCGGAAGGCTATTTCTGGTTCACCTTGGATGGGCTTGGAAGGTAACCCTTGTTGTAAGTGTAGGAAGGCAGTTGGGTGATTCCTCCGCTTGTGCCTAAGAACCACTTCAAGGACGCCAAGTAATCGTTCTTCAGCTTTCTTCGGGAAAGTACATCTTTCACCCTTGATTGATTGTTTGAGGCTTTAGGTTTTTTATAGTGTGTGCTCTGTGCTTTTTCCTGTGTTTAGTTGGCCATAGGGTGTGATTTTTCAAATTTTCAATCATGGAGGACCAACCCATTAGAAGGTGAAGAAGGTTGAAAAACCTTCCTCCTCTCGTCACATTGGAGCCTCCACCTCCACCCCAAAGGCGGAGATTGGACACAGACGGTTTATTTGAACCAGTAGCAGTAAGTGAAGTTCTTGGTGAACCATAATTGATAGCTAACCATTTTGATCTTGATACAGTTGAGATAGAAGACTTGCAGACTGACGAGTTTGCAAGGAATTTTAACACCCCCTTGACTGATTTAAACGATCCTGTGATCGTTCAGGTTAGACCTTTTGATTCACCTGTTTTAGGTGTCCCTGTGGGTAGGATTATGTCTTCTGTGAAAGAAATATCTTTTGTGTTCACCTCAACCGTTCCGGTTGAAGGGGTACTACCTCCCCCGGTAAGTGCCCCTAGATCTAGTATACCTTCTACACCTTTGACTCCAGCGAGCTGGGTGGTTCAACCATCGGTTCACTCAAACCTAGCAGGTACTTCTGGTGATATGGTTACTGGGATCCCTAGTATACCTATTGTTCCTTCTTCCTTTCCATATACTACCCAGAGTGGTCCAGTAGGATCCTCAGCATTCGTCCAAGGATTTCCTTGGAATGGGGGGGGAATTCCCCCATCCACTCCATACGTAGGCCCATCACCTTCCTGTGTAGGAGTGCAGTTTGGGAACAATACCTCCTATGGGCAAAGTTTCCAAACTCCGATTTCGGCTTCGTTTATGAGCTCTCCATTTTCGTTATTTAGCGGAGGGATACCAGCCCCTATTTTTCAAACCCTAGTTTCAATCGGGACGGCCTGAACTCCTTATACTTCACCTCCCACACACAATCCTGTGGCTTACGGATGGAATTCGTTTCAGAGTAATTTACCCACTTCGGAACCGGTGGCAGGGGGCAACCCCACTTTTACCTATGGGAATTCGAGGGGCAGGTCCCTCTAATCCCCAGGTTGGCACATTTAGTACCCCGGTTTGTCAAAATTGATGAATGACCCGGTAAGGCATAACCCCTCGTGGCCACCTGTTCCCACCAAATTTCCATCGGACATCCCTAAATTCGAGGGCAAAGTTGGTGAAGATCCTGGGGCTCATGCCACCACATTCCATTTATGGTGTTCTTCGAATTCACTGAATGAAGATTCAGTTAGGTTGAGGCTGTTCCAGAGAACCTTAACAACGACCGTGGCAAAATGGTATATCGAATTGCCTTCTGCTGCTTTCAGTAGTTTCTGGGACTTGGCTAGTGCATTTCTTAGCCACTTTCAGCTTTCGGTCCGATATGATTTTGGAACGGACTTGTTATCTACCTTTAGGCAGAACAAGGCTACCCACATCTCAGATCACATCCAATAGTGGAGGAGGTGAAAGAGCCTTATAAAAGCCACTATTCCTCCTGAGTTCCTTTTAGAGTGGTTCCTTAAATCCCTGTTGCCCTACATATCTAAGGACGTATCCACCTCAGGAGTGACGAATGAAGAAGAAGCCATTCTCAGGGCCCAGCAACTGGATTTGATTTATTCACAATCTGGGATCTTGAATGAGATTATCAGTGAGGCACCGAGGCCTACGCACGATGCGGAGAAGCCTAAGCCTGGACCCCATGCCAATGGTGTGGTTGGGTCCATTAACTCTCCCACCATAGAGTCTTTGGCTAAGAAACTTCATCAGTTGTTCGTCAAGCAGTCTACAACGGAGGCAGCGAAGGCTGCTCCCTCCCCCCAGAGTGAAATTTTTTTTGCACAAACCTCTCAGAATGGCAATCAGCAGCCTAGTGGGAAGAAAAAGAAAGGAAAGAAGGGAGAGGGAAACCAAAACAAGCAGAAGCTCACGAACAATGCTGATGGGGGCAAGAAAGAAAAGAAGAAGGTCAAGTTCCCATGTAAGTTGTGCCATGAGGACCACCTTACTCACCTTTTTCCCCTTATGGATCAAGCACAGAAGCTGCTAAAGCTCAACAACCGGCTGTCCTAAAGGATCCTTTTCCCCAAGGACAGAACTCTGCTTCAGCTTCTAATGTAGCAGGGGGCACTCAAAATACCCCTAACCCAAACTATATCAACATGGTTCGATATTCGACTTTGTTACAGACGAGGAATAAAAATTATGAGAAAGAGACTTCTGAGAAGGGTAAAGTTGTAGGTGAAACTTCTAACCCTCTCACGATAGAGAAACCTACTAAAACTATGCCTAAGATACCGAAAGGTGTCTTCAAGAAGACCTTGCATAACCCTAACGCAGGGTTGCTTCAAACTACTCCGTGGTTGAAGATTTAGCTCAAACCCTGTGTGCAATGTCAGCTTTAGAGGTGTTACAGAGTTGTCCTGCCCAGCGGGATGCCCTCTTAGTAGCTTTAGGCAGCATGGACTCATCGAGTCTCATGGCGAAATTTCATTTGTCTGATGTTAAAATTCGCCTACCTTACCATGTAGCCTTATCAATAGATGTCATCCATGGTGGAAAGACCATTGGAAGGGTAGTTGTTGATGAGGGTGCTTCTACATGTGTTATGTCCTTGACCTGTTGGAAAGCTCTTGGATCCCCAGATTTGGTCCCGTCAAACACTCTACTTACTACTTTTGATGGAAGGTCCTTCCGTCTGCATGGTATCCTGCCAGGTTTTGAAATTAAGCTGGCAGGGAAGGCAGTGTCTGTTGAGGTAGAAGTGATTGATGCTCCGTTGGACTATAATCTGCTTTTGAGAAGAAACTAGACCTATGTGATGTTCGCTATTGCATCGGTCGTTTTTCATGTAGTGGTTTTTCCACATGAGGGCAAGTTGGTTACTATTGACCAACTTGATTTTACTCGAAAAGGTTGTTTAGATTCTAATGAGTCCGTTGTGCCATTGGTTGATCAGGTTAAACCTGCTGCACAGAGCTTGGGGGCTGGAATGTATACATCATTGATGGGCACATTTGATCTTCCAGCCCCGGTTAATTATATTGGTTCTACTAGTGTGGGGAGGTCCATAGCTACGGTTGTTGATAGCACTGATCCTTGGGTTCTCCCGTCTCCCCATGAACCAGAAGTGCCCTTATCGGCAGTGGAGGTAGCTTATCAAGCCATCACTCAAGCCACTGTCGATCCCATTCCAGATCCTCTAATAGTCTCGAAAGATCTGGAAGAAGTCTATATGCCTGCATGGGCAGCAAACTCTTTGCACTCTATCGATTGTTTAGACATGGTTTTACCTTTTGATGAAGCCATTTTGGAAGCCATGAGTGGACGTGGTAAGATTTGTGAGGATCTTCATCATCGATCCTATTATCTTCCAGAGCTAAGCAGAATAGAAAATCAAGAGTTTCATTTGAGACTGTCAAAATATGTTGATATACCTATCAATCCCTTGCCTAGGGAAGGAATGTTTGCCAAGGGGAATATGGCAAATATTTCCGCCACTATACCTATTAACATCTCTGTAAACCTTGATGTCGTGGAAAACATATATATGGGTGCAAATTGCTCTCCTGAAGAGATTGCCATATATACTGCCCTGTTTAAGGAATTATGCGATGTCTTTGACTGGTCATATGAGGAGATGCCAGGCATAGATCTATCGATTGTTGAACACAAAATCCAAACATATCCTGATGCCAAACTGGTTCGACAAAAGTTAAGACCCACTAACCCGTACAAAGCGGCGGTTGTAAAGGATGAAGTTGAAAAGTTGTTGAAGGCTGGTTTTATCTATCCCATAGCTTTGACAGAATGGGTATCCAACCCTGTTCCTGTTGATAAAAAGCAAGGGACTATCCACGTCTGTACGAACTTTAGAGATATCAATAAAGCTTGTCCTAAGGACAACTATCCCACGCCATTTATAGACCAGATTATAGATGCTTGTGTGGGAAGTGAGGTGTTCTCGTTTATGGATGGTTTCTCCGGATACAATCAAATTCAAATAAAACCGGAAGACCAAGATAAAACTGCTTTCATTTGTCCTTGGGGTACCTTTACATACAATAAAATTCCCTTTGGATTGAAAAATGCTGGGGCAACCTTTCAATGGGCTATGAACTTTGCCTTCCATGATATTAAAGCCATTGTCGAACCATACCTTGATGATCTGCCTGCACATTCTCGTAAGAGGATTCAACATCCAGATCATTTACGGTTGATATTTGAGAGATGCAGACATTATAAAATCCGCTTGAATCCCCACAAGTGTGTATTCTGTGTTGAGTCAGGAAGATTGATCGGGTTCATTGTCTCCAGTAGAGGCATCCAGGTGGATCCTTTGAAAGTTGAGGCCATTGTAAATCTGCCTCCTCCTCGTTCTATCAGGTAACTTCAAAGCCTGCAAGGAAAGTCTAATTTTCTTTGACATTTTATTGTTAACTATGCCAAGATTACTAAGGGTTTCATGCACCTGCTCAAACAGGACACCCCATTTCTATGGGATGAAACCGCACAACTTGCTTTCGAGGCATTGAGAAAAGCTTTGTTCTCAGCACCCTTATTGTGTCCGCCAGATTATTCTAGGGATTTTATATTATATCTAGCCACGTCTGAGTCGACCATTGGGGTAGTACTAGTCCAGGAGGATGATAAGCTTATAGAGCATGTCATTTATTATCTTAGTTGTGCTTTGGTTAGACCTGAACTTAGATACTCCCACGTCGAGAAATTATCCTTAGTATCCATTTATGCTGTTCAGAGGTTACGTCACTACATTTTACTGAGGACCGCCACAGTAGTGGCGGATGTGAATCTGTTTCAAGATGTTTTGTCCCGACGGATTGTTGGGGGGGGATTTAACAAATGGATAGTCATTCTTCAAGAGTTTGACTTGATTTTCCAGTCCGCTAAGTCTAAGAAGTCCTTAGTTTTTGTTGAACTTATAGCAGAATTTCCTACTGAAGAAGATGTAGTAGTTGAAGATGACTCATTCCCAGATGAACACATCTTCTTGATATCCACCTCTGATCCTTGGTATGGAGATATTCTTATATATCTCTAGACTTTGAAGTATCCTGCACCTTCCTCAAGGGAGGAACGACGTAAATTACACCTTCATGCTAAGAACTACCTCATCATAGGAGATACATTATATCGACGAGGGGTAGATTCTGTTTTGCGTCATTGCCTTACCCATGAGGAAGCGGAGATTGTCCTGAATGATTCCCATAGCAGAGCGTGTGGGGGTCATTTATCTGGGTTAGAAATGGCCCAGAAGATACTACGTGTCGGTTATTTCTGGCCCACGATCTTCAAAGATTGTGTGGAAGCAGTGAAGCATTGTCATCCATGTCAGCTTTACACCAGGAAAATGTGGTCACATCCGGCTCCATTATTTCCCGTTGTCTCGGTAAGCCCCTTCATGAAATGGGGAATTGATTACGTGACATGCAACCTAGCCTGGGCTGGGGGGCATAAATACATCATTGTCGTTGTTGAATATTTTACGAAATGGGTAGAGGCAATGCCTACTTTTAAATCTGTCGGGGAAACAGCATATTTCTTCGTATTTAATCAGATTATAGCACGGTTTGGTATACCCAAAGTGATTGTCACTAACCATGGCAGTCATTTTCAAAATAACATGATGATGGAACTGACCACTATGCTCGGATTTAGACAAGAACATTCATCTTCGTACTATCCACAAGCAAATGGTCAGATTGAGGCTGTCAACAAAACTTTAAAAACTATCCTTAAACGTACAATTGATGCAGCCCATTCTAACTGGCACATCATGTTATATTCTTCTCTTTGGGCCTACCGAACTAACGTAAAAACTGCTATGGGTTTCTCCCCTTTCCAACTTGTTCATGGAGTGGAAGCAGTTACTCCGATTGAGTGTGAAATCTCGTCTTTAAAGATAGCTATTCATGTGTTACCTGATACGACAGAGCTTGAGGAACGTCTAGTACATTTAGAACACCTTGATGAACAACATAGAGATGCACTAACCGCTAATCAAGCTCATAAAAATAGGGTCAAAACTCAATATGATAAATCGGTCAAACCTCGAGTTTTCTCTGAAGGGGAACTTGTCTTGCTTTGGGATCAAGACAAAGAACCCCTGGGGACAGGAAAATTCAAGGCTATGTGGTTAGGACCTTATGTCGTGTCGAAAGTTTTGAAGAAGGGTGCATATGAGTTAGTTGATTTTGATGGGAAAAAGCTGTCTGAGCCTAGAAATGGGCTCTACCTAAAAAAGTACTATGCTTAGGCTTAGCAATTTTTCTTGTATTTTTATTGTATGTATTTTTATGTACATTAGGTTGTCGGTTTTGTTTTTTATACTATCTACTGGTTGTTGCAGATGTCTTCTGAAAGGTATATAGGGTTCGCTGATGGCGCCAGCCGTCACACTTGTAACCGAGCTTCAGCAGCATGGGTCATTTACTCTCCTTCAAGACAACTAGTTGCCATAGGAGGCGCTTGTTTAGGTCCTGCTTCTAATAATGTTGCTGAGTATAGGGATGTAATTGAGCTCCTATGGGTTGCTTTGTCCCATGGTATCACCCAACTCGAGGTCCATCTAGACTCTCAGCTGGTGGTCTCCCAGCTCAATCGAGCTTATTAGGTACGAAACCCTATTCGATTACGTCAGTTCATGCAAATTCGGTTATTGGAAATAAATTTTGAAGTTATTATATTCAATCATATTCCATGAAATCAGAATTCGTTGACTGATGAATATGCTAATTACATTTT
>LPNX010495627.1:48498-128131 GCA_001517045.1 Pseudotsuga menziesii | reverse complement strand
ATATATGTACAATATCTATCCATAGATAGGTCAAGTCTGATCCTCAGATCCCGTCATAACGGTATAATATACAAAAATGTGTATCGCAGTCCATCAAAATTTCCTAGATCTATGCAGGACCACCTTGGTCACTTGCACCACCTTGGTCCCCATGGTCCCTCTGTACTATGGCTTCCTCAGCCTCTTCAGCTTCGGCAGCCTCCATAGCCTCTATGTATACAAGAACCGCTCTAGCCACTCACCTGAAAAGACGTAACCAGACCGGTGGAACTCCAACAACGAACTCCTGCATGGCAGTCAGGATATGCTCTATCCGCAAGGTAGGAACTCTTTGGGTCAGCCTGGCCAGCTTCCCCTTTAGAACCCAGATCAGTCCTAGGTCTTCGCCTATGATAGGATGAACAAACATGCGTGGATGCCCCTCAAGGTGGACCAGTCCAATATCTGCATTTTGACACATTTATAGGATTAAGACTTGTACATATCTATATATCTATCGTTTTAAAATTCATAAAATTAAAATTAAAATGATAAAAATAAAAATAAATTTTTTTTACCTAGCTCTCCCCATGCTCCTCCTGGAGGGAGGACAAGGTCTGGGTCACCTCGAAAGTCCATGCCAGAATATGGAAACTGCTCTAGTGTCGGTAGCTGTCGTTCCCACCAGATATAGAAATCATCATTGTATACACTATGCACTGTGTCTCCTCCTCCTTGACAGAGGAAGATGTCTCCCCACCTACTCAGCCTTGGATGATGTGGAGATCGGACTGGTAGAGGTATGGCGGGGCTCAACCTTGATACTCTCTCAAAGAAGAAGGCAACCAATATGCTCGCATAGCCAAAGTTCTTTCGCCTTCCTCTCTTGCAATCGGACAGTTGTCTTTTCATGATAGGGACAACTCCCGAACACCAATCATAGAGGGCACCACGAAAACAATCCACCGCCAGCCTCATTTGGTTCCATGTAGTCAAATGTAATGAGGAGGATCCTGCAATCCTCACAATGGTGCTCGTAAGTACCTATAGAGTAAAGTCACGGATATGTACAATAAGGACACAGCTCCCTCTCTTTTGGGTACCTGGTGTGCAAAACACATCTATGTAGTTTTGGACACTTAAAGGGTCACCGCCCCTATCGGTGCCCTCTAAGTTGACTGGTGCTCCTCGTCGTGACAGACCGGTAATGAAATACATGTCCTCAGTAGTAATCTCCAAAGTCTCACCCTGTAAGTCGAACATCCCCAAATCATGATCCCAATAGTTTATCATGAACTCAAGTAGGCGGACATTGGCCCGCATGGGTGATGTGCAAAAGAACTTTAATAGCCCACTTATTCGCAATGCATGTATAGTGGACGCACTTTGGAGCGCTTCTTGGTCCATTGTTTCATGTTCCCATTCCCTCCATTCTAGCACCATCTTCACACCTAGCAAAAAAAGTAATTTGATTCAGTAATTTCATACAAAATTTCAAAAAAATTTGACTATATTTAGCTTTTTATTCTTCACGCAGTATACGCGACTGTCCATTTAGACATGTCGCGTACTGTACGCGACTGTCTATAAAGGCAACCCGCATACAGAATGCGTGTACGTGAGTCTTCACACTGTGAACCCGCGTACGCGCCATGACATGCTTTAAGATGCTTTTAATTATGAAATTGGGACTCAAAATTAATAATTTCTAGGATCAAAATGAAGAGCTCGGGGTGTAGGCTTACCTGCAACTTGCAGAATTTGATTTCGTCTGCTAGATTGTCCACAACAATCGAACAAAGGTAGAGGGAAAAACTTGCTTTTTATGGCTAAAAATTTCAAATGGTGAGTTTTGTTTTGATTTTCAACTATTTATAGAAATTTTATTTCTTCAAGTGGGTTTTTTCCTATAATTTGAAAATCCATTCAACTAATACCATATTTCTTTTTGCTTTGAAACAGGTTTTCCATCATTATAAAGTGTTGTTGCTCCAATAGGGTGGTTTTTTCATTTCCAATACAATATTGGCATCTATATTTAATCCACATTAACCTTAGCAATCAACATTTTTCCACGGACTATGGTATTATAAACCATTAGTTCCCTGTTTTTACCATTGTTCTTCCGTGGATAGGACCCTTTTTTCTCATGAGTATCTTTCTTCCAAGCCTATGTCGTTCTTTGATACTCATGCCGCAACTGTTTCAGGTATAGGGGTATCCTTTTAGCTATTTTTCACGCCAAATAGAGCTTCTTTTGAATCTCTTTTTACATGCTATCTCTTTATAGGACTCCCCACCCTTATGGAGTTTCTTTAGGCCCAGGTCTGACTCCTTCAAAACAGACTTGACTACCGAGTTAACTTGTCCGTTCAAGCTCGTTAAGAATATGTGAATGGGCATCCACATTGGTGGTAGGTTATCTCTTTCTCGGACCATGTGGAATAATACGAGAAAGGATCACTCTCTTTTCTTTTTGAATTGAGAAGAGTATTCTCAGGCATAGGTTTATCACTTTTCCGGGCCTGAGGGACTAAATTTACGAAAAAGGAACACTCGGTATGAGCTTAGTTTTCTCTTTTTCGTGCTCTAGACCTAAACATGAAAAATATTTCGATTGTACTTTGTGTCTTTGTCATGCTCGTTAAACACTTAAGAACAAAGCAACGAGTTTATTGTTGTAAGCCCCATTTCTCGTAATCAAATGGATCTTTCCGAGTGATCTTGCTTTCCTTCACACTCGTAAAACTCAAGCGATTTTATGTTGTTTTGGAAGGAGCGTTGGGTAGGTGGTAATTTAACCATTTTCGGACCTCCCTGACTAAGTACGAAAAAGGTTCACCTTTTCTTCTACGGAAGTTAAGAGAGTTCTTCTGTGGTATGTTTTATACTTTTTCGGCCTCAGGAGACTAAATTGGACGAAAAAGAACCCCCTAGAGTCTTCTTTGGAGTTTTTAGACTCTCTAAATGTGAAAACACCCACTGAGCATGTACTAGTTCGGGCTCATTAAATCCATGAATCAGTGACACTATCAAGCATTATTTTCCCTTCTCTTCAAGCTTGTTAAAAAATGAAGAGGGAACCGAGTTGACTTTCTTGGACTTGTTAAAATTTAACAGGGAAGGTAAGGAAGAAGTTTTCTCTTGTTTTCAGTAGTGGCAGCATGTCATCCTTGAACATAGCACTTTTTATCTTTTTCGATACCCATGTTTCAGTGTTCACTTTTCGTTCAGCTATTACTTTGAGTTTCCTACTCCTCCTCTTGTCAGTTATACCTAGGGAATCTGATCATGTTTCCTACATCACAAATAAGTCTAGTTGTTCTATCTATTAGTCAAAAGCTGCCTTGGGTCATCTCTGTGTTGTGCTCATTGTTCAAGGAATTTTACCCAATGTTTGATCTATATCCTGATCCCATCATTGTTATATCTGTTATCTATTGTGTCTCCCTTATTTTACCCAGTTCCTAGTCACTCTTGTGATCCGTTGGAGGATCTATTGCCTTCCTTATCATAGCACGGTTTCGTTTCAGTACTTTCGGATGACGACGACCTAGAGTTTTGACGATCGTACCTTAGGATTCACTTCCCTCATTGGTGAATTCCTTTGCTTCATTTGTCGATTATCACTTATTGATTAACAAACTGTTGATTCCTTTCCATGTTCAACTTCAACATACCTTTATTCACATGGCTTGGATTGTACTGGTTCTTTGGGATAGTTTATGAAGACCTTAGTTCCTCACCTATGGACTAAGTTGTGCAAGATTATGTTCTATTCATATACACAGCTTCCAGATCTTTGACAACTCATCATGTTTATATATTGTGGCTTTGATCCACCTTTGTAATATACGTGGTTTAATACCCGTATCATATGATGTACTCAAATACTATAAAGGAGCTAGTGTTCCAGTGAATTGAACATAGCATCCTCAGATATAACTTTGTATATGACATTATTATGTATTTGTTTCAGGTACTATCTCTGCTCCATCGGATTTCTGAGTTCTCCAAAGATAAAGATTATAATGTATTTCGGCCATCGCTTCCCTCTAACCTCACACATTAGGGGGCATCTGTTATCCACCTGAATGGCACTTCTCCATCTGAGTGCCGACATTCCTTATGTTGGCACACAAAAGGACATTTATGGATTGAAGGTTGCCTAAAACACTATAGATGGGCATATTATGAATTACATTTATAATCCATCCAGCTAGTTATTTTTACTTTAGAATATGTCAAGTGTTGTACGCGCCTCTTCTTATATGCAACTCATGTACATACGCTCCTTTCATTGAAGCATGTCGCGTGTTGTACGCGAGTATCGATAATTGCATCTCGCGTACAGATTTGTACGCGGGTTCCCCTTGGAGCAACTCGCTTGTCATACGCGAGTTGCCATTATTGACACCCGCGTACACCTTCCTTTGACATTAAAAATAATAAATCACGATTATTTGAGATTTGTTAAGCCCTTAACCATAATCACCTTAACTGTCTCAACCTCCTCAACCCTCGAAACTGCCTTATTTCACCAAGTATAAATAAAGGCCTTGGGGAGGGTATTAAAAAATCATACTTGGAGAACAAAGTTATGCTGGTGGAGTCTATTCAGAAGTCTTTGGAGCAGTGGAACTCAGAATCCTTTGGTTGCAGAGGAGTCCTTGTCTCAGGCATTGGGTTGTAATCTAAACTCATTCATTATTGTTAATAAAGAGAATCCTTCTTCCATATGTGTTTTGAATGTCTTTCATGTATCATGGTTTGATGAATACTTATGATTAAGCACTCTATATATGATTTATCTAACATGTTTTATATACATGTATCATCTTGCATTTGGAGTATTTTCTCTTGACGGGTGAAGGAGAAGCATCCCAGAAGGCTTTGGAGGAGAAGCAGAGCGGAAGAGGACAAGCTAGGATCAACCGTCGTGTATCGGGTGAGTCTTTCCTATGCTCATATTTCCTTTTCTGTACTCTAGAGTCAATTTCCTGCAAGTTTCATGAGTATGTTGGTAACCCCAGACCTTCGGTTATAAGGTTTTTATTCTTGTACAACAGTGAGTAGGTTAATGTAAGGTTGATCGAAATCATTCTAATAGGATCCAGACGAAAAAAGCAGTTGGTAAGAAATCACCATCTTCCATGTGTATTTTAAGGTTTTGTCAAGTTACTAGTGAACGTAATCAAATCAGTTGCAAAAGGATTGTTTGGAAAGACAAACCGACTTTGTTAAGGGAAGGTTAATATTTAACAACCTAGTTACTACATGGGAGAGTATTTATTCGAAGAAATAGATCATCCAAAAGAGGACTATCCCTTACATGTGACTTTCAAAAAGCATGTTACGGGATATAGAGGGGTTTCATTTTGGAAATGATGACCTTAATTAGACTTGCAAGACTTTTTACCTAGGAAACAAGTACCCTCTTTCTCTAATGTATCTACCAAAGTGTATCCAAATGACATTCTCTCATAAGCCATTGCCTTCATAGATCAATCAAATAGGGATTCCCGCTTGCCCCCTAATTGTATTTGATTACAACAAATATGCCTACCCTTAACTAACACAAGTTTGACCTTATTAATGTTGTAGGCCTTATTACATCATGTTATGTACCAATATTAGATTGATGTAATAAGGCCTACAACATTAATACGACCAACCTTGTGCTAATTAAGAGTAGAAGCGGGTGTGTGTTCTATTCATTATGTAATGAGTCCAAATACAATAAACAAGTCCCACTTAGTATGTAAGGTAAGTGGTAAGGGTAGGTGTAGGTATGTCCAGTTAATTATGTAATGGGACAAGCCATTAGTGTGTGTGATTAGGGTTAGATTCAAAGACCTATGAATAAGGACAAAAGAGCATGGTGGATGTTGTTGGTTTTCTATTTTGATGATTTGCCATTGTACTTGTGAGAGTAACTGTATGTGAAATCCTTGCATCTCTTGGGCCTATATACCATTAATTTTCCATTTGTCTATTGGTTCTTTCCCATGATTTAATTATGCCAAATTAACCTCGCCCACATTAAAATTGGGAAAATTGAGTTCAAATGAGGGATGCCCCTTCTAAAACTGGATCATAAATCTTCTTTACTTCTATCATGAATCCCTTCTGACCTCTTTGTCACTCCAAAGATACCTCTTCTTTGTTACTCAATATCATACCTTTTTGGAATTGTTTGTTCATTATCACAACATTTTGGATTCAAGGCAAAAGGTGTCATATGAAGGGGTGTGTTTAATGTATTCCAACACTCGTGTATATAATGTTTTTTATTGTAAATATAAATTGGGGATCTCTTTTATTTTCGATGGTTTAATATACTAACACATAGAATAAATGGTTTCATATATTTGACCTAAACAAAGGCTACTTATATAAGCATATAAGATCATATCTCATATCAGATTGACTATCACAACACCTACTCTGCAGTTGCAAGTATCATTGCATGTGATCTTGAGGAGTGTTGTTATGAATATTTAAATGATATATTAATTATAAATAAATAAATTATTATTTACTAAGGTGAAAGGGCATAACCCTTCACTATGCATGGGTCAACCCTTATAAAGGCGAGCCTAATTGTAATAATTTATCATCATCTATCAATATATTATTAATATTTATTCTCAATCATGGAAATCGGACTCACTTCTTAATTTCCCAACCGGATATGGTTGTTCAAGTGGTATCATAGAGGATTTGCTCCTCCCGCATTGAGCTCGGATTCGGCTCCCTCAAACCCTATCATTTTCGCATACCAACACTCCACCCTCCACCTATTCCCAATCCCATCATCTTCCAAACTTGTTGCACCTTCCCTCTATTGCACATTTCTCACACCACCAGCCTTCCCTCACTCCCTCTCTGCTCCATTATCCCACCTGCGATCTGCCATATCCCTGCGCCAAACACATGTTTCCAAATCACTGTGCATTTTTCGCTCATCGCTCTCCTGCAGGCTGCATTTCGCCAGCCCTCCTCACATCCCTTTTCCCATGTTGTTGTCCACCTTCTCTTCCCTCTACCCACATTTTTTTCCACCTATTGTCCACCTCTCCTCCTATGCATTCCCTTCCCTCCACATTGCACCTCCCTTGTTGCCATCATCCTACCGCTTTCCACCTCCGTGACCTCCCCTCCTACGCTTTTCATCCATGCTCCCCCAGTGACCTACTCCATCGCATCCCCCAGCGACCTACTCCATCGCATCCCCCAACGACCTACTCCATCGCATCCCCCAGCTCTCCCATTGTCTCATCTCCCACGCTCTTCACTTGCGCTACCTCCTCTTGCTCAACGCTCCTTCCTTTCTACTCCATCCCATGCGCCCTGTGCTCTTGCCTTATACCACAACCATGCCTCTACACTCCACACCCCCTGTTGCCATACCTCTAGCTCCACGTCGTCACTCCAAACCCTAAACTTAATAAAAATAAGTAATATAATATAATAATATTAACATTGTTATATTAATATTTATTTATTATCATTAATATTTAAATAGGAATATAAAATTATAATAATATTATTATTTTCTTAATAATTATTATTATAATTATATTAGCTTTTCCTCCGTCAACCCTTACAAGTTAAATTATTACAATTATTATTATTGCAATAATTATTAATAATTAACTTAAACAAAAAAAAGGTGGTATCTGCCTTAAATTAAATAAAATTGGGTCTAATTACTCACCCCTGTACCTAAGAAGCATGACGACGAAGTTAAAGGCCCAAATTGAGAAATTGGAGAAGGACATCAAGGCCTTCGTCACTAACCAAAAAGGCTTGAAGAAAGAAATGAAAAATAACAATACAGTGCTTAAGAAAGAAATTAAATACGAAGTTGTTATGGTACTAGAAAGAAGGCTAGATTAAAAATTGGACATCATGAACAAGAAACAAAAATACTTGGATGACAAATGAGTACCATGACTCAAGACATAAACATCACAACACATAACTTTAGCACCATGACGCAGAACCATAATACATTAATGGAGGTGTTGCAAAAACTAATGCCTAGTACATACCATGTCAGCAGTCCAGACATGTTAGATGCCTCATTTCACGTTTCCACACAGGAAATACTCACCAAGAATCAAGAAGATTTGCAAAGAGAATAATGATTAACAATGTGACACTTAAATAAGAGATAGAAACAAAAGTACAACCAAATATGGAGGCACGATTAAACAGCAAAATAGACACTATCAGTTGTTTGAATTATTGTGCCATTGATCTACATGCAATGAGTGTAATTGAATTGTATAGTTGTGCAGTGGAATGGATGAAATATGTACATCGAACAAGACAAATTTCACAGAAAAAATGATAAGTATTTTTCAGTAAAATTACAACATTATCTTCATTAATACTAGCAGTATAAAATAGTATTACATAAAGGAAAATTCGAATCATGTGGATATGATTCGAATCTACCAACTCAATCCTGGATGACTGGCTAACCAGAAGTTCCTAAATCATTATCGAAGCGCACTAGTCTAACTCCAAATGTCTAATTTAGTCTATCAATCAGTTAAACCAGTTAAACTGATGAGGTAGGTGAGAATAGGTGCCTACTCCCATGCAGTCATGCAAGACTGGAGCTAACTGAATAGAAAGACATCTAACTAAATGTAACTGGAGGTTAACTTAGCATAACTAGGTACCTACCACAACCAGCTGATGGAAGCTGTTGGTGGCACCAATGACCCAAGTGGACCCAATATCAAGTAATGACTCCTAAGTTAGGAAAATATGATCTAATAGACTATGTATGGACAAGGGCGGATTATAAATCCTAACACCCCCCCTTAATCCTAACTAGGACCATTGTGGGCCCTGGAAACAAGGCCAAAAGTCACCCATTGCAATCTAAAAGAATTAAAAATATGCTTAATAAACCAAGGAAATAGGGGAAAACCCTCCCCCCCTCAAAATAAGCACGAACAAGAAATACAAGCTATTCTTAGGAGAAAAATACTTCCTTTTTGGGAAATAACTTGCAAAAAACTCTACTGCAATTTGCAGCACTATGCAGCAGCATGGTTCTTTTATGCAGCAGCATCCTGAAGTTGTGCATGTGAAACTCTCAATGTCCTTCTGATCTGATGGATGTTTTATGTGTTTCTTCTTTCTGGAGGAGGAAAGGAATGATCAATTTTCTTCTTTTGTGGGCCAAATGGTTGATCATTCGCTATCATCAAGTAGCACTTTCCTGGAACCTTGTTGCACCACTCTGTAGAGAGCGAGAGAGAAACATTCTCATTCTAATACTGGGACCTTGTTCTCATTTTGTATCCTGGATTCCCAGCACCATCCCCAGCTACAGCAATGAGATTTTGGGCCCATTTAGGCTTAGGCCACTGATTTGGGATGGGAGGTGGATCTAGATATATAATCTCATGACGTTCAGCCTCAATACCAAGATCAAGTTGGTCTTGATCCTCTTCATCTCAATCTGAAACATGTGACAAAATATCATCATCAAAAGGTAGTGGAAGAGTGGTTATACCTTCTTGTGCTTCGGATGGTGATAGATCAAACAACTAATCTTCTTCAAACTAAATATTGCGCTCAATGAAGCATTTACTAGTTGCAAGTTCCATCAACTTATATGATTTTACATCCTCGGCATATCCCAGTAGTATGCATTTGCTACTCTGGGCTTGGAAGGCCTTTATCTTATCCATGGGTATTCTGGCCCAAGCTTTTGAACCAAAAAATCTCAAGTGAGAGACATTAGTCTTATGCCCATGCAGTGCTTCGAATGGAGTGGCCCCAACCACTGATTTATGAGGCACTCTATTTTGTATGTATGAAGCACAGTTTACGGCTTCTTCCCAAAGAGAAGGAGGAATACTCTTGGCTTAGAAAAGGCATGTTTCCATCTCCTTCAATGATCTATTTTTCCTCTCACTCACACCATTTGTTGGTTGTGGATTGTATTATTGCATTGTAAACTATATTTGTGATTATGTGAGAGAGACTGAGAGAGCATGAAGAGGAAGTGAAGAGGACTTGCTGCAGGGTGCATCCCTTTATCTTTCTGGATTGGCAATTTCTTTGTGGACGTAGCCCATCGTTTGGGTGAACCATGTTATATATATGTCTCTCTGTAATGTGTTTAATGTGTTTTGCATCTTGTTTAATGATTTAACTGTATATCTGTTATTGCTCTATGGTCTTATTTTCTAACAATTGGTATTAGAGCCAAAAGGTTTATTTGGTTGGTAAACTCGCAGGAAAGAAGGGTTCCTGGTTCGAGTGGGAGCAATGGCAGAAGAAGGAAATTTTAGGGTCGAGAAATTTAATGGCCAAAACTACCAGTTATGGAAGATGCAAATGGAGGACTATCTTTACCAGAGGGATTTGTACCTGTTGTTGGTTGGAAAAGCAAAAAAGCCGATGGCTATGAAGGATGAAGAATTGGAGGTTCTTGACAGAAAGGAACTGGGAACAATATGGTTGTGCGTGGCTTCATCGATGGCCTTCAATATTTCAAAAGAAAAAACAATAGAGGGTGTGATGAGTGCATTGAGTAAGCTCTACGAAAAACCCTCGGCTTCTAACAAGGTATTTTTAATGAAGCGTTTATTTAATATGAAGATGTCAGAAGGTGGATCTGTTGTTGACCATATAAATGAGTTTAATACACTTACCAGTCGGTTAAGTTATATAAAAGTGAACTTTGATGGTGAGGTTAGAGCTCTTCTAATCTTGTGCTCATTACCAGAAAGCTGGAATAGCTTGGTCATGGCTTTAAGTAACTCTTTTCCTAGTTCAAACACTCTTAACTTTGATGATGTTGTTGGTGTTATTCTTAGCGAGGAAATGCGAAGAAAAAGCACAGGTGAGACATCAGGTAATGCGTTGACCATGGAGAGCAGAGGGAGACAAAATGAGAGAGGAAGGAACCCAGGAAATCGTAGCAAGTCTAAAAAGGGAAGATCCAAGTCGAGATTCAGAAAAATAGAGTGTTGGAACTGTGGTAAGAAAGGACATCTAAAGAAAGACTACCGAGCACCAAAGAAGAAAGGTGAGAGGCAGCAAGAGACTACTCAGGAAGTGAATGTAGCAGGTGATGTGTTACAAGATGCTTTGATTCTTGCATTAGATAATACTAGAGATTACTAGGTATTAGATTCAGGAGCTTCATATCATGCTACACCCCATAGGAAATTCTTTCATGATTATGTTCAAGGTGATTTTGGACATGTTTTATTGGGGGATGATGAACAATGTAAAAATGTTGGAAAGGGTAAGGTATGGATTAAGTTAAATAATGGAAGTGAATAGCTGCTTAAGGATGTAAGGCACATTCTTGCTATGAAAAGAAATCTGATCTCAACAGGGCAGTTGGGATATATCGGTTGTTTGTCTACGTTTGGAGAAACGTGGTGGAAGATCACTAAAGGATCACTGGTAATATCAAAAGAAGATAGGGTAGGTACGTTATATTTATGTCCTCATAATACTAATTATTCTATCTCTGTAGATTCCATAGAAACAGGTGCGGCGTTGTGGCATCATAGGCTTGGCCACATGAGTGAGAAGGGGATACATATTCTCCACTCAAGGAAACTGCTTCCAGATATGAAGTAGGTAAGTTTGGAATTCTATGAGAACTGTGTTTATGGAAAACAGAAGAGAGTTATATTTCTCAGGGTTGGGAAACAAAAGAAGAGTGAAAATTTAGAGCTTGTCCATACAGATGTATGGGGACCAGCTCAGGTACAATCTCTTGGTGGCTCTCGTTATTGTGTTACTTTTATTGATGATGCAACTAGAAAAACTTGGGTTTGTTGCATTAGACAAAAATATGATGTGTTTGATACTTTTAAGAAGTGGAAATCTTTGGTTGAGAATGAGGCAGGAAAAAGGTTGAAATGTCTCAGATCTGATAATGGAGGTGAGTACTGCAGCAAGGATTTTAATAGTTATTGTTCACACAATGGGATTCGCAGAGAGAAGACAGTCCCTGGAACACCACAAGAAAATGGTGTGTCAGAAAGGATGAACAGAATGATCATGGAGCATGTGAGGTGTATGAGATTGCATGCAGGGTTGCCCTTACAGTTTTGGACTGATGTTGTAAACACTGTTGTTTATTTAATAAACAGAGGGCCTTCAAGCACTTTGGATGGTGGCATTCCAGAGGAGGCATGGATAGGTAAACAAGTAAAATACTCATTTCTGAGAACTTTTGGTTGTGAATCATTTGTCCATATTGATAAATATGATAGAAAAAAGCTTGAGGCTAAATCCAAGAAATGTACCTTTATTGGATATGGGGTTGATGATTTTGGTATCGCTTATGGGATCTTAAAAATCACAAAATCATTAAGAGTAGAGATGTAGTATTCAATGAAAAGGTCATGTGCAAAGATCAGTTGCAGGGAAAGAAAGAAGAAAAGGAAAACACAGAGTACACAGTGCTTGATGAAATCAAAGAAAATGAAGTTCCAAAGGCACCAGAAAATCAAGAGCAGCAGGAGGTACCTGAAACTCCTGCAACTGTAAGAAATTCTACAAGGTTAAGTAGACCCCCTGAATGATTCTCTCCTTCACTATATTATTTATTGATGATTGATTCTAATGAACCAGAATGTTATGAAGAAGCAATGCATGTAGAAACTAGAAAGAAGTGGGAGCAAGGCTTGGATGAGGAGATGGACTCATTGGTAAGAAACCAGACTTGGGATTTGGTTAAGTTGCCTGCAAAAAAAAGGGCATTGCAGAATAAATGGGTTTACAGGTTGAAGGAAGAAGATGGAGGCAAGAAGCAATACAAGGCTAGACTTGTTGTAAAGGGGTTTTCACAAAAGAAAGGTATAGACTTTGATGAAATATTTTCTCCTGTTGTTAAAATGACTTCAATAAGAACTATTTTAAGTCTAGTGGCGGTAGATGTTGATGTAATTGTAACTTCGGAATGTATTCACTTGTATATCTTATGTATTGTACCCCAATGTTTATTCTGGGAAGTGTTTGTAATGTAAATGAGTCATGTCATGCCCCCATGTTCCGATCAGGAGTTTCTATAATGTAAACAAGTCATGTCAAGTCATTGTGGGTAACCCTCCTATTAATCAAGGGTTAAAGTCCCCGTAGTTCTGGGGCCCTATGGTTATTAGACTCTCCTAGTGAAGTCATCCCTAGTGAGTTATTGTCAAGTCAGGAATTATTATAAATAGAGAGTGAGCCTCTCTATTTATCACACACTCACTCACACTCAGTTGTAGCGCATAGCTGAGGGAGAAGAAGTTGCTTGGGCTAGAAAGAAAGAGGCTACTGCTATCGAGAGATCATCTTATTGTTTTGGGGTTTTACTTTGGTGTTGATTCTATCTTTGAGGAAGTTGCGGGGTTTTATCCATTTATGGTTTCCCCGAAGAAAAACATTGTGTTCATTGTCTCTTGTGTTTGATTGTTGTACTTGTTATTCTCTTAGTTAAAGATCCTAACATAATGCTAGCTTGAATGATAAAATTCTAACATGGTATCAGAGCTAACCTAAGAAGAAGACACTATGCAGCTGTGGGAACTAGGGATTCCTACTTTTTGGATCTCTCTCCACATATTTTCAGCAAAAGAAGGTTGGGCTGACTCTCCTCCCTAGGGCACATCTTTCTATCGAAGCAGAATCTGATTCTGAGCTTTTCCAGTTTTGGACCCGACACTACTGCCGAAAATTAGGGATTTTCACAGAAGTGGAATTTTTGAGTGAGCCCAAGCCTGGATTGATATCCTCCTCAAAATTGAAGTTTAGAGATCAAGATCAAAGCATTTGGTTGGACAGAACTCCAAGAAATTCAAACCCTAATCTACTCTTGAACCAGCACTACAGAAATTCAACTTCAGATCCAGTTCCGACATCTTGACCTGGTAAGATCTAAATCTTTTGTATTTCCATTTGAGGTTCTCAGTGAAGATGTCTCACCATAGCAAGCTTGATGAAAATCTTGAGGGAGCTAATAAGTTCCAATCATGGAAGTATAGGATCTCCCTGGTCCTGGAAGAAAATGAGTTGGACTCCTACATCAATGAGGAGGTTACAGTTCCAGAGGGAGATGAGGATAAGGCCTTACATAAGAAGAAGTTGGTTATGGCTAAGAGGATTATTGTTGATTCAATCAAGGATCACCTTATACCACAGGTGTCCTCCCTAAAGACACCTAAAGCTATGTTTGATAACCAAACTATTTGAAGGAAAGAACATAAACAGGAAGATGACTTTGAGGAACTAGTTGAAGAATGTAAAGATTCAGAATGGGGAGACCATACAGTCTTACTTCACAAGGGTCTCCCAGATCAAAGAACAACTTGAAGCAGGGGATGAAGAAGTGAAGAATGCGGAGATTGTAATGACCACCTTGAATGGTCTCCCTAGGACATGGGACTCTTTCATTCAAGGGATCTGTGCCAGAAAGAAGTTAGTCAAGTTCAGCAGACTATGGGAATAATGCTCACAAGAAAAGGCTCGAATAGTAGCTCGAGAAGAAAAGATGGGAAGTGAAGATCAAGCTCTCATAGTTCAATCCAAGAAATCCAGAAGGGACCATCATCACCATCATCATTCTAAAGGTAAGCACTCTTCCTACAAGAAATCTCAACTCAGATGTTATACTTGTGATGAAATAGGGAACTTTGCCAAAGACTGTCCTAGAAACAAAAGAAACTCTCACAAGAAGAAAAACAACAAGAGAAAACATCATGCTCATGCTGCAGAAGATGATGAACCTTCCACATAGAGAAACAAGCAAGGAAGTGATAATTCTTCAAGTGATAAAGAATATGTTTTGATTTTCACTCTCACGGGAAACATCACACATGGAAGCAATGATTGGATTATAGACAGTGGGGATTCCAAACATATGACAGGATTCAAAGAGTCTTTTGTGACACTATCAGAACATGAATCACCCCACAAGGTGAAACTCGGAGATGACTATCAGTATCCAATAAAAGGTATTGGGGAATCCTCCTATAAGCTAGACTCTGGAAAGTCTATGAAGATGAAGGATGTATTGTTTGTATCAGGACTTAAGAAGAACTTCCTCTCCATATATGCATTAGATACGAAAGGCATGAGCGTTGCATTTGTAGATGGACAAGTTCTCATGTGGCCAAAAGGAAAGACCATTGATGATGCAATAGTGATTGGGGAACAAGAGGGAGGTCTATACAAATTGAAGGGCCATCCAAAACAAGCCTTGGTCCAGGACACAGTAGGGCTAAATGAACTTTGGCATATAATGCTTGCACATGTGCAGTACAAAGCACTACCACTTGCAAGAAAAGTTGTTGAAGGTCTTCCATAAATTCAAGCAAAACAAGATGGAGTCTACAAAGGATGTGCGAAAGGAAAGAATACAAAGAAGACATTTCCAAGTAGCCAGAGCAAGGCAAAAGGAATCTTGGAAATCATTCACTCCGATGTATGCGGTCTGAGGTCATTAAGTTCATTAAGCGGGTATGTATACTATGTTTCTTTCATTAATGACTTTTCTAGGAAGACATGGATTTACTTCATGAAGAACAAAGATGAAGTATTCAGCAAGTTCAAGGAATTCAAAGCCTTGATCGACAACCACACAGAAAAGAAGATCAATATTTTTCAATTAGATAATGGCGGAGAATTCACTTCAAATGAATTCAAAGACCTATGCAAAGATTCAGGGATTAAGAGGGAGTTAACCACTCCATATAATCCATAACATAATGGAGTTGCAGAAAGGAAGAATAGAACGATCATGGAAGCTGCAAGGGCCATGCTTCATGATCAAGATCTTCCCATGCATCTATGGGCAGAAGCTGCCAGAACAGCGGTGTATGTACAGAACTGTACTCCACATAGAGTACTCGAGAATAAGACACCTGAAGAAGTCTTTTCCAACAAGAAACCAAAAGTCAGCCATCTCAGAATATTCAGTTGTCCAGTGTACATACACATTCCAAAAGAAAAGAGGACAAAGTTAGATCCTTCAGGAAAGAAGGGTATATTTGTGGGATACTCTGAAAGCTCGAAGGCTTACAGAATATACTTCCCAAGATTCAAGAAGATCAACATCAGCACGGATGTGACATTTGACGAAGACTTACAACAAATCCAAAAAGAGACCTGCTGAAGAACCTGAAGAAACAGAAGCACCCAGAATTCATGACACGACCATGAACGAAGAAATTCAAGAAGAAGATCAAGAATTTGAAGAACCTCAAGAACCTGTAGATCCACCTCAAGAGAAGAATCCTCATAAGAGGAAACCTACTTGGGTATCAGAAGCTATCCAAGGTGTAGAAAGATATGGGGCTCCAGAAGAGAATCACAGAGAAAGAAAGAGGACTAGGTCCTGCTCCGAGTATGTAGCATTATTATGTGATTTCATCGATAAAGAACCTTCCAACTATGAAGAAGCGGCAGAAAGGAAAGAATGGAAGGATGATATGATCGAAGAGTATCAATCGATCATGAAGAATGATGTTTGGGATGTTGTCCCAAGACCAAAAGGGAAGTCAGTTGTAACTTCCAAATGGATCTACAAGATCAAGCATGCTACAGACGACAGCATAGAAAAATATAAAGCAAGATTTGTTGCTCGTGGCTTCTCCCAAAAAGAAGGAATAGATTATGAAGAAAATTTTGCACCTGTAGCTAGATACACTTCCATCAGATCAGTACTTGCTATGGCTACACTGATGAAATGGAAGATACACTAGATGGATGTCAAGACTACTTTCTTGAATGGTGTAGTGGAAGAGGAAGTGTATGTGGAGCAGCCACTTGGTTTTGAGACACATGACAGGGAGTCTCATGTGTGTAGATTGAAGAAAGCCCTGTATGGTTTGAAATAGGCACCTAGGACATGGTACAACAGAATTGACAGCTTTCTATCCATTTTGGGCTTTACCAAGAGTAAAGTAGATTCCAACCTTTACTACAAGGTTGAAGGTGGCAACCCAGTGGTGCTCCTACTGTATGTAGATGATTTGTTTGTAACAAGTATGGATGGGTTGATTGTTGATACGAAGAGGAAGCTTGTTGTCGAGTTCAAAATGAAGGACTTGGGTATGATGCATTATTTTCTAGGCATGGAGGTGTGGCAGAATGCAGATGGAATTTCCATAGGATAAGGGAAATATATGGTAGAGATCCTGAAGAGATTCGGGATGATGGACTGCAAGGCCATGACCACACCTATGGCATCAAACCTAAAGCTATTGAGTGATGCTTCATCAAAAGTGGTTGATGCTACGATGTATCATCAGATGATTGGATCCTTGATATACCTGACAAACACAAGACCAGTATTTGCTTTGCTGTGAACACCTTGACCCAATTCCTAACAGATCCGAGACATGTTCACTTGATTGTTGCAAAGCATATGCTGAGGTACCTAAAGGGTACAATTGATTATGGACTCAAGTATGAGGCAAGTTAGAAGATTAACCTAGAGGTTTATGCTGATTCAGATTGGGCAGGCAGTGCCATCGATAGGAATAGCACTTCAGGGTGTTGCTTCAGTATGGGATCAGGTGTGATCTCTTGGTTTAGCAGGAAGAAATCATGTGTGACACTGAGTACAGCTGAAGCAGAGTATGTTGCATCCTATTCAGCTAGTTGTGAGGCAGTGAGGAAGCTAATGTCTAATTTATTTGATCTCCAGTTAGATGCTACTTGTATATATTGCGACAACTAGAGTTGTGAGAAGTTGTCGAAGAACCCGGTGTTCCATGACAAGTTGAAGCATATCGAGATCAAGTATCACTATATCAGGGATATGGTGCATAGAGGAGTAGTGAAGCTCCAGTATGTTGCGATGGATGAACAAATAGCTGATGTGTTGATGAAGCCATTAGCCAGAGTGAAGTTTGAGTACTTCAGGGAGAAGCTTGGTGTTCTCCAGATCGAGGTTCCCTCCAAAGGGAAGTGATGAGTCTGTGAGCCATTCTGACATGGTGAGAGGATTAAGTTCCTTTCATGGTCAGATGTAAGGGCTGAGCCATTCTATCATGGTGAGAGGATTGGTTCCTTCCATGTCAGATATGAGTGTTGAGCCATTCTGATATGACTGTGAGATTGGTTCCTACATGATCAGATATAAGGGCTATTGCCATTCTCTGAATGGAGGTACCAGGTCAGTTACCAGGAATACTCAGTCTAGGACTGAGGGCCATTCTGATATGACTATGAGATGTAGTCTCAAATGATCAAATATAAGTGCAAGGCCATTCTGATGTGATTAAGAGATGTGTTCCCACTTGATCAAATATAAGGGTTGTTGTCATTCTTTGAATGGAGGCACCTGGTCAGTTACCAGGGATCCTTAGTCTAGGACTGAGATCCTTTCTGACGAGTCAAGTTTAGATGTAAGCGCTGTGCCATTCTGATGAGTCAAGGTCAGATGTAAGGGTTGTGCCATTCTGACAAGTCAAGGTCAGATGTAAGGGCTGTGCCATTCTGATGAGTCAAGGTCAGATGTAAGGGCTATGCCATTTTGACATGGTGAGAGGATGAAGTTCCTTCCATGGTCAGATGTAAGAGCTGGGCCATTCTGACATGATGAGGGTATTAAGTTCCTCTCATGGTCAGATGTGATTGTTGGGCGTTCCTTTCTAACAAGTCAAGGTCAGATGTAAGTGTTGGATGGGCCATTCTGACTTAGGGTCAAATATAAGTGCTAAAGAAGACCTACATGGAGGATAGGCCTACACCCAGCATGAAAAAGGGTTGGCTCTGTAGAACTTCTTGTGACGAGAAGAATCATGAGATAGCACTAGTGATGTTGACCCAATGATGATCCAGATCGAGTAATGATCTAGATCGAGTGATGATCCAAATCGAGTAATGATCCAGATCCAGTGATAATGATCCAGATCCAGTGATGATCTAGATCGAGTGATGATCCAGATCCAGTGATGATGATCCAGATCCAGTGATGATCCAGATCCAATGATGTTGATCCAGCAAAGATGATCCATATCGAGTGACGATCTAGATCCAGTGACGATGATCCAGATCTAGATAAATATGACTTGAAGAAGAAGATGAACTGAAGATGAAGATGACACGAAATCGATGATGATCCAGATGATACAGAGAAGAAGAATTGTACTGATAAATTGTGTCGAGATAATACCTTCCTAGTTAAGAGGGAGTGTTGATGTAATTGTAACTTCGGAATGTATTCACTTGTATATCTTATGTATTGTACCCCGATGTTTATTCCGGGAAGTGTTTGTAATGTAATTGAGTCATGCCATTCCCTAATGTTCCGATCGGGAGTTTCTATAATGTAAACAAGTCATGTCAAGTCATTGTGGGTAACCTTCCTATTGATCAAGGGTTAAAGTCCCTGCAGTTCTGGGTCCCTAGGGTTATTAAACTCTCCTAGTGAAGTCATCCCTAGTGAGTTATTGTCAAGTCAAGAATTAGTATAGATAGAGAGTGAGCCTCTCTATTTATCACAGACTCACTCACACTCACTTGTAGTGCATAGCTGAGGGAGAAGAAGTTGCTAGGGCTAGAAAGAAAGAGGCTACTGCTGTCGGGAGATCATCTTACTGTTTTGAGGTTTTACTTTGGTGTTGATTCTATCTCTGAGGAAGTTGCGTGGTTTTCTCCATTTATGGTTTCCCCGAGGAAAAACATTGTGTTCATTGTCTCTTGTGTTTGATTGTTGTACTTGTTATTCTCTCAGTTAAAGATCCTAACATAATGCTAGCTTGAATGATAAAATTCTAACAATAGAAGATTTGCATCTTGAACAGTTCGATGTAAAAACAACCTTTCTCCATGGGGATTTGGAGGAAGAGATTTATATGAAGCAGCCAAAGGGGTATGAGGTCAAAGGTAAGGAGAATTTGGTTTGCAGGTTGAAGAAGAGCTTGTATGGCCTGTAGCAAGCTCCAAGGCAGTGGTATTTAAAATTTGATAACTTTATGACAAAACAAGGTTATGAAAAATGTCATTCTGGCCACTGTGTTTATTTCAAGAGGCTAGATAATGAAAGATATATTATATTGTTATTGTATGTGGATGACATGCTTGTTGCAGGGTCTAACATGCAGGATATAAATTTTCTCAAAAGAAAACTAGCTAATTCATTTGCGATGAAGGATTTGGATGCTGCAAAGCAAATTCTTGGTATGAGAATAACAAGAGATAGGAAAAATTGCAAATTGACGTTGTCTTAAGGTGAGTACATAGAAAAGGTGTTGCAGAGGTTTAAAATGCAGAATGCAAAACCAGTAAGTACACCATTAGCCAGCCATTTCAAACTAAATAAGGATATGTGTCCAGAGACACATGAAGAAATAGATTACATGTCTAGGATTCCCTATTCATCAGCGGTTGGAAGCTTGATGTATGCCATGGTGTGCACAAGACTAGATATTGCACATGTAGTGGGAGTTGTGAGCAGGTATATGAATAATCCAGGTAAAGAGCATTGGAAAGTAGTACAGTGGATTCTCAGGTATTTGAGAGGTACCACTTCACATGCATTATGTTTTGGAGGTTTAAACACTGTTCTACAGGGATATGTTAATGCAGATATGGCTGGTGATAAAGATAGCAGGAGGAGCACCACAGGGTATGTGTTTAATGTGGGTGGAACATTAGTAAGTTGGATTTCAAAACTGTAATAGGTTGTTGCACTTTCAACAACAAAAGCAGAGTATGTTGCTGCTGCCATAGGCTAGTAAGGATATGATTTGGTTGCAGAGGTTCATGGAAGAATTGGGTAAGAAGCAAGAGAATAGTAAGTTGTACAGTGACAGCCATAGTGCCATTCATCTTACAAAGAACTCAACTTTTCATTTGAGAACTAAACATATAAAACTCAAGTACCACTTCATAAGATTTGTTCTAGATGAAGAACTGTTAAAACTGGAAAAGATACATACTAGCCAAAATCCTGCAGACACGTTGACAAAGGGAGTAACCAAAGCGAAACTAAGTTCCTGCTTGGTTTCTATTGGCCTTCAAGCATGAAGGTGAAAATAAGAAATTTTCCAAGTCCAAGGTCCAGAGCATAGTCCAGCAAGTGCAGTAGTGGTGGAGTTGCTATGATCGGTCTCCAAGTGGGAGATTGTTGGTTGTGGAGCTTGATCTTCCAAATCCAGAGATATTATTCAGTTGTGTTTGTACCCTGGGTGTATTGTACACTCATTCCCCCTACCTTGGGGTTCGGTGGCAATGTCCCTAAGATATGGGGGTTCGGGGGTAGAGCCCCCAAGAAAAAAAAATTGGATGTGTGTTGGCCAACAGTTATGCGGACCCATGGTATTGGGTTAACCGTAGTATTTTCCCTATTTTTCCCCTATAAAAGAAAGCATTGTAACACGACTGTGTATGGTATTATTGCATTGTAAACAATCTCTGTGATTGTGTGAGAGAGACTGAGAGAGAGTGAAGAGGAAGCGCAGAGGACTTGTTGTAGGTTGTATCCCTTCATCTTTAAGGACTGTAAAAAAAGGACTAGCAATTTCTTTGTGGATGTCGCCCATTGTTTGGGTGAACCACGTTATATCTGTGTCTCTCTGTAATGTGTTTAATGTGTTTTGCATCTTGTTTAATGATTTAACTGTATATCTGTTATTGCTCTGCGGTCCTATTTTCTAACACCATTCTGTTGTTGTGTTTATGGACCTGAGTGTTCCATTTGAATCCCCTCTGATTGACAATAGTGCTAAAAATATCTTTTAATGTATTCACCTCCATTATTTGTTCTTATGGGCTTGATATTTTTCCTGAAACTATTCTCAATCAAAGCTTTAAAAACTTTAAAAATTCCAAATACTTATGATTTCTATTTCATGAAATATATCCAGCAGAACCTAGAACAATCATCAATAAAAGTAAGGAAATACTTGGAACCATTAATTGATGTTGTAGGCATTGGTCTTGACACATCACTGTGTATCAAATCAAGTGTAGAGGCAGCTTTATGTGCCTTCCCAACTTCATGATGTTGGGAAGGCAGTCAGGCGTCGACGACGTTGTTACTACTACTACCCTTTATGGTTGGGGAGTTGTCTAGCCATGCAACTCCATGGATTGTTATAGTTGGAGCGACCTCAATCGACCCGTAATTCTAATCTAACGTTATGTTCGGCACCACTATTAAGTTTCACATCACATAACAATTAAGATTTTCAATTGTTCTGCACTATAGTGATAGATTTGACGATTTTGAATCAGTTGTCTCATTTTGTCAGCACTAAACTTTTAAGTCTGGTTAGAATTCTCCATTCACCAACTAGGTGGTATGAGAATTAACGTGCATTAACTCCTCCACCATAACCAGCTCGACGATGCTCTGGGCCCACATGAGATGGGTGTCGAGTCGGATGGGTGTCAGACTGAAGGATCCATGCGACGATGGTGTCAAGTTTACAGTGTTGGAGGGGTTCATCGGCCATCGAAATATTTCATCGACCTCGTTGGACAAAACCATCCTCGTCATAAATAAATTAAAAATTAAAAATAAAACCAAATAAAAATTTATAATTTAAAATAAATAAAAATCAAAACAAACTATATGAAAAATACATGTTTTCCTGATGCGATCGATTCTTGGAATTGAGTCGTCGCCCCGACCGTTCCTTCTGCTCTGTGAACCATTTTCCCTCCTCTTTCCCTACGCTATCCCCTACCCCTCCTAAAAACCCTCACCTCCCCACTCCTCTACTCTGCCCTCCGTATTTGCTCCATTATCTCCACTTTTCCCTCCCTCCCCTGACGTGCAGACTTGCTCCATCAACTCCCTTCCCCGATGTTATTCCCTCTACCATCTTCACTATCCTTACCTCTCCACCTCTTTGCTCCACCTTCCCCTCTATTCTCTTGCCTCCCCTCTCCCTTCATGAGAAAAAATGCTCTCAGGTCTACACATGGGGGAGCCAAGGGCCGGGAAGGGGAGAGAAGCAGGAGAACACTCAAAGCGGGAGGACGGTGGTAAGAGCATGGGGGAGGAAGAGCATCGATCGGGGTGGCAACTCAATTGTGGCAATTGAGCACCTCCAAAACCATGTATTTTTTAATATAGTTTGTTTTGGTTTATTTTATTTTATAATTTTTTTCGTTATTTTTTTTTAATTTTATTTTGTTTGTTTATTGTTTATTTTGTTTTAATTTTTAAATTTAAATCTATTTTTTATATTTATATTTGTTAAAAAATCATTTAAACCTTATATATATATTAATTGTTTTTATTTCTTTTTTTATTTTCTGGCTTTAAAAAATTGATTCTCTTTTTTTTTTCTTCCTTTTTTAATTTTGTAATTTGTTTTTAATATTTTTTTTAATAAATTGTCTTTTTTTTAATTGTAAATATTTGGGCATTTTATTTCTTTTTTAGAAAATTATTTTTTTTAATTAAAATTTGGTTCCTCGTCTTTTTAAAATTCATTTAAAAAGAAAAAGAAAAAAAATTAAATATTGGTTTTTACGATTCAATAAACGCAATTGTAACCTGACAAAATGAAAGTGTACTATTGGTAGTACCACTTTTCCATTCAAGGATTGATTTTGAATTTGATTGTATTAATGCTCACTAGAGTTTCCAAAAAGTCGTTGATCCCAGTTCCAAGGAGCATATGGTCTAAATTCATATGTATAAGTCATAAAAGCATTAAATGGAGAGGTCACCCTCTCCCATTCATCATAAAAGCATTAAATGGAGAGTCCACCCTCTTCCATCCATGGTATTTGACAACCCATGGTTTTGGCCAATGGTATGGTCCCAATGCACATTGTCATAATGTTATAAAAAGACTCTATGTCTTCTTAATAAAGCATTCAAGGATTTTTTGCATCCAACCTTTCTATTATTCTATTAAGTTGTTTTTGAGGTGTTGGTTCTGAGTGTCTTTCTTAGTATAGTTTGAGACATGAGGCTCAAAGAACCCTCTTTGAGACTCACCCCACCATGTGTCCTATTTACTTTAAGTTTCTCTATGTTACTCTACGAATCAATTGTTAACAATTTTGCAGCTTTAATCTCCTCCTCTTTCGACATTCAATCCTCCTGGGTCTCATCCCCCAAGATCCAGATCAGTGGTATCAGAGCAGGTAACCATTCTAAGGGAATGAGGGTTTGAGCATAGTTTTGATTCAAAGATCTACAAGAATTTTCAACCTCCTTTTAGCACTCTCAGAGTCTATTTTTTGGTCCATACATTGGTTTTATGCTGCATTCTGAGATTCCATGATCTCTACAATAGTCTATGTTGCTCTACAAACCCTTAGCAACCTACACTCATCAATCTATGTAGGACGACCCACTTATGCAAACTTTAGAGAGATGTTGTGATCTATACAATATGTTTCAAAGGGTCTTCTATATCTTATTCGAAATTTTTTTCGTCATCTAAAATTGGTATTTCGCGGTTTTTCATTTGCCTTCCTGGTTTGTGAGATATGCTTGTTTGAAGCAGCACATGTTTGTACACAATGTGGTCTCACGTACATCATATTTAAACAAGTACCATGGAATCCACATAACATCTTAAAGGATCTAACATAGCACATTATAAATGTATTTTCGTTGGCTAAAATGGGTATTTTACGGTTTTTTATTTGGATTTCTGGTTTGAGAGATATCATCGATTGAAGCAACATATACTTGCAAAAATAGTGCGTGTGCATCCCCTGAGCTTCAACAAACATTTTCTCATTCCTTGGACTACCACAGAGAAAATATGTTTTATGGATGGAAAGGTCTCTTCGAGAACTCAAATGGGTCTTCAACGAAATTCAATTTCATCATCTGCATCATAAGCTATAAATAGATCTGTAGCAAGACATTAATTGCACTAAAGATCATGATTTTTTCAATTTTTGGATATTTATTAAATCCTATTGTAAACATGGTTATGGGTTAATCACACAAAACCCATGATTATGGTTCAACCACATAAAACCCATGGTTATGTAATCACAGTTATGGGTCAACCACACAAAACCCACAGTTTTGTATTATAATCATGGTTATGGGTCAACCACACAAACCTGTGATTATGGTTATGGGTCAACCACACAAAACCTACAATTAGAGTTATGGGTCAACCACACAAAACCCATGGCTATGTATTGTAATCACGGTTAGGGGTCAACCATAAAAAACCCATGGTTAGGGTTCAATCACACAAAACCCATGGTCATGGTCACAATTATGGGTTAACCTCACAAAACCCTTCTCTTCATTGGAAATTGGCACATTGTAATCATGGGTGTCTTTTTAGCATGAAATGATGGGGACCATTATTTTCTAAGGAAGGAAGAATGATCTGAATTTCAAGGGGCATATGGTTTAAATTCAGATGTATAAGCCATAAAAGCATTAAATGGAGAAGTCACCCTCTCACATTCATCATAAAAGCATTAAATGGAGAAGCCACCTCTCTCATCCATGGTTTTGGCCCATGGTATGGCCCCAAGGCACATTGTAATAATGTTATAAAAAGACCCTATGCCTTCTTAATAAAGCATTCAAGGATTGTTGGCATCCAACATTTCTCTTATTCTATTAAGTTATTTTTTAGGTATTGGTTATGAGTGTCTTTCACTATGTTACTCTATGTAACATAGTGAAACATTGAGTAAATAGGAAACATGGAGGGGTGAGGATCAAAGAGGGTTCTTTGAGCCTCACCCCTCCATGTTTCCTATTTACTCGATGTTTCACTATGTTACTTTATGAATCAATTGTTAACAATTTCGCATATTTAATCTCTTCCACTTTTGGCATTCAAGACTCCTAGGTCTCAGGCCCTGAGATCCGGATTAGTTGTAATTTTTATCCCTAAAAAAAAGCTATTGGTAGCACCACTTTTAGATTTGAAGGTTGATTTAGGTTTTGAGTGCACACACATTGGTCAGGGTTTCCAAAAAGTTATAATTTTTCAACAAAAAAAAAGGGTGCAACCAATAGCACCACTTTTCAATTTAAGGGTTGTTTTTAATGTTTATGAAATAAAATATGTGTTTTATGGAAATAGTTCTTGGTTTTAGTATAAATTTCTCATCAAGTTGTATAATTTCTTCAATCTACTGGGGACATCAATCCCTGCTGCTAAGCACCAACTTAGCAAGAGACACCAAATTCTTTATTTGAGCGACACCAACCTCCAAGTTCTAGTTTGTTCTTATGTAACTTCTTCAAGAGTTGATAACATCCTTCAATGTGTCTAATTGAAACTTCTACATTCATCAGGTCTGACCACAATTTGAATTTCTAAATGGTAACTTTCCAAAAGCTTGCATTTTTTGTCTCTTCCCAAGAACAAAATTGTACAACATGCAAAATATTCAATTTCGCAAATCTGGTACTTAATATTTACTTGAGATACTTCTATATGTGTTTTCATATCCCTACAACTTTATTAGTCTTAAGATTCACAGAGAAGAATCAATAGAGAAAATGCCAAGCTGACATGTTTGAAACTGATTTTAGGACCATTCAAAAGGCCTAAATCCCAAAGCGCATAGATCAAAAAGTATAGTAAACCAAATTTTGACACTTGTACATGAGGTACTTATGTATGTCTTTTAAGCTCCCTGTGAGTTACATAGCCTAACGATTTTAAAAGAAGAGGTTATAGAGAAAAAAATAAGTTGACCTGTTTTAAACTGATTTAAGGACCATTGAGAAGGCCTAACTTCCACAACATGTATCCTGGAAACTATAACAAGCCAAAGTTTGAAACTTGTACCTAGGACACTTATGTATGCCTTCTAATCCCACTACACATTTCTCGGTTTGAAAATGTCACATCCCTGCCCCTATGCTTGGCGGAGAGGACGCGACCCAACAGCTAACTGTCCGGGCAATCTAGCCCCATGAACATCATAATAAAATGCATGGAAAATAAAACATACACAAAAGTATAAACATGCAATTATATAGTGCAAGAATTCACATTCATTCAATACATTCAACATGTTCATAATAATTAATAAATAAATACATGAGTAGAGATCAACACATAGATACTTATTTTATGAAGAAGCTCATCCCGCAACTAGCTATGTCATTGCAATGTTCCACCCAACCATAGGCTAGTGCGCTCATCAGTCTCTCAACAACACTGCCACCCCCAAGCTGAGCATGATTCCCACAAGGAATAAGGGAACACTAGCAGGCTCACACATATCGAAGGTTTATCAGAAATTCAACCATGACAACACAGTTGGGTCTATCAGGCTACTCAGCCAAGCCAACACAGTTGGGTTTATCAGGCTATACTAGAGCTGGAAAGGCTGACTACTAAGCTAGTGAGCTCAATCCAAGAGCAATGGACACCTGCACAAGAACTAGCCTGACTTCTAAGACATCCACACACACCCAACACAAGGAAGCATCCCCTTCTCTGCTATGCAGTCCCTCGGGCCATGCCTTCCCTTCCAGTGCTATTCAAGGGGTGCAGAGAAAAAATTCAGCCCTATAGCTCTATCTGTGAGGCTCCTGCACACACTAGTTTTGTCAAGCAAGCTCAGGCCCCATTTCCAACTTGTGAGAAGATTCTTCAACTGCTGGAAGCTTTCTTCACACCTCGAGGTCCATTCGAACTTCATCCCCTTCCTTTGCAAAGAAGTGATGGCATGTGCAACCTTGGAGAATCCTTCAATGAATCTCCTATAGTATCCTGCAAGTCCCATAAAAGATCTTACATCTGTTACATTTATTGGAGTATCCCAATTCATAATGGCTTCAATATTTTTAGGGTCCACATATATACCCTCTTCTGAGATAATGTGACCCAAATATTGAATTCAATCTGTATAGAAGTCACACTTGCTCAACTTTGCATACAGCTAATGTTCCCTGAGAAATTTCAATGTCAACCTCAAATGTTTTTTGTGCTCCTCCTCGTTATTAGAGTAAATAAGAATGTCATCAAGGAAAACAAGAACAAACTTGTCCAAATACCTGCTGAAGACACTATTCATAAGGCACATAAATGTAGTTGGTACATTTGTGAGACCAAATCATTACCACTACAAACTCATAGTGTCCATACCTTGTTCTGAAGGTTGTCTTATGAATATCTTCATCCTTTATTCTTACCTGATCCTAACCAAACCTTAAGTCAATCATCAAAAATACCTTTGCTCCTCTCATTTGGTCAAAGAGGTCATCAATCCTAGGAAAAGGGTATTTATTCTTCACCGTGACTTTGTTCAACTGTCTGTAATCAATACGTAATATGAGTGTACCATCTTTATTCTTCACAAATAGAACTGGTGCCCCCCAAGGAGACACACTTGGCCTCATATATTTCTTCTCCAACAAATCTTGCAATTGCATTTTTAACTCTAGCATTTCTGGTGTACTCATCCTGTAGGGTGTCTTGGACACTAGTGCTGCTCCTGGCACAAGTTCAATTGTGATATCAATGTCCCTCTTTGGCGGAAGTCCTGGAATCTCATCAGGAAACACATTCCTGAATTCCTGCAATACATGAAATTCCTCCAACCTAGGAGTTTCATCCTCTGTTGCCTCCAAAATATGAGCTGCATACAACTGACAAACTTTCCTACAGAACTTCTTCAACTGCATTGCTGAAATCTACCTCACGGAAATCACCTTTGGGATGCCACTTACAACTCTTGGGTTCCCTTCTTCATCCATGCATTCAAAAGTCTTATTATAACAATCAAGATTTACCCTATGAGCTTATAACCAATCCATTCCAATGAGGACATCATAGGAACCAAGTGGTAGAACATTCATATCTACACAAGTGACCAATCCATTCATAACCAATGGACATTTCTCCACCCCTTCACTAACCTTCCTCTTAGTTCCAGTGGCTAGCTGAACTAACCAAGATTTGTTATGTTTTACCTTCTTAAAAGCACAAATCTCCACCACTCTAGGACTAATGTAACTATGAGTAGAACCAAGTTCAATCAAAATAAAAACAGATTGCTCCACAATCTTACCTGCAACTTCAACCACCGTTGACTGGTGATCTGCCTAACGGTCCTCCAGTGTTGCATAGTTCCTAGGTACGGCCCTTGCTACTTGACCCACTGTCTCTGCCTCCTGAAGGTTGTAAGTTGGCCTTGCATTCTCATTTTCAAGTTGACAGTTCCTGCGCATGTGGGGTCCTCTGCATTTCCAACATCGGAGAGGTTCTCTGCTCTGATGTGGTTCTTTAGGCTTTTCTCCCATTGCCTTGACTAGCTGCTTCTCAGCTTGTGATGGCTTCCTATGTTGATTCCTAAAGTTAGAAGGTTTGAAACCTTTATTCCTTTGGTCACACTTCTCATTCCTTTTATCCTTCCATGTCTTCTAGTAATCAAGATTTCCTTTGCTTTGCTCATAGCAATACTTAGCTTTCATGATTACTTCTTCCAGAGTTCTAGGTTCATAGAACTCAATTTTTTCTTTGTAATACTGAGGCAATCCACTCTGGAAACGCTGGATATTCACTTTTTCATCCCTGATGTACCTGACATACCTCAACAATTCCAAAAACTTGTTGGCATACTCTTCCATGGTTTGATGTCCCAATCTCAACTCATGGAACTCCTTAAGTTTGTCATCATAATACCTGTCAAAGAGATATTTTTGCTTGAAATACTTCTTGAATTATTTCCACTTAAGTCTTATTTCACTGATCCGTTTTACTTGTCTGAGGTGCTCCCACCAAATGGATGCCCTTCCATTTAGATTGAATATGGAAACCCTTGCCTTCATGTTTCCAGAATAATCCTGGACTTGGAAATATTTCCTCATCCCAAGAATTCAAGCCTCCGCTTCTTGACCATTATTTATCTCAACATTAAAGGTAGGTGGCCTTGCCTTCTTAAACGCATCCCGTGAGTTGTTTCTATATCGTCTCTTTCTATTGCTCTTATGATAAGAAGAGCTTGAACCATCAGTGGATCCATCGGAGTCAGATGACTCACTAGGAGATCTCCTTCTTCTTCTTCTGGTACTGCTCTTACTACCTTCTGGTTTTTTTGTACGTCACCCCGAGCTCATCCATCGTTGGATGTCTGTCAAATTTTGCAACATAGCAACATTCCACTGATACTACTCTTCCTAGGATTTAATCAGGCTTCTCATGGTGGCTGCAAAATATGACGACGTCTCTTGAAATCTCCTTCCATTAGATTCTATATCATCATTTCCAACTCAGACGTTTTCCCCCATAGCGTCTTGCGCACGCTCGTAGGAATTATGTTCATCACATCTGTCATCGGTTCTCATGGCTGAACCAAACTCACTTTAACGAGTCGCACTACCTAGATTACTTCCTTTGAAGGTGACTATGATTCTGCAAAATGTGTTAATAACACAAATGTTAGATTCATAACATTCATGCGAATCATACGTTACTTACCTGCAAATGAAAAAATATCATATGGACAACTTGTCAAAACATAAAAAAAATTATTTTCCCCAAAGAATGACTGTCATTTTCCCATCTTTCTGACCCCTACATATCTCTCTAAAAACCTGCTGATTTTCCCTATCAAAACCATGTTTCAGCTTCATCTTCAGTTTTCTTTCGCTATGTCGAAAAGATCTTCTACATTCACCCGCCGCTTTGTCAGCTCCTTCTTCCTTTTCTCTTTCGTCGCTGTAGCAGCTCCATTTCCCTTTTCTTTCCACCGCATTGCGACTCTGTCTTCCTTTCTCTTCCGCCATCGTCAGCTCCTTCCTCTTCCATCGTCATCGGCTCCTTCTTCCTTTCTCTTCCGTCATCGTGCATCGAAAGGATTTTCTATTTCCAGTCATCGTTGCAGCTCAGTCTTTGTCTTCTACCCGCCATTGCGGCTCCTCTTTCATTTTCCACCCACCGCCATAGTGGATCGACTTTTGTCTTCCTTCCACTTCGTCGGAACACTTCCGAAGTTTCTTCCACTGTGGGCCTTCCGCCAGCTTCATCTTAATTCTTCACCTGCAGTTGCGGAAGACTCCTTCCTCAGCTTCCACCCACCATTGTGGAAGAATCCTTCCTCAGCTTCCACCCACCATTGTGGAAGACTCATTCCTCAGCTTCCACCCGCCATTGCAAAAGACTCCTTCCTCATCTCCCACCCACCGTAGTGGCTCAGTCTTCATTTAATTGTCGCCACCATTGTGGCCCCATTTTCTTCTTCCATCCATTGTTGCGGGGATATTTTCAACTTTTTTCCCACTGCTATACATCCGCTCAATTATTTCCAACCAGCCGCCGAGGAATAATTTTGACCCAACACTTAGAAGAATTTTCTGAATTTTTCATCGGCTTGACTCGCCCGACATTCATCGGCGAAATTTTTAAATTTCACCCGCCGTCATTGCGGCTTGGATTTCCTTTTCCATCCGCCGCTGTGGAAAGTTTTTTGACTTTCTGCCACCGTTGTGGCTCCCATCGCCACTTCTCACTGACACCATTGGTGCCTTCTTGGCAACTCAGCCACCATTGTGGCTTGCCTTCGCTCATTGGTGAAAAGATCAACTTGTGTCTGCTGAATTGGCCCACTTCCCAGCTTTTTGTCGACGTGGATCGGGCGTGATCCACATCGGCTCCCTTTAGGCGACCCAGCCACTACATCGGCTCATTCTTTTCTTTTCGTTCGCCGCATCGGTAAGAGAGAGTAACTTAGCCGCCATTACGGCTCTCCTTCAGACATCTTAGCCGTCGTTGTGGCTTGATTCTGGGCAACAGAGCCACCGTATCGACCGACTTCAGCTGACTAGGTCGACAAGCTAATTTCATACTTAGAAACATTTTGGGAATTTCTCTGCTAGCCTATCCTCAACAGAGGTTACCCAGCTTCTGTTAACTGCCCTTCATGGCCCATAGAGGCCCAAAGATACAACCTTGAGCTCTGATACCAATCTGTCACGTCCCTGCCCCTCTGCTCGGCGGAGAGGACGCGACCCAACAGCTAAATGTCCGGGAAATCTAGCCCCATGAACATCATAATAAAATGCATGGAAAATAAAACATACACATAAGTATAAACATGCAATTATATAGCGGAAGCATTCACATTCATCTAATACATTCAACATGTTCATAATAATTAATAAATAAATACATGAGTAGAGATCAACACAGAGATACTTATCTTATGAGGAATTTTGTCGTGCAACCAGCTATGTCACTGCAACGTTCCACCCAACTGTAGGCCAGTGCGGTCATCAATCTCTCAGCAACACTGCCACCCCCGAGCTGGGCATGATTCCCATAAGGAATAAGGGAACACTAGCAGGCTCACACATAGCCAAGGTTTATCAGAAATTTAGCCAAGCCAACACAATTGGGTTTATCAGGCTACTCAGCCAAGCCAACATAGTTGGGTTTATTGTTGATGTATTTGTAACTTCGGAATGTATTCACTTGTATATCTTATGTATTGTACCCCGATGTTTATTCTGGGAAGTATCTGTAATGTAATTGAGTCATGTCATGCCCCGATTTTCCGATCATGAGATTCAATAATGTAAACAAGTCATGTAAAGACATTGAGGTTAACCCTCCATTGTAAGTCGGGGCAACAGTCCCCACAATTGAGTCAAGTATAACCCTCCCTGTTGATCAGAGGGCAAAGTCCCCACAGTTGTGGGGCACTAGGGTTATTAGACTCTCATAGAGATGTCGGCCCTAGTAAGTAATTGTTAAGTGGGGCCAACTTGTTGGAGTGGACATTAAGTGAATGAAAGAATATAAATAGAGAGCGAGCCTCTCTATTTATTACACACACACTCACTCAGTGTGGCGCATGAGTGAGAGAGGAGAAGCTCTCTCAAGTGAGAGAGAGAGAACAGATATGGAGATCATATCTTTTGTCTTTGGGTTTTACTACTGCCATTGGTGCTCATTCTATCTCTAAGGAAGTTGTGGGGTTTTCTCCTTTCTGGTTTCCCCGAGGAAAATTCTTTGTGTCTCTTGTCTCTTGTGATTTTTGTTGTGCATGTTATTCTCTTAGTTAAGATCCTAAGATCATATTTCTTAAATGATAAAAAATATAACATGGTATCAGAGCTAAACTAAGAAGAAGATGTTGTGCAGCTATAGAAGCTAGGGCTTCTTACTTTTTGGGTCTCTCTCCATAGTCCATCAGCAAAAGAAGGCTAGGCTAACTCTCCACTGAAGGGCGCATCTTTCTGTCGAAGCAGAATTTGATTCCGGGCATTTTCAGTTTTTGGTACGGGAAAATAGGGATTTTTACATGAGAGAAATTTTTGAGTGAGCCTGGCATAGGATTTCTCTCCTCGCCAAAATCGAAGCTTAGAGACCTGTGTCAAGATCTTTGGTTGGCTGAAACTCCAGGAAAGTCATACCCTAGTTTGACCCCAAGCCTAAAAAACCCTAAAATACTGAAACTAATAAAGTTTTGACAGATTCTATATATCTCGAGATTGGAGAAGTTTCAGAAGCCAAAACTTTCACAGGCCGAAGATAAATTCTTGATGTACATTGTGCCCAAGTTTCAGCCTCGGATTCTCTATATTCTAGGAGATATGATTCCTCCAAGTTAGGGTTCCAGCCTCTCCCAAGATTCCTTCCCAAACAGGACACCTGGGGAGAATTGCTATATCTCAGGATACCAAGGTCCAAATGAAATTTCTTAAGATGTTATAGAAAGGGTATACACTATAATTTCTGTGGTAAAAATTTTAGACCCCAAAGATGAAACAGTGACACGTGGCAGTCCATACAACTTCGCTATGTTGAACAGTCCTAAAACAGGTCACCTTGGGAAAATGCTCATAAGTCCCAATTGGTGAAACCAATTCTAATGAAACCTGTGGTGTTGGAACAAAGATAGACGAGGCTACCTCAATATGAAATTTCAAAGACCGAGGAGTAGTACTTTCATAGATAACATAGAAACAGTATCAAGAATTTCTGTAGAAGAAATTAGTAAACTATGGCTTCCTGTTCCGGGAGCTTCCCTCCACCGTTTTCAGAAAAGAAGTACATTGGACAGCTCAAATTGAAGAGGTCTATATTTCTATCCTATAAGATCTGAAATATTCCAAGTTTTGAAAATTAGGATTTCTTTGACAAACCCTAGATCAGCCAGCTCTAGAACCAAGACGGACACCTCAAATTGAAGGAAGTGATTACTTTCAGTAGACTCTGGGAAGAGCACACACAAGAAGAAGCTCGACTCATAATAAGAGGAAATGGGAGCAACTAAAGATCAATATCTCATGATTCAAAGAAGATCCCTTAAGTGATATGAAGGACTCAATTCTTGAAGAGCCTCTTATCCATCTTGAGCATTTGGATAAGAAATGATGATGTCATGAATGAAGAAGATGATGAAGTAGAAGGCTCAAGAAGGACTCTACCCTCAAAACAAATAAAGATAAGTATTTCATTGTCATTTAACGATATTGTTTTGTTATGCATTTGTTTATATTCAGTTGATGTATTATGCATGGTAGAATGTTTGCATTAATGATAGTATACTACTAATATGCATGTGATGGGTAAGTAACTCATGGTGCTATACAACTCTCCATTGCTACTTATCTAGAATGAAACCTCTTTGCTGACATATTGTATTAGTGCACAATCTCAATGTTGTCGTGGTAGAGATGGGAGGCATCTAGAAAGTTTCCGTGAAATATGGACGAATGTTGTATTGGCAAAAATAGTTGCATGATTATATCTTTATGCATAAGAATTTACCATTATGAATATGCATTATGAAATGTTTCTAATCATACAACTGGTGCATTTGACTTGTAGGAAAGATCACATACAATCGCCTACAAGAAAATAAGGATAAGACTTGCTCCAAAGAACAAGTGACGGCAGTTCAAGATTCACTCTAATAATCCAAAATGAAGAATGATGTCTAGGATGAAGTATCAAGACCTGAAGGGAAGTTCGTAGTTCCATAATGCAGTAGATGGAAACATCGTGGGATACAAGGCAGGATTCGTAGCACAAGGCTTCTCACGAAAAGAAGGCATAGAATACGAAGAGACATTTGCAGCCACTAGAAGTTAAGACACATGACAGGCAGACTCATGTGTGCAAATTAAACAAGGCCTTGTACGAGCTCAAAATACACCCATGGAATAACACATACATGAGGAGCTTGAAGATCACCTAGAGTGATGAAGATCTTAAACTTTGCTACAAGGTTGGAGATCAAAGCCTATAGAGGATGACAAGCTCACAGATGGGTGCAAGAAGAACTTTTGAAAAGGTTCAAGATAGAGGATCTTGGTATCTAGTGACCCTAGATTGATACATAGAATATTAGTAGCAGTGGAAGCTACTTGTCACTCCTGTACATAATGTTTCAATGCATAGAGTATGATAGACAGAGGGAGAATGATGCTTTACTTCAGAGGGAGTGACTACAGAATATCCTGAGGTTTGACTTGGTATGACAGGATGGACAGATTACTAATGACGCTAGGATTTACTAAGAGTAAAGCGGATTCCAACCTTTGCTTCAAGGTTGAAGGTGGAAGACCAGTGATGCTCCTGTTATATGTCGATGACTTGTTCCTGACAGAAAAGAGGAACTCGTTAAAGTTGCAAGAATGAGACTTGTTGCTGAGTTAGAGATGAAGAAATTGGATATGATGCACTACTTTCTACGCATGGAGGTGTAGCAGAATCTCCCTCAGACAAGGGAAGTATGCAATAGAGATCCTGAAGAGGTTTAGGATGATGGACTGCAAGGCCATGACCACACCTATGGCATCAAAACTGAAGATATTGAGTGTTGCTTCATCAAAGTCGGTTGATGCCATGATGTATCGTCAGATGATTTATTCCTTAATGTACCTGACGAATACGAGACCAGATATTTGCTTTGCTCTGAACACATTGGGACATGTTCACCTGATGGTTGCAAAGCATGTAGTGAGTTACCTAAACGGTGCAGTTGATTATGGGCTCAAGTATGAAGTGAATTAGAAGATTAACCTGGAGGGTTATGTGGATTTGTATTGGGCAGGAATTGCCATTGATAAGAACAACACTTCGGGATGTTGCTTCAGTATAAGATCAGGTGTGATCTCTTGGTTTGGAAGGATGGAGTCCTGCATGGTGCTGAGTACAAAATATATTGCCACTTGCTACTTGGGAGAGAGGAGCAATGAAGCTCTAGTATGTGATCCATATCTAGATCTCTCGAAAGAGGGAGTTCTAACATATCTGGTGAGACAGGTTGTCTGAGCATAAATCCCGGCGAAGCTCGTAGGTTGATCAGACGTAATCGGTCTCGTAGGTTGTCCTCGGATGTAATAGGTCCTGGCGAAACTCGCAGGTTATCCTTGGACATAATCAGCCCTGATGTGATTCTATGCTGGAAATGGCCAGAGTGAAGTTTGAGTACTTCAGGGAGAAGCTTTGTGTTCTCCAAATCGAGGTTCCTTCCAAGGGGAAGTGATGAGTCTATGAGCCCTTCTGACATGGTGAGAGGATTGGTTCCTTCCATGGTCAGATATAAGTGCATTGGCCTTTCTGACATGGTGGAAGGCTGAGCTTCACATGGTCAGATGTAAGTGCAGAGATGTTCTTATGTGATTGTGGGTTGTGTTACCACATTATCAATGCACAGATATTATGATGTGATTGTGGGATGTGTCACCACATGATCAGTGCAGAGCCATTCTGATGTGATTGAGGGATGTATTCCCACATGATCAAATATAAGTGTTGAAGGCCATTCTCTGGGAGAATGGATGCACTTGGTCAATTACCAGGAACACTCAGCTTAGTGCTGAGATGCCATTCTCTGGGAGAATGGAGGCACCTAGTCAGTTACCAGGAACACTCAGTTTAGTGCTGAGAGGCCATTCTCTGGGAGAATGGAGGCACCTGGTCAGTTACCAGGAACACTCATCTTAGTGCTAAGATGTCATTCTCTAGGAGAATGGAAGCACCTGTTCAGTTACCAAGAACACTCAGCTTAGTGCTGAGAGGCCATTCTCTAGGAGAATGGAGGCACCTGGTCAGTTACCAGGAATACTCAACTTAGTGCTGAGAGGCCATTCTCTAGGAGAATGGAGGCACACGGTCAGTTACCAGGAATACTTAGCCTAGAGTTGAGAGCTATTCTGACATGATGAGGTAGGATGTAAGTGCAGAGCCCTTCCATGGATGGTAGTAGTTGTGTCCTACCATGCCACTGGTTGTAAGTGTTGGGCCCTTCCACAGATGATAGTAGGTGTGTCCTATCATGTTGATGGTTGTAAGTGCTGGTCATTTTTCACAGATGATAGTAGGTGTGTCCTATCATGCTGGTGAATGTAAGTGTTGGGCCTTTCTGACATGGTGGTGGATGTGTTCCTCTCATAGTCAGATGTAAGTGTTGGGCGGGCCTTTCTGACATGGTTGTTGGATGTGTTCCTCCCATGGTCATATGTAAGTGTTGGGCGAGCCATTCTGACTTAGGGTCGGATGTAAGCGTTGAAGAAGACCTACATGGAGGCTAGGCCTACAACCAGCATGAAAAAGGGCTGGCTCTGTAGAACTTCCTGTGACGAGAAGAATGAAGAGATAGCACCATTTGATTGACATAGCGAAAGCAGTGATGATGATGATGATCCAGTGATGCTCCAAATCAAGTGATGATCCAGACTCGATGATGATCCAGTGATGATCCATACTTGATGAAGATGACCTAACAATTAAGATGAATTGACGATGAAGATGACTTGAAGATGAAGATGACATGAAGATGAACATGACTTGATGATGATCCATATGATACAGAGAAGAAGACTTGTGCTGATAAATTGTGTTGAGAGAATACCTTCCTAGTTAAGAGGGAGTGTTGATGTATTTGTAACTTCGAAATGTATTCACTTGTATATCTTATGTATTGTACCCCGATGTTTATTCCGAGAAGTATCTGTAATGTAATTGAGTCATGTCATGGCCCAATGTTTCGATCGGGAGATTCAATAATGTAAACAAGTCATGTAAAGAAATTGAGGTTAACCCTCCATTGTAATTCAGGGCAATAGTTTCCACAATTGAGTCAAGTTTAACCCTCCTTTTTTATCGGAGGGCAAAGTCCCCACAGTTGTGGGGCACTAGGGTTATTAGACTCTCATAGAGATGTCAACCCTGGTAAGTAATTGTTAAGTGGGGATGACTTGTTGGAGTGGACATTAAGTGAACGAAAGAATATAAATAGAGAATGAGCCTCTCTATTTATTACACACACACTCACTCACTGGGGCGCATGACTAAGACAGGAGAATCTCTCTCAAGTGAGAGAGAGAGAACAGCTGTGGAGATCATCTTTTCTGTCTTTGGGTTTTACTGCTTCCATTGGTGCTCATTCTATCTCTGAGGAAGTTGCATGGTTTTCTCCTTTATGGTTTCCCCAAGAAAAATTATTTGTGTTTCTTGTCTCTTGTGATTTTTGCTATGCATGTTATTCTCTTAGTTAAGATCCTAAGATCATATTTCTTAAATGATAAAAATCTAACATTTATCAGGCTATACCGGAGCTGGAAAGGCAAAATGCTAAGCTAGTTAGCTCATCCAAGAGCTATGGACACCTGCACCAGAACTAGCTTGACTTCTAAGACATCCACACACACCCAAAAGAAGGAAGCATCCCCTTCTCTGCTATGCATTCCCTTGGGCCATGCCTTCCCTTCCAGTGCTATTCAAGGGGTGCAGAGAAGAAAGTCAGCCCTCTAGCTCTTTCTGTGAGGCTCCTGCACACACTAGGTTTTTCAAGCAAGCTTAGACCCCATTTCCACTCCAAAACATTCCAAAGACCAACAACATTATACACACAGCAATCTTGGTTCTGGAAATGAAAGGGAAAAACACCACAAAGGTCAGGATTGGGAAAGGCAACTAGGTAAAAACAGCTCATACTATGATAGCTGATTTTCCAGAGTCTTTTATGGCCCTAGCATGGCCAAAACGACTCAGCAACGCCCCCAAATTTGTGGGGAAGACAACAGCAACCTCCCCATCTGTGTAAGAGGAAGAACATGACCCCTCTCCTGAAGGGAATTACACACACAGACAATAATCGGGAAAGAAGAACAAAACCCAATGTCTGCCTGCGTGAGGAAACAAAATAGCCGCCAACATGAGTGTGGAATGGTTTTCCCCTGCCCACTTTGAGGAGGTGAATGTGATCCCCCCTCCTTGGAGCATGCGTGTGGTCAAGACCTGGCAGTCGCCTGCTACGACTGACGCTACCCATGCATACGTTTCCCCAAGGCAAAAACTGCCCAACCAACTCCTGGGAATTAAATTGGTTGGTGTATAAGACAAGGAAAGGATGAGTAAGACAAAAATCTGGTTGGCGGCTGGATGGGTTCATCTTTTGACACATTGTTGTTCCCCAATGGCTCAGAGGCTAAACATCCTCCCCCTATCCTTAGGAAAATCATTCCCCTTCTCATTATTGTTGCATTGACATAGCTGGTTGTAGGTTTTTAATTGATTTTGCACATGTACATGGTGTCCAACATTATATTGTGCCTGGCTAGCACGCAATACCATCGGGATCGATTTTAATCGCCGAAACATAAAATGATAATCCATGGAGGGGCTTTTGCCTTTATCTCCTCGCAATGATTAATTACAATATATACATCATATGTATTTTAATGCAAACAGGGTCAAAACCGAGGTGTTACAGAAAATTCCCAAACAAAAAAGTTATAGAGAAAATTCCAAGATGATCTGTTTGAAACTGATTTCAGGACCATTTAGAAGGCCTAAATTCCACAATGCATAACTCAAAAAGTATAGCGAATAAAATTCATAAATTTGTACCTAAGGCACTTTGTAATGTCTTATGAGCTCCCTATAATTTTCATAACTTGAAAGTTCCCAACAAAAAAACTTATAGAGAATATCCCAACCTAACCTGTTTGAAATTGATTTCGGGACCATTCAGAAGGCCTAACTTACATAGCGCATATCTCATAAATATAGAGAAATAAAGTATAAATCATGTACCTAAGGTAGTTATGTATGTCTTCTAAGATCCATGCAAGTTTCATAGTCTCAAAGTTCCCAAAGAAAAAATTATAAGGCATATCTTTGAATGTATATAGAACCAAGGTATAAAACTTGTACCAAATGTACTTCAATATCTCACTTCCCTCTCATAGCAATTTCTGAGTCTGAAATGTCCCAAAAATAAATTTATAGCGAAAAATCCAAGATGACCTGGAACTAATTTTGCAAATTTTATCCACTTCTTCAAAAGCTACTACATTTTTGCGCGCACACACTTTCTCTTTTTATACTTTTTCATAACCTTTCATGAAGGGAAATGTTTATTCAAAAAGAAAAAACACCCATTGATTAAATAATAAATTTCCTTTTTTATTTCATTTTCCAAATACCATTGGAAAATACCACCATTATTTCATTTTCCAAATACCATTGGAAAATACCATGGACTTCCAACACTTTCCAAATATCACAGGCCTCTAAATATATGGTTTTCATACCACCATTTCACATTCTACTTTTTCATGTGCACCCCATTTTAATATACTTGCAAACCTATATATAAATCAATATGGAGATGGTACCCCTTGCTTGCAAATGCCTTAATATTAAATCAATGATAACATTAACCATTTGACATCAATGACAATAATTCCAACAATCTCCCCCTTTGTAATTGATGGAAATCCTACAACGAAACACGTAGTCCACTAGACATAGAAAGAATTTACACTTTGTCTACAATTATCCCCGTGTCTACAACTCTCACCCTTTGAAATCAATTCAAAAGGGATGCTCCCCCTAAACTTGTGCTTCTCCTAACATCAACATTGCCAACCCAATATGTATCCATATATGTTGTTAGAGTTAAATCTTCACTTATTAAGTACCACAACTCGAATTCCAAGGTGCCCTTTAGATATTTGAATATTATTTTCACTGCTTACACAATGTCGGTCTTGATGTTGTCACTTATATTAGGTTGTTAATCATTAACCTGCATAATGTTTATTTGCTTTCAAAGATTCATCATCATTGTCAATCTACAACCTGTGACCATGGGTGTGTTGACTAGTGCACAATCTTCCATTTTGAACTTCTTCGACATTTCCTTGACTATAATAAACCTAGTTTGACATTTTAATGTATTGAATTAAATTATGTTAAATGATGTAAATATACTAGTATTAATTCCTTGTGCAGAGCTCAAGGCCAAATCCCTACTAGTGAATGGCTAGGCATATGTGATGTGAATATATTTATATGGACCATGTGGTTGGCTTGTCATTATGATGTAAAATCAAGGTAAATACTATGTTTGAAAATAATATTTATGGTCCATGATGGTTGTCTGAAGAGCACTAGAGGGGCTATGATTCCACTAGAGGGGAAAAGGAAAGGGAGACTATGGAAGACTAAATCATTTGTTTCTAAGTGTCAACCTTAGAACTCATTCAATTGCTTCCGCGTGTTTTAAATAGGTCAACTACCTTATTTTGACTATCAAATCCAATTATTGAATGCATGTGTGAGGTTGGTAGGAAAAGTCACCTCATGCAATTATTGAAGCATGGGGGTGAATGCACTCTTGTGACAATTCTATCAATTGTAAAAAGTCAGTTCTGTAGTTACAAGAAGTCCTTTTCTTCTATGGTCAAAAGTTATGTCAATTGTTTTTTCACCATCATCTCATATCCTTTGGAGTCAACACTCGTTTTCTCTCATTCTCTCACATTGATCTACACTATGTAAAGCTTCCTACTGTTGTTCATACCACTAGCATAGATCCATTTTAAACCTGGATCTATCAAGCACCGAGAGGGATCCAATTTCTTGAGGTGTACATTTTTAACCATTTGGATCCCTCTCGATACTTGATAGATCTGGGTTTAAAATGGATCTATTCTATTTTAATTTTTTTTATTTAATTCAATATGTAATTTATAATTTTCATTTATTTATTTTTAATTTTTGTCATCTAACATAATGTGACTAACATGACAGGATCTTCCCCATACTAGGTTAGAGAGCACCTCGCATCTCTCGTTGCAAAACTTTGTGTAACCCATAAGTTCATATTTGGAGATTAGATTGCATATTTGAGGGATGGTTGTAGGTTAGCATGGAAGTTGGGCAATCTAGGAACCTTTACCCATTGAGTTTTTCTACTCATAGATGCTTAATAAGCCATGATTGAATAGGAGTTTCTCCAACATCATACAATAGGTTGGACTCTTATTACAGACACTGGTAAGCACTGTAAGGATTGGACTTCTTGAGAAAACTATGGATCAGTGAAGGGGAATTCCTTCCTTGTGTTGTGTGGGGAAACTAAAAGGAGTGCCATGGTTGAGATGGCCAAGTGAGATCCTTGCAAAGCTATGGATGAGCATTTGGTTGAACATAGAGATCATAATGGCTTATGGGATGATAGAGAGAATCTTGTAGGTGTTTCCTTCACACTAGTGGCCTCTTATCCCAGCTTTGGGGTGGTCTCTCAACATAAATAGTATATGACGGAAAGAGTGCCTAAGGTTGGGTGGAAAACTGCTCTTACACAACTATTTGCTTGCATCTTCTTTGTTTAAATATAAGTATTCTCTTTGTATTTACATGTGCAATGTTTTATTTCATGCCTAAGATGATTATGTTGGTAATATACATGTTAGATGTGTGCAAGTAGAGTTTATTTCCACAATGTATTTTTATTTATGTATATGCACACACATTTTAAATGTTATGAATTCATAATATGGCCATGGGGAAGAATTTAGAATCCTGTAATATGTTCATGTCCCCCTCTATTGGTCGGATTAATGGATGCGGACGTTACAGCGTGGTATCATAGCTTTTGGTTGCAACACCGAAGATGTATGGGCCAAAAATCCACACTTACATGTAGAAATCAAGAGTACTTCTGTAAAAATTGGGTTTTGTTAAATGAAGGATAAGGGGGTAGAGGTAATTTCAAAATAATTTTGAAATAATTCCCTTATTGTTGAATTAAATTTTGTGCAATTATGAAATTTTAAAAATTTGGGAATTTTAAAGTGGGCCCCACCTTTGCCACATGAACTAGCAATGTGGAGGATCCATGTGGGAAGGAGGTGTGATGTGGACCAATGAGATTAAATCTGTGTGCACAAGTGACCACATGTGATAGAGTGTAAAGGTAGAGGATATTATACCTTCAGGCGGTGGGAAAGATCAATGACTAACAATAATTTAGGATGGAAAAGATGCACGAGGGTAAATTAATTGGCATGAGCCTAAATAATAAAACCACCAAGTGACATGTCACCCTCTCGTACATTTAGGCCAATAAAATAAATTTTGGGAAACCACTTCCCTTGGATCCTAAACCACTTTTGGTCTGACATGTGTTGATGTTATGTGGGGAGACGTGATCTGCAGTGATGTCGTGAGTGATGGGAACCCTACCAGTCATGTCGGCCTGGGAATATCAAATAAATTTGATCAATGGTCTCCATTTCTTTAGGGCCTCAAACTTGTGCAAGAGTTAACATTTTGGCATGCACTTGAAATATGAGACCTCCTTGTGACGTGTCTGTTGGAGACATTTACCACCATACACACTCATTTTGGTCAATTTGGCCTAGTTAAACCACTATCCTAAGTTTTATTGACTTAATTGACATCAGAGGAGCACTAGATGGCATCAGCTAGATCACACCCACACCTCCCTTCAGTCAATGAGGCTAACTTATCCTTCTCCGACATTCAGGGAGGCTAACTGGAGCACTCCGAGGGTGATCTGAGTGTCATTAATGCCACATATTGCTAAATTATGGTTACAATCAATTAAACAAAGCAGTGAAGGTGCCTTCCTTCATTAAATTGATTATTTAATGAACTGGAGTCAACAGGGGTGCCTCCAACCACTTCTGATGGTTAGTTACACTTCAGTTAACCTCATCGGGGTTCATTGGAGTCATTGATGCGCTACCACTTGTTGGTTGGCTTGCAGTGACATGTGTCTTAGCTACTTTTAGTTAGAGTTAGTCGTTTATTGCACTTTGACTTTAGTTAGGGCTCAGTTGAGTCAATTAGGGTTTTGATCACTGGTTAACTTGAGTGTTGATTGTGGCTTACATTCAATTAAGCTAGACTCACTCATTCAATTCGAATGACCACCTTGGGAATTCGAATTGCTTTGTCATTCATGCTTGTAGCATGATCATTGTATTGTATTACTCATTCTTTGTGTGAATATACAGAGTGGCTACTCATTTTGTAGCACAATTACACCATTTTCATGCCTTATTTGTTATTAATCTTTGATGAGACTGTGTATTAGTCCCTATATTACTGTGACATATTAATATTGTATCAGAGCTCATGGTGGGACGAAGCTCAGATCTCTCAAAAACAAGGTTCTTGACAGATCTTGCATGAAAATTGAGCAATAGATCAAAAATCTAGCACTGCACCAGAAGCCAAGGCTTACCGCTTAATACCCCAAGTAAGGAACTTGTTGATCAAGCTTGCTTGATTGACTATGTTGGGTGTGATGAAAGCCTAAAATGTGCAGGCTTTCCGACCTTACATTGCCCTTTTTGTTGTTATTTTCAGGTTTTTAATAGGTGAAAGCATTCGCTCCAGCAGAATCAGATGGCTTCTTACATAGATCTTTTGACTCCGTTCAATTTCCACTCATGGAAAGGAGATATGGAGATCTAGCTACATGCCAAAGGACTCTATAGGGTCACTATGGACACTGAAGAAGAGCTTGCTTCTGTGACAGACAAAGCTAGATTCTTGAACAAGAAGGATGAAGCATTCGGATTCTTGTGCCTCTCTGTTTCTCGGGATCTTCTTTTCCATCTTTCAGGATTGAAGACTCCAAAGGAAATTTGGGACAAATTGGAAACCCTGTATGGAAAGTAGGATGATTTGAGAGTTTACTAGCTCAAAAATGAATTGATGTCTCTCCAGCCTTCCAATTTCGAGACCTTGAATGACTTTTTCACAAAGTTCAAGCACATTGTCCTACTATTGAAGCAATACAAAGTGGAGAAGCACGATGATCAGCTCATCCTCGTCATACTCTCCAAACTTGGAGCTGATTATTTATTTTTTGTCTCTACATTCTTTTCGGGGAAGCTCACAACCCCTGGATGGAAGATTCCTACACTCAATGCCTTCATTGAGTCCCTAACAAGTGAACATTATAAGCTTGTCCAGATGGGGATCATCGGATCCTCCCATGATCAAACCCTCCATGTCTCAGGGCCCAAATATCTAAAGGGTGAAGGAAAGTAGCAGAAGAACCCAAAAGCTAAATTCAAAGCTCCTAAGCCTAAAGTTGAAAACCAACAGCATGATGAGTCTTCTGGCTCAAAGAATAACAAAGGAAAAGGGCATCATGGAAAGGAAAAAGTCAAGTGTTCATACTGTGGGAAGGGCTTCCACCCTGAACATGCCTGCATGAAGAAGAAGCTTGATGAAGCCACCTCTCTCCTTGAGAGAAATCACATCAATCTTCCAGAAATATTTCGGAGGAGAGATCAACAAGATCGGGAACCATAACATGAAAGAGGTCATGCCCTCATGGCAAGCACTTCAAAGTCCAAAGCACTCTTGATTGATTCTGGAGCTTCGAACCACATGATGGTTGAAAGAGACTCCTTCTCATCCTTGGACACCAGAAAATCCATCCCCATCCACATGGGAGATGACTCCACCATCATTTCAGAAGCACAAGGTACGGTTGATCTTGAGAATGGCTATTTTTCAAATGTTTTGTATGTACCATCTCTGGCATCAAATCTCCTTAGTGTCTATCAAATGACACATACAGGAGTGCCTAAGAGAGTATCTTTCAGCTTGAAAGATGTTGATATAACAGAACTTGCATCCGAGAAACTTGTTGCTAAAGGCCTTGCAAACCATCATGCAAAAGCCTATGAGTTTTTCCACTTTGTGGCAGATGCAAAGCCCACCGCACTGGTAACTCATGGAAATAAAGTTAGTAGGCTGTGGCATGAGAGGTTTGGTCATCTCAATTTCAAATATTTGTAGCAATTATAGAAAAAATCCATGGTTTAAGGCCTCCCAGTCATCAAGGCAACCACTGGAATTTGCAAGGGCTGTGTGGTTGGAAAACACCCTGAGCACAAGTTCGATCGGGGGAAGGCAAACCGAGCTACATGCGTCTTGGGGATGATACATTTTGATATCAGTGATCCAATGCCTATAAAATCCATCAATGGATCAAGGTATCTTTTGACTTTTATTGGTTATTTTTCAAGGTACACATGGGTCTTCTTTCTCAAAAAGAAGTCTGAAGTATGTGAAAAATTCACTGAACTAAAGGCCTTGATCGAGAATGCCTGTGGGATTAAGATCAAGATATTGAGATATGATAATGGCGGGGAGTATGTCAATAATTATTTTCTGCACATATATTCCCAAAGTGGTATTCAGGTCCAACATTCAATTCCCTACACTCCCCAGCAGAACGGTGTAGCAGAAAGGAAGAATCGGTCTCTCAAGGAGATGACCACCTGTATGTTGGAATCAAAGAAGTTGGCTGAACATTTGTGGGCTGAAGCCATGCATGCTGCAGAATACATTCATAACAAAGTTCCACACTCAGCCATAAAAGGGAATACCCCTTTCGAAGCATACTTTGGACACAAACCGGATGTGTCGAACCTGCGGGTGTTTGGGTCCACTGCATGGGCCCGAATTCCACTTGATAAAAGAAGGGATTTGCAACTGCAAAGCATAGAATGTCTGTTTATTGGGTATACTAATGAATCAAAAGGTGTCAAGCTTCTAGATATCCAAACAAAATAGATCATCATCGAAAGGAGTGTCAAGTTCAATGAGCCTCTTCAGGAAGTGGAACTAGTGAAGGAGAAAATTGTTGAATTTCCTTCCTATTCTACTGAATATTTGGATGATGAAATTGGGGGTGATGACCCTGATTTGGGTCCTATAATTTATGATATCAGTGTAAATCAAACATTATATGCTGAATCAGAACTTGAAGTACAAAATCATCTTCCCACATGGGCCCGACAGACACTCTCCTCCGCGGGAGATAACATTGGAAATCCGGATGATCCAAGGAGAACCCGGTCTGATTTCCAAAGAGCAGGTACTGCGCTCTCTTGTCCTGATAATTTGCTGTCCAAAAATTATTATTTGATGATTATTTCAGACCCAAAATCCTACTACCATGCTCGGAAGGATCCGAGATGGAAAGTTGCCATGGATGAAGAGATGAATTCTCTTCAGAAAAACACTACTTGAGAGCTAGTTTCTCTTCCTTCGGGAAGGAAATTGGTTCAATGCAAGTGGGTGTTTCAGACCAAGGTTGCTGCTGATGGTAGCACCTACAAATATAAGGCAAGGCTGGTGGGAAAAGGTTTCTCTTAGGTCCAAGTTGTGGACTACCATGATACTTTTGCACCGATTGCAGAAATGGACTCCATCCGCCTAGTTTTGGCAATTTTAGCATCTAAGCACTGGGAAGTGCATCATATGGATGTTAAGTCAGCCTTTTTGCATGGATATATTCATGAGGAGATATACATGAAGCAGCCTGAGGGCTACATCTCTGATCCATCTTTGGTTTGCAAGCTAAAGAAGTCACTATACAGGTTAAAACAGGCCCCAAGAGAGTGGTATTCCAAGATGGATGCCTTCCTTCTCTCACAAAACTTCAAAAGGCGTAGATCAGATCCAAATGTGTATATATAGAAGCCTAATGGTCATTTGATTATTATTGTTTTATATTTTGATGACTTACTGATCACAGGTAGCACAGTTGCTTCTATTTCAGCCATCAAAACTGCTCTCCACAATGCTTTTGAAATGAGCGATTAGGGGCTCTTAAAACAATTTTTGGGGCTCAAAATTGAGCAAAATTCTAATGGGATAATGGTCACTCAGTACAAATACATATCATACCTATTTTTCAAGTTTAACTTGGCTGAATGTAGGCCTGCACCATTCCCTTTCCTTTCAGGGATCAGCCTTGAAGAAGGAAAAATCACACCTCCCATGGACTGCACTATCAATCGACAACTAATTGGTAGCTTATTGTACTTGACAAATTCTCAGCCTGATATCTGTTATGCTATGAATGTTGTATCAAAATACATGCAGCAACCTCATGATCTTCATTGGAAGGCAGCCAATAGGCTCCTACAGTATATCCAGGGAACCAGGACCTACAGCATTCACTATGTTGCAGACTCCGACCTAGAGCTGGTTGGATACACAGATTCCAATTGGGCGGGTGATTCTATTGATTGGAAGTCTACTTCTGGATATGTATTCATGTTTGGTGGTGGCCCCATTTGTTGGTCTAGCAAAAAGCAGGCTTCCATAGCATTATCTTCAGCAGAGGCCGAGTATCGAGGAGCGGTGAATGCTTGCATCCAAGCAATTTAGTTACAAGGAATTATTTCATAGTTTGATCTTGGTAGTACTTTGTCCAATGTCCTCTTTTGTGACAATCAAAGTGCTATTAAGATATCCACAGATCCAGTTACCAGGTAGAGGACCAAGCATGTAGAGATCCACATGCGCTATATCAGGGTGTTAGTGCATGACATGACCATCATTCTGCAATACTGCCCGAGTGATGAGCAGATTGCAGACGTCTTCACCAAGAGCTTTTCAAAAAAGAAGTTCACTTACCTCCGTTCACTGTTGGGGGTGAGTCCATCAGGGTGATCAGACTACTTTCAGTGTTCAGCTTGAGGGGGGGTTTTGCCCACTAGGTTTTCCCTCTTTTCCTCACTTAGTTTGTTTTTTAGCATTGTACGGGGTGACCTAAGGCCTTAGTTGCTGGGGCCCTAGCATTTTTATGCATTTTATGTTTTCTACTCCTCCTGAGTATAGCTTAAGGGGGGGTGTTGGAGACATTTACCACCATACACACTCATTTTGGTCAATTTGACCTAGTTAAACCACTATCCTAAGTTTTATTGACTTAATTGACATCAAAGGAGCACTAGATGACATCAGCTAGATCACACCCACACCTACCTTCAGTCAAGGAGGCTAACTTAGCCTTCTCCTACATTCAGAGAGGCTAACTGGAGCACTCTGGGGATGATCTGAGTGTCATTAATGCCCCATATTGCTAACTGATGGTTACAATCAATTAAACAGAGCAGTGAAGGTGCCTTCCTTCATTAAATTGATTATTTAATGTACTGGAGTCAACAGGGGCGCCTCCAACCACTTCTGATGGTCAGTTACACTTCAGTTAACCTCATCGAGGTTCATTGGAGTCATTGATGCGCTACCACTTGTTGGTTGGCTTGCAGTGACATGTGTCTGAGCTACTTTCAATTAGACTCAGTCATTTATTGCACTCAGACTTCAATTAGGGCTCAGTTGAGTCAATTAGGGTTTTGATCAGTGGTTAACTTGAGTGTTAACTATGGCTTACATTTAGTTAAGCTAGACTCACTCATTCAATTCGAATGACCTCCTTAGGAATTTGAATTGCTTTGTCATTCATGCTTGCAGCATGATCATTGTATTGTATTACTCATTCTTTGTGTGAATATACAGAGCGGCTACTCATTTTGTAGCACAATTACACCATTTCCATGCCTTATTGTTATTAATCTTTGATGAGACTATGTATTAGTCCCTAGATGACAGTGACAGATTAATAGTGTCACCATATCATCCATTTAGGCTTGTAAAAACAGTTTTGGGAAACCACTTCCCATGGAACCTAAAATTTCTTATGTTCGATAAGTTGTAATGTGATGTGGGTTGGCATCATAGGTACACAAATCACAAGAAGAGCAGGGTTTTCCACTGTTGGATTTCATGTGCCAGAAATTGAAAAATGGTAGTGATCTTATGCATCAAATTACGCAAAATCGCAAGATTTACTCAAAAAAAAACAAGGCCACTACCCTCGACCCGCCTTGTAACAACCATAAGGGGGCAAGCCTTCTTGACCCAAGTTGTGCACCCCCCCGCCAACATTGATACATTGAGGATTCTATAAATTTCCTTGTGGTGACCACAAGACTAATGAGAATGGAAATGTTGCACTAAGCCATTAAATCATGGATAAGTGTGTTATAGGACCTACAAAAAAATCTAAGTCCGGAGAAAAAAAATAAATTAAAAGTAGCCAATTTAAAAAAACTATAGGAATTGACTGGAGCATCATATCAGAGAGAGGAAAGATGCTGAGAAATTATTGTCATGAACACTATCAAATAAATTATAAAAAAAAAAAAAAATTGGTTCTCTCTAGATTTTCTAATAGAGGTATTTGAAATTGGTCTTTGAAACTAAATGGACTTGCAGGAAAAGTGCAAAGTTGGAAAAATTAGCAATTTCAATAGGTTGTAACTTTTTTCTCGTGAACCAGAAATAAGCATGCTTATATTCATTGGAAAGATTATCTAGAGAATAATAAAATACAATCTCTTATTTTTGAAGCAAGTTTCTATATGTTTCAGAAAGCAAGTTAAATTGAGCCCCTAGGCTTGATTATGCAATAAATTCTCAAGGGGTGACTTCCAAAGTAACCCAAAACTTTCAGAAAATTCTGTATAATAGAATAAAAATGTACCAAATATGAAAGTGACTCAAAGTGAGTAAATATTACGATACCCATATCTTGGTGACGGTGCTCTCACAATAAAGTGAATGCATGGTTGGAAAAGTGAGCATGGTAAAATTGCTTGCTAGCTAGCAATGTGAAGAGTTTGAACCAAGTCTGGTTGGATGCTTGGTAACAAGGAATTACCATTAATGAGCAAGGTTACTAAATTGATAATATCATAGTAATTGTTGTAACAAGTGGACAACATGTTGAATGGACAAGAACGCACTCTTGTAGATTGTATTTTATAACACTCATGATGAAAGATGGGAATTGAAAAGGATTGATTGTTCCTAAGAAATAGTGCATGCAATGCATTACTATGTTTAGAATGTGCAATATGAATTGCATGGAGGGTTTGTGTAACCCTTTATTTAGAGTAATTAGTTGGCATGTGCACATAAGTTATTGAGGAGTGGAAACCATGCCTAATCCTTAAAGAATAGAAAATAATTATAATGGACATTGGTGCCTTGGATAAAAATACATCTAATGTATTATTGTGATTAATATGTGCAATTTGAATTGCAAGAAAGAGCCATGGGAGCTATTGATTATTAGATATGGATATTGCATTCCATGAGAGAATTCTCAACAAAGTATTGAATAGTCCAATGGGTAAGGGACATGTAACCTGTAAGGTTGATGGGTGAACCATCGTTGTGGGTAAGGGCATACATTTTAAGAGAAGTTACATGATAGTGCAAGATATGAACCAACAATTTATGAGTAAGTCATGAGAATGGGTAAAGAATTTCTATTCACCTAGAAGTTGTCACTAATGGAATAAGACATTCCAGTATGTGAACCTATCATGTGGTTCATGATAGCGATAGAGTGCCCATGCAAAGGTTTCCAATCAAGGAATGGGAAATTACCATGTCTCAATTTGTGGTGTGGTTTAGAATTCTGGAAAATATTTCCATAAGAAAGGAAATCAAGTCTAATAGTTAAATGCGGCACAAGGACATATAATGTACCTTGAAAGGAATCCATATGTAGTTGGAATGGAATCAATTGCAACACTATTAAGTTTGGACTTCACCATAATTGCTCAAATCAATTGGAGCAACAAGGCAATGTGAATAGAGTTCAATGAGAGATGTTGAAATGACCAAGGAAATATACATAAGGATGATAAGATGGTTGTAGTAGAAATTGGAGAATAATTTCCATAAGGAAACATTAATAAATATGAAAAATTATCACCTTAACTATTTTGGTTTATAGCATAAAATGGTGTGCTTGGAAACTTGACTAGGAGGATCTCTGAGATCGATCAAAATTAAAGTCTTCAAGGAGATATTTTCAAGGATGTTAGTTTCACCTCAAACAGACTATGTACGTGAAAGATATCACGTTCTGAACTTTCAGCAAAATAGGTAAAGTTTGGCAAAAGGGGGTGCCATGTGGCACCACTGTAAGGGTGACATGAGGCCTGTATGGAGCTAAAGTGGCACACTCATAGAGCACCACGTGGTAGGTTACAGGACATTTGGACCTGTGTATGAGAGACATGTGGAATCTAGGTGGCAGGATTGGATGACATGGTGGACAGTTGGACCAGTGTATGAGCAACATGTGGCCCAATCATTAGTTTCCATGTGGCAGCTTAGCTGGGCATAATGTAGTTCTATTTACCAACAATATGGTGGTCAAGGGGAATTCAACCCATGACCTATCCTTCACTAAAGTCTTCACTCTATCCACCTGTCCAAGATTCCCATCAGTGTTTCTTAACAATCTATGGGCTTATCTACTATTTGAAGTTTAATGATATTCTATTTCAAAAAAGGGGCTGTACTGAGGGCTAAGCACTCGAATCCATGTGTTATGTAAACCATTGCAACTTGGTAACAACCCACCATGGAACCGATGGCCAAATCATACCATATGCCAACCAAAATTGAAACATGATGAGAGGTCTGTAGGTTTGAACAAGTGACCTCCTCCCAAGAACATCGACACTTTCACCAATGCGTCAAGCACTCCACTTTTTAAGGGATTTGCACATATTTGTTTTTAAATTTGATTTGGGGTAGATTTATTCCCTGAGTATGGGTGCACCCTATGCCCAAATGTTTACAATTATTCACTCTATTTTGTTATATGGTTTTAACTTACCATATATTTTGGGATTTCCATGTAAAAGTGGATCTTTGTCCCATTTAATTTGGATAAAATCCCATGGAATTTAGTGATGAAGTTATGTAACTTTGGCTATATAAATCAATGTGTTTTTCCAAGTGAGGGGGGAAGCATTGAAGCTTTTGAGGAGAGAATGGTAAGATGCCATTATGCCTTTGTAAAGGCTTTGTAAGCTTTGCTTATTTTTGTAAAGAGGATTTTTAGCCACTCTTGGGGAGGTTGAGAGTGAGAGGCTTTATGAATGAAATCCTAAGTCTTTTTTTTTAAATAGCTTGAATGATGAAAGCATTGTGCACCTTTTCAAAAAAAAATGAAGACTAATAAGACCGGTCTTCATTGGAGTTGGACTCGGAGACTTAGTCCATTAGGGACAAACTTTGTTATCATATGGTGTCCACATTCTTATGGTTTGCATTATTTGTTCATTTATATGTGTTTTCAATTATTTTTAAGCCTTTGATAAGCCTGTTATTTCAAGCATTTTTATAAGTTAACTATTTTAAGAATTCACATGAAAATTCAAGTGTTACAAGATCCTGTCATATCCATATCATGTTTGGTATTAGTGCAAGATAACCAGGGAATTACAGAGAGTGAATGTTAACGAGATCAAGGATTAAGCGAGGTGAAGGCCAACTTGAGACTTTCAATAGAGAGATTGGGTGTGCACATCGAAGAAATAAAATGGCAGATGAATACTACTGAGAAGAAGATGAGAAATATTTCTGCAAGGATTTCTATCAGATGGCAGAGAGGGCAGAAAAATTGTTTGCAGAGTATCAATAGAGATTGGAAAAGAAGAAAATGAAGAAGGAGAAAGCATAGGATAATGATTTATTGAACCAGAGAAAAGGAGGAGACCCTCCTGAGCCTCCATATCTGTCTTCAAGCTCAAGCTCTTCTTCTTCCTCGTCTTCTCATTGTTCTAGTTTTTATCTGAAAGATGTTTCTAAAAATCCCTTATTTAAACTAGATGTCAAATTTGATTTGCCTATGTATAATGGTGAGTTAGATGCAGAGAGTGTGGATAACTAGATTAAGCATATTGAATTTTACTACAAAATCCAAAATATTGTGGATAAGTCCATAAAAGTCCAGCTTGCTACTCTCCGCATGGGAGGAACAACCTTGATATGGTGGGAGAGTGAGACCCAGGATGACCTATGTACTAAAGGTAAAGTAATTACTTCCTAGTTTGAGAACATATTCATTGAAGAAGCAATTTTATCCATTGAGTTATATGCAACATGAATTCATGGATTGGAAAAGTTTCAGGCAAGGTAAGGGTCAGAGTGTACCAGAATACATGTCAAAGTTTAGGAAAAACAACTATGATTTTGGGCGTTTCTCTCTATATATACGATAGCTTGTCGAAATATATAGGTGGATTACATGAGTATCTAAAGTATACCATTCTTATTTTTAATCCAACTAACATTGATGAGGTTAGTGTGGAAGCAATCCACCTTGAAACATTAAGGAAGGATGACAATCACTCAAGTGAATTGAGTCAGTTGAAGGAAGGCAAGGACAAAGGAAAAGAGAAGATGAATCGATCTGCTACAGTTAAGAAGGGGGATACAAAAATCTCATGTTCTCATTTTCATAAAGATGGACATGATGAAGAAAATTGTTGGAAGCTACATCCATAGTTGAAATTGAAGTGGTTTAATGATAAAAAAGGGAAGCAAAAACCCACAGCTATCGTTGAGGACATTGGATCAAATTCTGAGGACGAAACAAATATCACAATGTAGGTGTGAAAGGTAAAGCTATTATTGGTAATGATTCTAACATTGGTTCTTCATGTGCTTCTACTTCTAAGGATGATGTCAGTTCTAAGGATAGAAAAATGAATGCATTGTTTCATATAAGGGTAATTACAAAACAAACTAAGATCGACACACTCATAGATAATTGATCCCAATCTAATCTCATTTCACAAGAAGTAGTTAAGAAGTTGGGATTAACAACAAAACCACACATAAAACCTTATCCATTAGGTTGGGTATGCAAAGATAAAAGTTTACAAGTAACAAAGCAATGCGATATAAATTTTACAATAACATCTAAGTTTGTAGATGAAGTTGAATTTTATGTGGTTCCACTAGATATATGTGGAATTGTGTTGGGTATCCTGTACTTATATAATCCAAAGGTAATTTTCTATAGAGAACATAATCAGTATCATTTGTTTAAGGAAGGAATTGATTATATAGTAAATTCATATTCTAAGTGTGGGTGTTAGTAGAAGGAGGCCGAAAAACTAAAATCCTAATTCAGAATCCACATTCAAGAGCTCCCGCCTGCGGCCGAGGGTTTCGTCTATGCTTAGGGTTTAGGCCTATTTACAGGCATGGCCTGCTTGCGTAGGTCCTCTGGAGGTTAATAGGAGGCCAGACGTGAGGAGGGCTGCAATCTGATGTATAGTGGTGAGGTCTTTTGATTGTTGACAGGTTTTTCACATCCGAAGTTATTGTTTATCTTTTTACCAGGAGGTAAGTCTCTCTTTCTCCTGTTAACTCATTTTTTTACCTATTTTCACCATGGTGGAGGAAGATCCGGTTGACTATTCCCAGGAACACCTGGATGAGGGGGTCTTCTAGCATGCGACATGTGGTGGTTTGTCAAAATGGGTGTCTGCCATTCAGCAGTCGTGGACGGAGGGTTTCTCTGCAACAAAACCCTCTTCAGCGGACGGTGAAGGGTTTTCTCCCTCACATTTCTTGTTGTCCTCTCCATGACCAGTTCAGTTGCTAGATGAAAACATCTTTCTGGGTGTTGATGGATCGGGCAGGCTTTCGAAGGTGACTGGTGGGAGCCCGGTATCCTTGAATGTGGAGGACAGGAACATTTTGGAGTCGTCCAGCAGGTTTCTGACGGGATTCAGGTGAGAATCATTCACGCAATGAAGGTGTTTTATCGAAGGAAGAATGCATAGGGTTTGTAGGTCGCTCGCTTGGTGCTCAGGAGAAAAGGGGATGTGCTAGCCCATTGGGGAAGGGTTGTTTTAAATCTAATTCCAGTGGTGAGGAAGTTGGACGAACAGGTAAGAAGGTAGTCTGTAAAAGAAAGAAAAATTGTCTAAAACTCAATCTGGATATCAATTATACAGTAGAGGAGGACATCAGTTGGGATAGGATGGAACAAATGGACAGACTCACCCTGGTTGGATGTTTTTTGGGTAAGACTGTATCTGTTCACATTGTGAATAAGTGGGCTCAGGATTGTTGCGCGACTGCAATTGGGGAGGTTCCTGAGGAGGAAGGCCTAGCGAGAGGATGGTATGCCTTTAACTTTGTGAATGAGGAGCACCTTATCTGGGTTTTGAGCAGGAACTAGTTCTTCGAACAGGCACCGGTTCTCTTGAAACGTTGGCATCCCATGTTCGATGCAAGCAAAGAAAGGGTGGATCAAGTGCCAATTTGGGTTAGACTTTCGGGAGTTCTCCTTCCTTTTTGGCTTGAGGATCATTTTAACCATATTGGGAATCTACTAGGCACATTCTTGGAAGCGGATTCATCTTACAAGCCGACGAATGTGAAGAGGGTGTATCGCATTCTTGTTAATATTAATATTAGAAATGGTCTTCCTAGTGTTGTTTGTTTGAATTAGAGGTAGTACTCGTACCGACAGGTTTTGGACTATGAAAATGTCCCCTTCAGGTGCAGACGGTGCCATGATTATGGACACCCAGCTACAGAATGCTCTCTTGTTGCTCGATTTTTTGGTGCTGATCGGAAGATCAGTGGGAGTTCTCTTTCAAGCGGTGAGGAGGGATGCACTGATCCGCCATCCTCTCCATCTTCACTGTTGGGTCCATCGGCGGAGAACGTGGTCGACAGTGAGCTGGAAGGAATGCCGGTTGCGGGTCTTCAGGTGGTGGAGGTTGGCCGACAAGTGGGATATCCTTTTCTATTTGGGGCACCGCACCCTGGTATCACTTCTTTTACCCTTCCTCAGTCTATTAATTTATTTACGAATAATTTGAATGTATCGGGTCTGGATTGGGTGGATGGTCTCAAAAATTTGTCTATTTCTACACAACCTAATGTGCTACCGACTCCCATCTCTGTTTCTTTTATTGAGAAACCCCTTCCAGAGATGGTGTTGGAATCACTACTGCCTGAGTCTTTGCCCTCTCCTACTAAATCCTCAAACTCGGGATACTTCCTTCGCTCATGCTCCAAACGCAATCTGGGGGGTTTGGGGAAAGACTCTGTCGGGTCCTCTAGGGGGAGGGGCCGTATTTCACATCTAGCCAAAGCTCAGTCCAGAGTTAGAAAAGATGTATAGGGTGGTAAACAAATCTCTATTGAAAGGGCACTTAGAGCAGTGCATGCCCAGAAGAAGGGTAGAATATGAAGATCATTTCCTTTAATTGTCGGGGTCTTTCTGGTCCCCATAAAAGATCAGCGCTTCGAAGGGTGATAGAACTTGATCGCCCTGATATTTTGGTGCTTCAAGAAACTTTGGGAGCAGGTGAGGAAACTAAAGATAGGTTGGAAAGTTGGTTTGGTGGTTGGTATTTTGAAACCATGGATGCTAAAGGACGTTCTGGTGGTTTGGCTATTGGCTGGAATGCCAGGAACATTTTGGCTCTAAATGTTTGGGGTATGGATTTGGTTCTGGGCATGAATTTTAGAGCCCTAGAACTGGTATGCACTTTTGATGTTATCAACATTTATGGCCCTTACTTAAATCGGATCCCATTTTGGGAAAAAAATTTAACTGCTCTCTCATGAGGGGAGAGGTTATGTTATTGGGGCGATCTGAATTTCTCTTTGGGGTAGGCGGAGGTATGGGGGCCTCATGCCCGTGATGATGTTTTGACTGATTTCTTCACCAGGAAGTTGGTGGAGAAAAACTGGCTGGATATTGAACCCTATAAGCTTTTTCCCACCTAGAGGAATAACAGGTGGGGGGAGGGGAGAATTACTAAGCCACTGGATAGGTTTCTGGTTTCGGAGACATTAGCGGATAATCACCATTTTATCAGGCAATGGGTGGGGAAAGGTCGTCACTCTGATCACTTCCCTATATTTTTGGAATTTAAGAATGGCCCAGTGAAACCTCCTAGTCCTCTGAAATTCAATAAGACTTAGTTGAGTGATGAGGGGTTTGTGAATTTGATTTCCTCAAATTGGATTCCCTTTGACCCTAGAAATAGGATATCTGTGGCATTTCAGTTTGCAGAAAATATCAAACGTTTGAAGGTTACTATAAAAGCTTGGGCAGTGGACAAAAGGAAAAGGGTGGACAGAGAACTGCAACAGATTGAAATTGAGCTTATTAAGATCTACAATATGGATGGAGGTGGGATGTTGAATCAGATGGAAAAGGATATGTTGGTTAGGTTGGAAGGTAGACGGTTCACCCTGCTTTTGGAGAAGGAGGAAAACTGGCTATTAAAGAGTAGAGCGATCTAGCTATAATGTGGGGACGACAACACTAAATTATTTCATGCCTATGCTCGAGGTAGAAAGGTTGCCAATACTATTTGGAGCCTTAAAGATGACCTTGGCTCAGTCCATGATACCTTTGAGGGCATGGCTGCATTGGGGGTTGAACATTTCAAGAATCTCTACAAAGCTCTTGTGCAGGCCATGCTTATTCAAGTGATCTGTATTGCTCAAGTGTTTCCGGATTTTGTGGATGCAAAAGATAATCTAGCCCTCATGGAAGAAGTTACCGAAGGTGAACTTAAGGCAGTTATGCAAAGCTTCCAGAAGGACAAAAGTCCTGGGTCGGATGGTTGGATGATCGAGTTTTTACTGGAACTCTTTGAGATTTTGGGAGGCGACCTTCTTAAGGTTGTGGAGGACTCTGGAATTTCTGGAAGGATCCCGGCCAGTTTCAATTCTACTTTTATCGCATTCATCCCGAAGGTGGATAATCCAGAATCTCTGAATGACTTTAGACCCATATCTCTCTACAATTGTATCTACAAGGTGGTCACTAAGGTGATTTCCAGGAGGCTGAAAAGGATCTTGTCTGATCACATTACCGCATAACTGTTTGGAATTTTGGAGGGGCGTCAAATTCATGAGGCCATTGGTACTGCTCAGGAGGGCCTACACAACATGAAAACAAAAAATATTAAGGGTGCTATTCTGAAAATAGATATGGCCAAAGCCTATGATAAGGTAAGTTGGATGTATATTCGGCTTCTTCTAACTCACTTAGGTTTTGATATCACCTTTATTAGATGGATTGTGAGTTGTATTACTACTATGTATTTCTCTGTTTTGATTAATGGGGCTGCATCTCCCTTTTTTCATGTAGAGAGAGGACTGCGTCATGGGTGCCCATTATCCCCCCTTCTTTTCCTATTGGTGGCTGAAGGTCTCAGCAAGTCCATTAAGGAATCCAAAAGACTTGGTTCTTTAAGGGGTATTCATATCACTCGGGATCTACAGCTGACTCACTTGCTATCTGTAGATGATGTATTGATTTTTTGTTATGGATCGATTAGAGAATTAAACACCCTTTCTGATATATTGAAGGTTTTTTCAAAATCTACTGGAATGGAGTTTAATATTGGGAAAGCGACTTTGACCACTCATCTGCTGAGTGTAGAGGAACGACAGGAGGTCCTGAACTTTTTTCCTTTCAATACTGGTAGTCTTGATGGTGGGCTAAAGTACTTGGGTTTCTATTTGAAACCTAATGACTACCAGAAACAGGATTGGAAATGGCTGATTGAAAAGTTGGAAAAACGCCTAAAAATTTGGAGCCATAAATGATTATCTCATGCTGGAAGATTGGTGCTGGTAAAAGTTGTGTTGGAGGCCATTCCGCTCTACTGGATGTCTTTGTCTTGGATACCTAAAGGCATTTTGGAAGTGGCATGGAGAATTTGTTTTCACTTTCATTGGAGTGGTAAACAGGATACCCAGGTTATGCCTTGGGTTAGGTCGGAGAGGATTGCCATTCTGAAAGGACTGGGTGGTTGGGGACTAAAAAAACATCTTTTTATTCTCAAAATCACTGGTTGCAAAGGGGGGATGGAGATTGTTAAAGTCAGAGAGCCTATGGACCTAGATCATGATTCAAAAACACATTGGTCCTAAAACAGTGGAGGACTAGATTCAGAATCCTGGAAAATCACACTCTAGGGGCTCGATTATCTGGAAAGCAATTGTAAAATCTTTTGGGATCATTGAGGCTAAACTGGCTTGGCAGATTGGGAATGGTAGGAAGCTCAGAGTTGGGGAGGACTCGTGGGTTGGCCGTAATAAGGAACACATCCTCCCGGATGGAACAATCAGGGCATTGAGACTTAGGGGAATTTACTACCTTTATCAACTCTCAGCCCCTTTATAGGAGTTTCGATGGGAACAGACTTGGATTCGGGCTATTGAACTGGGACTTCCTGAAAGAAAATGTACGGAATTGGGAGGATATCTTGAAGCGGTGGAACATGCTTAGATAACGCTTCGAGATCAGGATGATGTTATCATTTGGGATGGAGATCAGTCTCAGAATTACACACCTAAGGCAGGATACCTCGTTCTCATTGCAAATGGTGTGAACAGGGCTGAGGCTTGGTGGTGGAAATACCTTTGGAAGATCAAGTGCCCTCCAAAATGCAGATTATTCATGTGGTGCATTCTTGAGAATAAGGCACCTTGCGGGGAAAATTTGCAAAAACGGTGCTTTTAAGGACCTGGATGGTGCTCTCTTTGAAAAAATGCAGGGGAATCGGTGATACATATCTTTCTACATTGCAGTTACATTAGATAGGTTTGGAGAGAATGTTCCAAGATCTTTGGTACCCATTGCATGTGGGAGGGGTTAAACGTAGTGCAGGATTGGGGAAATTCGAGAAGGAATAACTCCTCTGAGAATATGAAATCCCTCCCTTTACTGGTTATTTAGGGAATTTGGTTAGCCCATAACAATGTGATTTTTGCTGATAAGAGTTGTACCCCGGCGATCACGGCCAACCTTATTGGTGGGATTCACTCAGCCTTCCCACAACACATTAGAGCGGAAATTCAGAGGACTGTTTTAGAGGCTGAAATTGATAAATTGATTCCATGGGGATTTTTCAATGGAGCCTCGCAAGAAAATATTTGTGGGGGAGGTGCAATTCTACGCCTTAGGGAGGGCCACACATTCGTTTTGATGATGTGACTTGGTGATGGTAGTAATAACTATGTTGAGATCCTCAGCTTGAAACTTCTCCTCTTCTTTGCAGCAGAGAAAGGGTGTCAGACACTCAATGTTTTTGGTGATTCTATGAATGTGGTAAATTAGACAATGGGGACCCAAATGTGCAAAACTTGCATCTATCAAATATTTTAGCAGCTATTTCAGATATCATTGGATCTTTTGAATCCTTTTCTTGCCGACATGTCTATAGGGAGGCGGACAAGGCCTCAAAGGAGGGTCTTCGTTTGGCATTGGGTTAATGGAAGGTTTTTGAACTGGTTGATGGGGCTACACATGAGTACTACCATAGGCTTTTCATTTAAAAAGCTAAACAGTGATGAACTGTTTTTTGGTTTTGTATCTTTATTTTGGCGACATCTTACCTGTGTATATTTTTTTATAGTGTTTGGAACAATGTGTATATGTGGCAGGACAATAGTGAACTCTATGTTGCTATTTTTGTGAAAGATTAACAGTTTGGGATTTTATATTGATATATCAGGATTTGATATATGTGGGAAGCAGGGACTATTTTTTGTCCCTTATTCTGAACTCTATCTTTTGGACCTCTATGGTACCTACTGAATACACAAGCCGTGTATCTACAAAATGAAATTTCGTTCTCGAAAGAAATAATGAAATTATGCTTTTTTCCAAGGAAAAAAAAGGTACATTCATATTCATTTAAAAATGATATATCATTGGGAACTACACAACAACTGAAAATGGTCGTTAATGCAAGTCGGAATTTGACACTTATGTCTGTGCAATTTAAGGAAGAAAAAAATCATAAGCATGAAAAGGAAGTGGCATTGCAATACAATGCACCTATTATGGTTGACAACGTTCCTATGGTAAAACACAAGCGTGATATGGATACAATATCTTTCATATGTTCAATTTTGATATTTAGTTCTCTATTGATTAGCAGTGTATGGTTGGTTTCGACAATATTGAATGTACATTTGGTTGAAAATGGCATTAATGTACTCAACAATGCCAATGTAGTGTTGATTTTTATTATGATAAGTCAAATGTAGAGGTTCTAGGAAGAATGGACAAATGATACAGGACAAGTGAGACAAACATGTCCTCACTTGAATTCTAAATGATTCAGGCTTTTGGTGGTCCAAAAGCTTCTCAGTGGGAAGGTTTGATCCAAGAGGATCTTCGAGACCGATCGAAATTAAGGTCTTCAAGTTATGAACAGAATCTTACATCTATGTAGAGGTCAATGAGATCTTTATGACGACGTTCGTTTTGCCTCAAACAGACTCTGGACATGAAAGATATCATGTTCTGGACTTTCGACAAAACATGTAAAATTTGGCCAAAAGGGGTGCCACATGGCACCATTGTAAGGGTGACAAGTGGCATGTACAACATTGATGTGGAACACTCACATATCCCAACGTGGCAGGTTGTAGGACAGTTGGACTAGTGTATGAGCGACATGTGGCATCTAGGTGGCAGGATTGGATGACTTGGCGGAGAGTTGGACTAGTGTATGAGCAACATGTGGCCTAATCATTGGCTTCACGTGGTAGCTTAACTAGGCATAGTGCAATTCTATTTAACAAAAATATGGTGGTTAAGGGGAATCGAACCCACAACCTATCCTCCTCCAAAATCTCCACTCTATACACATATCCATGATTTCTGTTAGTGTTTCTTAATAGTCTATGGGCTTATCTACTATTTGAAGTGGAACGATATTATATTTAGAAAAGGGAGCGGGGGGGGCGCGGCGGCGAGGGACTAATTATTTAAACCATTGCAATGTGGTAACAACCCACCATGGAACCTATGTCCAAATCATATCATATGCTAGCCAAAATCTCAACACGCAATGTGGTAACAACCCACCATGGAACCTATGTCGAAATCATATTATATGCCAACCAAAATCTCAACAGGAGGAGAGGTTTGTAGGTTTGAACTCGTGACCTCCTCCCAACAGGGCCAACACTTTCACCAATGCGCCAAGTGCTCCATTTGTTAAGGGATTTGTGCATCTTTTTTCTAAATTTGATTTGGGGCGGATTTATTCCCCGAGTATGGGAGCACCCTATGCCCAGATGTTTACAATTGTTTGCACTATTTTGTTATATGGTTTTAACTTACCATATAATTTGGGATTGTCGTGTAATTTTATCCATGTAAAAGTGGATCTTTATCCCATTTAATTTGGATCAAATCCCATGGAATTTGGCGACGAACTTATGTAACTTTGGCTATATAAATAAATGTATTTTTCCAAGTGAGGGGGAAGCATTGAAGGTTTTGAGGAGACAATGGTATTATGTCATTATGCCTATGTAAAGGCTTTGTAAGCTTTGTTTATTTTTGTAAAGAGGATTTTTAGCCACTCTTGGGGAGGTTGAGAGTGAGGGGTTTTATGATTGAAAGCCTAAGTCTTTTTTTAAAGTAGCTTGAACGATGAAGGAATTTTGTACCTATTCAAATATTTTTGAAGACTAATAAGATCAGTCTTCATTAGAGTTGGACCAGGAGACGTAGTCCATCAAAGAGGAACTTTGTTATCATACAGTGTCCACATTGTTTATATGGTTTGCATTATTTTTTCATTTGTTTTTGTTTTCAATTATTTTTAAGCATTTGATAAGCCTCTTATTTCAAGCATTTTTATAAGTTAATTGGTTTATGAATTCACATGCAAATTCAAGTGTTAGTAGATCTGTCATTTTTGGATAAAAAGTAGCAATTATAAATGTTATATATAAGTATATGTATTGAATTGTTGCTTGGCGAGAAAATCATAGCTAATAACCCCTTGTGTTCTTAGGAGAGAGACCATAAAGTGGATCAACTATGACATGGAATAGGAATTTCCATGCTATGATGAGGAATTGGAAAGGGAGAATTCTTCAACCCTTCTCTGCTGATATATTTATATTTTTTTGAGTTTTTTATACATAAATATTGTCATAGGAATGTTGGAAATGCAAGAGATTAGATAAATGAAATGCATATGCACTAGTGCATGTGAACTTGCTTGTGCATGCATATGATATTGCATATTGATAAAAGTAGCGAGGTTTTCATATGCAATTAGGAACTAATCATAATTATTGTGGTTGATAATAATTATCATTGTTGGATGGATTGAAAAAGCCTTACCGACTTTAAAACTTGAGAGAGTTTTCGCTCCAAGAAATTTTTTTTTTTTTTAAATTCTGCGTGATTTCCCTGGCTTCTGGTTTGCGAAGCCTAGAATTATTCCATCTCCTCTCCTTGGAGCATTCCAGTCCTTTGATTAATCGTTGGCTCTTTGCAAGAGTGATAGTCGTGGCTTATTACAGATGACCTCTTCTTGATCTCTTAAGACCATGAAGAAGTTAGATCTATCTGAATCCTTTGCAGAGGGTTTTCTCTGATCCCAAAAAGAAACTCGACCTAACTCCAGGTCTAGGAGGGTGTTGTTGTGTTTAAATCTAATCTTGGAACTTTAGAGGAGTTGGACAAGCCTTTTCTTTGGTGTTTGCAGTGATTGCTTCTTCACAGCGTTGGTGAATTTGGATTTTTGAGTTTTATTTTGGTGGATTGTTTTGAGGTCATGGTGGATGAAGGGGGTTCCTCCCCTATCCCTGACCTCAATTCCTTCAGGAAATTGGCAGCTGCAGTAAGCAAGAGGAAACTCACCCAAACTCAGCAAAAAATTGTAAAGAAGCTTGAAAATACTCCTTCGGTAGCTCTCCCAGTCGAAACTTGTCAATCAGCTTTAAATATTGTTGATTGGGGCCTCGTTGGCCAGTTCACAAGGATTTGGCCTTCCCCTAAGACAATCGCAGGGTGGGTACAATGGAATTGGAAACCTCTCATCTCATAAGGTATCTGCATCAATTTGATAGGTAAGGGATATTATCTTTTTCTCTTTGAAAATTGTGTTGATAGAGATTTGATTTTCCTAAATGGGCCATACTTCATGGGTCCCCAGGGACTCTACTTGAACAAATGGTTTTCGGACTTTGATTTGAACCAATATGTTCCATCAACGGTCCCTGTCTGGGTTAGGTTGTCGTAGCTTCCTCTCCATTGTTGGAATCCGGGTGCCCTAGAAGCTATTGGAAACACCTTGGGGAAATATATTGATAGGGCTGACTGATGAGATCAATATACCTGTGCCAAAATTTGTGTTGAAGTGGACTTGGAGGTAGGATTACCCGAAGCTATTAATCTGACAATAGAATATTGGACCTGTGTTCAAGAGCTAGACTATGATCAATTACCCTTTAAGTGCATATTTTGTCATGGGTATGGACACTTTGCCAGATCTTGCAAGAAAAATGTTGAAGAAGAAATTCTTAAAGAAAAAGGAGATCAATGGACTCAAGTTCAAAAATATAGCTTAGCAAAGCAAGGAAATAAAGAAAAGAGACAAAAAGGAGAAATGGGTACAAGCAACAACCCCTCTAGAAAGAAAGAACATGGAGCAGTTATGAAAGAACCAATGACACAAAACACTTTTGAAGTATTGAGCATTCCATAAGAACAATCAATTTTAGCACTTGAAGAGGGAGAAGTCCCCCAAACTCAAATCCAAACTAGTGAAGAAGTTAAAGATCATGTTGAACTAGAACTCAACACGCCTGTGGAAGGACATTCCCTTACATATGCAGAAATGGCAAAAAAAAAGAAACCTACGGACAATTCTGGCTCATCAGATGAAGATCCTCTTACTAAGTCATCCAAAAAAGGGCAGAAATCTCTCAAGATGGTTCGGGAAGAAGAAACCGAACGTCTTTAGATGCAAGGAAGTCAATCAACTTTAGAGATGTCCATCAGTAGGAACACCCAGGCCAAACCCGCAAAAGAAGGCCCAACTCCTTCTATTAAATAATGAATTTTGTCTCTTGGAATTGCATAGGGCTCAGAAAATCTACAAAAGTTGAACCAATGAATGATCTGATAAGAATGGCTTCTTCAAATGTCCTTTTGCTCCAAGAGACAAAAATCGATGAGGAAAGCTTACTTTCCATTAGCAGCAAGAGTTGGAAACTAAATGTTGGTAAGGTAGTGAGATCCAGAGGCACTGCTGGTGGAATAGCCACTTTATGGGCAGGAAATGATTTTATTCTGGAAAATTCCCATAATTCACAACATTGGTTATTCACCAAACTACGTCACATTTCAAGTATGAAAGTGATCTGCCTTTTTAACTTGTATGTGCCTGTCAATTTACAGGAAAAACGAGAATGTTGGAGCTCGCTGGCAGCCTTTCTCGATGCAAACTCTTTTTCAAATATTATAATTGCTGGTGATTTAAATATAATTTTGAATGCAAAAGAAAAAGCATGCAGTGTTTATGGGAGAGATCCCATGTTGAATTGGGTGGATAGCTTCATTATATCATGGGAGCTTATTGATTACAAACCCAAAAGAGGAAGGTTTACGTGGTCTAATAACATAATAGGAGCAGCTAACATTTCTGCTAGACTAGACCATTTTCTTGTACAGAGCCCCTTGCTGGCAGATAAAACAGTCATCTCCTCTAGTATTCTGCCAAAAATCACCTCAGACCATAAACCAATTTGATTGCAAATTGAAGATGAAGAGGACCTTGGTCCCATTCCATTTAGATTTAGTCCATTGTGGAAAGATAGAGATGGATTCACGAGCACTGTCACTTTGGATTGGGAAAATCTAGTTATTGGATCTCCAAATTATGTCTGGGAGAGGAAGCTTATTAACACCAAAGATGCGCTAAAGAATCGGGTAAAAGTTACTCAAAAAAATCCAACCAACGAAAGGAAAGAAGCCCTTCAAAAATTGGAAAAAATACAATTGGAAATGGAAGAAAAAGAATTAACTCCAGCTTTACTAGAAAAAGAGTAAAAAGCCCAGCTCATTTCTTTCCAAGCCTTCAGGCAAGAAGAAGAATACTAGAGACTAAAATCTCGAAGTATTTGGCTGAAAGCTGGAGATAGGAATACGTCTTTCTTTCACAAGCAATGTAGAGTTAGAATTTCTCAAAATCATATCTCAGAAATCCATTCTCAGTCTGGTGAAGTGGTAAAAGGAATCTCTCAAATCAAACATCTGGCTGAAACTCATTTTCAGAACCTTTACAAGGAAGATGGCTCCTCTGATCCTGATCTTACTTCTGATTTTTTGGCCAACATTCCTAGCTTGGTGAGTGAGGCAGAAAACAATGAGCTAATGAAAGCTTTTACGGAGCAAGAAATTATTGACGTTATTTGGTCCATGGAGCCAAATAAAGCTTCAGGCCTGGACGAATTCTCCTTTCACTTTTATCAAATATGCTGGTCAATAATAAGGAAAAATCTCTTACGAATGATAAAAGCTTTCCAGATTAAAGCCAAAGTGGGTGGTTGCAAAAATTCCACCTTTCTTGTATTAATCCCTAAAAAAGCCAACCCTTCTTCCTTTGATAGATTTAGACCTATGTCCCTTTGCAATGCGTCCTATAAAATATTTTCTAAACTCTTAGCAAACAGACTTAAACCTTTTCTTTAGAAGCCGATCTCTCCTCTTCAAGGAGGGTTTGTAAAAGGGAGACATATTTTGGATAATGTTATACAAGTTCATGAAGCTATGCATTCCAGTTTTCTTCGGAAGGAGAAGGGCATGCTCATCAAATTTGATATGGCAAATGCCTTTGACAGGGTAAATCACTCTTTTCTTTTCTCAGTTCTTCATTCTTTTTTATTTATTTCTTCTTTTTTAAATTTCATAAAAGCATGCATTCACAATCCTTGGATAGCGCCATTAGTAAATGGCATACCAACAAATTTCTTTCAAGCCTCCAGGGGTCTCTGATAGGGTTGCCCTTTGTCTCCATTTTTGTACATTCTTATGGTCAATTATCTAAGCAAGAAGCTATCAACAGGAAAAATTGATGGTATCATTCTGGGCATATCTGCAGCAGTAGGAGTTGAAGCTATCAACAACGCCCTCTTTGTGGATGACACTCTGCTCTTGGGAGGAGCATCCTTCAAAATGGCAAGAGCTTTTTCTGAAATTATGCACCATTTTTGTATTATTTCAGGGGCTCTCATTAATAATCGTAAGAGTGCAGTGTACGGATGGAATGTTGATCAATCCAAAGTTGATAAAATATCTCAGATCTTGGGCTTTGAAGGATATGCTTACTGGGACAAGGTCAAATATTTGGGCTTACCATTAACTTTGGGGCAAAATAATCCTTCTCTCTGGCTGGAAATTATCAGCAAAATTAAAGCAAAGATTGTTTCATGGGGAGGACACTAGCTTACAAAGGCAGGAAATGTCACTCTGATTAAGTCAGTACTCTCATCTCTTCCTATATATCAATCTTCTTTACTTTTGGAGCCAAAAGCTATTATGAATCAGATTTCAAAAATACTTAGAGATTTCTTATGGAGTGATGGGAAAGGAAACCAAAAACGCATGCATCTGGTTAATTGGGAAACAGTAAAAAGACCACTTCTCGAAGGAGGACTGCAAATCAAAGACCCGGGAATGTCCAACATTGCAATGGGAGGCAAACTACTATGCAGATGTTCTCTAACAAAAAGCACCCGGTTAGTCATTTGTTCTGGAAAAAATACCTTCATGGAGGAACATTAAGGCATCTTCAAATGGAAAATACCACTAAAGGATCAATTATTTGGAATTCCTGTAGGAAAGTCCTTGATTTCTTCGTCTAGTCTCTTCATCGAATCCCAAGAAATGGTCGAAAGACCTTTCTGTGGGATGATAAAATTAATGGCCACGATCCTCTACACGATGATGCTTCTACTACTGAGATTCAAAATTGGTTGTTAAATAAAGGAATTCACAGATTATCTGGTATTGCTTCTTGGGATGCTAAAGGGAATTGGATCGACTGGTCCTTTCCTCTCATGACAGAGCGTGACCTCCCTAACTTCACTGTCCATCAATCGTTGTTATTATCCAGGCTGAATGAAATGACTCCTATCCATCAATTCTGCAGAGACTCGTGGGGATGGGGATCTACTGGTGTTTACACTGTAGCTAATGGTTTCATTCATCTTCAGACTTCAGCGCAGGCCAGCTTAGTGGGATCTTCTAGCTCCCATAATGCAAACCTTTGGAAGGTGGTGTGGAGTATGCCCAACATTCCAAAGATAAAAAAAATTACATGCACTGTAATTCATCAAAAACTTCTAACTGGTGAAAATTTGTCAAAAAAAGGATTTTATGGACCTTTTAGATGATGTTTATGCTATTAGGATATTGAGTCTTCAACACACATTTTGGTTGAATGTGACTTTGCTAAAAAGTTCTGGGCTATTGTTCTGCGTGGGATGCCATTTAATTTTTTCCCTCTAAATGTTGAAGCGGTTATTCTCTTTAAAAATTGGCAGACAAGATATTGTGGTTCTCTCTCTTCCAATCATGCATGGAGAAAAATATGGCAAGCCATTCCAAAATTTATTTGGTGGAAATTATGGCTGGATCACAATGATATGATCTTTAATGGAAAAATCCCGAAACCTGAAATTGTAGCATCCAAAGCTAAGGCATTTCGATTAGAACGAGTAGGAAACATTCAACTAACTAGGAATAATCTAGAATTTGAATAGAATTGGCTTGGATCGAAGTCAGTGGACAAAATCTAGATGGGTGTAAGTAAGCACGTTATAAGACCTTTTTGGCAGATCAGGCATTCAGAAAAGGAATTTTCAGATTGGTGGAAATCTAAAAATAAAGCAACGATATTCTTTGATGGTGCGTCAAAAGGAAACCCATGGATAGTTGGGGCAGGGGGTTTGATATTCTCTTCAGGCGGAAAATTAGAAATAAGTTTCAGCCGGAGAATAGGGCAAAATCTTTGGAAATTCTGAAATCATCCTCAAAATTCTAAACTCTGACTCATTGTTCAACAACCTTAGTCTGAATGTGACCATGCAAAGGCTGCATTTCATTTTAATTGATTGTGATTTAGTTACTTCTTATCACATTCTTCGTGATTTGAATAAGTTGGCAAATCTCAAAGCAAATCTGGGCTGCCTTCTCCCTTCAAGAATGTTAATTGTGAATGGCGAAGCTTGCTTATTGCATCCCATTCCATGATAAAATCTCATTTTGCTGTAAGGAAATGTATCTTATGGAACAACTTGTAATTGGGTGAAAGCCCAATTTACTCTTTCTATAAAAAAAATATATTAATCGTTTTGGTTAAAAAAAATTATCATTGTTGGATGCCACATGGCAGCTTAGCTAGGAATAATTCAGTTCTATTTACCAAAATAATGGTGGCCAAGGGGAATCTAACCCTCGACCTATCCTTCACAAAAGTCTCCACTTTATCAGCATATCGAGGATTCCCGCCGATGTTTCTTTCGCAAAAGTCTCCACTTTATCAGCATATCGAGGATTCCCGTCGATGTTTCTTTCGCAAAAGTTTCCACTTTATCAGCATATCGAGGATTCCCGCCGATGTTTCTTTCGCAAAAGTCTCCACTTTATCAGCATATCGAGGATTCCCGCCGATGTTTCTTAATAGTTAATGGGCTTATATACTATTTGAAGTTGAACGATATTTTGTTTCGAAAAAGGGGTGGGACCCTCGGCCCCATGTGTTATGTAAACCAATCCAATGTGGTAACAACCCACCATGGAACCGACGACCAAATCATACCATATTCCAACCAAAATCACAACAAGAGGAGAGGTTAGTGGGTGACGAGGGCTAAGCCCTCGGCCCCATGTGTTATGTAAACCAATCCAACATGGTAACAACCCACCATGGAACCAACGACCAAATCATACCATATTCCAACCAAAATCGCAACAAGAGGAGAGGTCATTGGGTTTGAACCCATGACCTCCTCCCAACAATGCCAACACTTACACCAACGTGCCAAGTGTTCCACTTGTTAAGGAATTTGCGCATGTTTGTTTCTAAATTTGATTTGGGGCGGATTTATTCCCCGATATGCCCAAAAGTTTACAATTCTTTGCACTATTTTATTATATGGTTTTAACTTACCATATATTTTGGGATTGCCATGTATTTTTATCCATGTGAAAGTGGATCTTTATCCCATTCAATTTTGATCAAATCCCATGGAATTTGGTGATGAAGTTATGTAACTTTGGCCATATAAATCAATGTATTTTTCTAAGTGAGGGGAAAGCATTGAAGCTTTTGCGGAGAGAATGGCAAGATGCCATTATGCCTTTGTAAAGGATTGTAAGCTTTGTTTATTTATGTAAAGAGGATTTTTAGCCACTCTTTGGGAGGTTGAGAGTGAGAGGCTTTATGATTGAAAGCCTAAGTCCTTTTTTGAAGTAGCTTGAAGGATGAAGGAATTTTGTACATGTTAAAATATTTTTGAAGACTAATAAGATTGGTCTTCATTAGAGTTGGACCCGGAGACTTAGTCCATTAGGGACGAACTCTGTTGTCATACAATGTCCACATTATTATGGGTTGCATTATTTTTTCATTTATATCTGTTTTCAATTATTTTTAAGCATTTGATAAGCTTGTTATTTCAAGCATTTTTATAAGTTAATTGGTTTACGAATTCACATGCAAATTCAAGTGTTAGTATATCCTATCATTTAGGATGAAAAGTAGCAAGTATAAATGTTATATATGAGTATATGTATTGAATTGTTGCTTGGAGAAAAAATCATAGCTAATGACCCCTTGTGTTCTTAGGAGGGAGGCCATAAAGTGGATCAGCTATGACATGAAATAGGAATTTCCATGCTATGATGAGGAATTGGAAAGGGGAATTCTTCAACCCTTCGCTGCTAATATATTTATATTTTCGAGTTTTTTATACATAAATATTGGCATAGGAATGTTGGGAATGTAAGATATTAGATAAATGAAATGCATATGCACTAGTGGGCATATTAAGTGTTGGTATGGATGTCATTGATGTGAAAGAAGTTCATTAATAACAAAGGAGAAGGATATCAAGTCGAAGGTCAAAAGTGTTGAAGATTGAGAGTGTCGAAGGTCGAAAACGTTGAAGGTCAAAGGTGTCAAAGGTCGAAAGTCAACCTATTGTATTATCGTCGAATATTGTCAGTCGAAATCGATTGCTAGTCAACCATTATCAGTTGAAGTCGACCGCTTGTTGATCCAAATCCACAAAGTCTAGTTCAATATTGAATCAACCAGTCATAATCATAGTTTGACATCTCAGAATCGACAAAGTTCAGTTCAACATCAGAGTTAACAAAGTCAAAATCAAAACGGTGGAGTCAGAAATGTTGGAATACACAGTATAGTCATGAGGTTGGTTCTCAGCATATGAATTTATCGATTGCAAATATCAACATGTTGTAAATCAAAAGAATAAAAGAGTCGGAAGTTGACATGTTGAAATCGAGATTGTGAAGTTGAATATTCCATAAACATATGGTTAAACTTGCAAGTTTAAAATAAAAAGGTAATCCTAAATTAATTTTATTTGTAAAGGGTCACGATGAAGAGTTGTGACTATTAGGCAAAGAGGCATGATTGGAGGTATATAAACAAGGCTTTAGTATTCCAAATAAAGTGTCTATGTACATTAAAAAATAGTAAATCATAAAGTGTAAACAGAAAAATGCATAATTATTCGAGGGAGGTTGGAAGGAGCAAGGGTAGGCAACAAAAAGCCTGTAGGGAGTTGTAGATTCCTTCCTGTCATTGTTGGTAAACAGGGTGTCGGTGCATCCTTCAGTTGTAGCTGAGAATCTAGAATGTTGCATCATGCTTTAGTTGTCGCTGAAAATTTTGGGTGTTGTAGCATCCATCAAGTTGGTGCTTGCAAAATACTTGTAAATACAATTTTGCAGCAATAGAGAGTGTTTGTGGTTTTCCCAATTAGGTTTCCATGATAAAATTATGTGTTTTGTTTATGTTGCTGTTCTTGTTCTTGTTTTTAAAAGTGATAAAAATTAAAGAAATTTCTAAATACTTATTCACCCCCCCCGCTCTCAGTATTGCTTGGTTTTCCAACAATTGGTATCAGAGCAGGTCTCTTCATTAAAAGTTTAACCACTTGAAGAAAGATTGTTTATCACTATGGATCAACAAGGAAAAACGATCTCTATTGGACTTGAAGTTTGGTTATCTATAAAAACATGGTATATATATCCAAAATATCCTCCCATGGATCTTGAAGGAATAAAACAATTTGGGTACAATTCAAAAGGTGTTAATGCAATCTTGGTTGGATTAAACATAACAATTTTTTCCAAGGTAATGCATTGCAAAACAAGGAAGTGAGACAAACTGCAGACCATCTATGAAGGAGATACCAAGGTAAAAAGGGATAAACTCCATACATTTAAAGATCAATTTGAAAGTTTAAAAATGAAGAAATAAGAGAACATCTCATAATACTTTGAGAGAATATATGAAGTTGTTAATACAATTCAAGGGCTAGGAGAAGAATTAGAAGAAAAAGAAATAGTTGAAAAAATACTGAGATCATCCATTGATTTACAATCCTAAGATCTCCACCCTAGAAGATAGAGAAAATCTTAACAAGCTTACCATGAATGAATTATATGGGATCCTCGTAGCTTATGAAATGAGGATTGGACAAGATAACTCTCACAATAAGGAAGCAACTTTTAAAGCATCCAAAATAACTAAGAAATCCAAAACAAAAATTCAATCAGAAGACTATGTTGATGAAGAAGCACTTCTTGTTAAAAATATTAAGAAGGGTACATGTAAGTACAAAGGGAAATTACCCTTAAAATGTTTGAAGTGCGGGGGAATTAGTCACTTTGCTTCCAAATGCCCTTATCCCAAATATGAAGAAAATGATGAGTGCCTGGAAGACTTCAAGAAGAACAAACAGGAATTTGGGAAGAAAACAAAAAACGAGACCTTTTACTCCATGGATGGTAGCTGCTTAGATGAGTCTAGTGAAGATGAGGAAGCTGAAGTTCTATTCATGGGAATAGAGAGTGAAAACCTTGAAGAAGAATAAGGAGTGGTAGACCTTGAAGCAGAACTCACAAGTACTCTTGAAGAATTAAGGAAGTATAAAAGGATGTACAAACAATTAAAAACCAAAGGGACTGAGTTTGAAGATAAAAACAATGATACAAAAAGAATTATTTCTAACTTAAAAAATGAGGTTCAAGAAGCTAAAAAGGTTGAAAATAGTCTAAAACATCAGCTTAAGAAAAGAGAGCAAGAATTAGAGAAATCTGAGGCTGAATTAGTCATGGTTAGAAAGAAGATTGATGAAGAATCCTTTCTGTTAGGACTGAAATTGTACCTAAGTTTTGTGTGTTTTTTCACAAATTTTAGTCCTTATTTACTTTTCAGTTTGAACTTGTTTTAAGTTTAATGATTTTAAATGCCTTTAGGTTATAGTTTTGGTTTTAATTTGTTTTATCTTTTTCTAAGTTTTTATTGAAGGGGCTTATTAAGTATTATATATTTGTCAAAAGTCTTCAAATATTGAGTTAATTTTATTTTGATATTCATATCCAAGGTCTAACCTTTATTTGGAGTTGGTTTGCTTAATTTTTCTCCATGATGAGATATTTCCACAGTGCAAAATCCAAGCTACATTCACTAGAACACTGCAGGAATTGAAAATCATAGAGAAGTATGGTTGATTGATGCCATAAAGTGACCTATTTGCATGCGTTGATGTAAGGAGACTTCAGACACCCATTCCACAAATTATGGACTTTTAGACATCTGATTTGGATCCTGAAGAATCCCTAAAAAGAAAAAGAGATGCATAGTTATGCTCTGTTTTTCCCTTTTTTTTCATTATCATTGGGAGCATATTACGAGGTGATGGAAACGAATTATGGAAAACCAAAAGAGGTTTTTTTCCACAACAGAATCATTCACAAAAACCTCTCTCAGTTTTGCAACAGCTAACCTCTTTTGAGAGATTCAAATTGATTTTTGCAACCTATTTTTCAGGGTTGAAAATATTTAATAATTTCCTGTTTTAGTCACAAAATTTCGGCACGTCTTCTGATCAATTGGAGAATAATTTTTCAAAACAAAGAGAGGTTTTTGTTAATAATGGACTCATTTAAAAACAACTCTCTCATTTTTTGCACAGGTGTTCTGGATAGAGATATATGGAGGTGTCTTTGAGACCCAATTTTTCAGAAATTGGCCAAATTTCCCCAAAATCCGATTTGCTATTTTTGGTTAATTAGTCTTTAGGGATTTGAAGTTAGTTTGTAATTGCTTATTGTAACTGTCTCAATATTAGACCTAAAAGATAGTTATGAAACTGCTCTAGTTTGTAAATGATAAAAGTAGGAAAGTTTAGTGGAGCAGGGTTGGAATTTTGTTCAAGAAGGGGTTTTAGAGCTGGATGTATGTTCAAGCTAATGCTCATAACTCTCATGTAAGTTTGAAGACTGATACCGATATAGAAGTACTTATAAGCCATTTTATCTTCCTTGTTGGTTTTATTTATGGTCTGTTTGATTACTCAATGTATAACTTCATTTCTTGATTAATGTTTTTATTCATGCAAATGCTTATATGTTGTGGATGAAACCAGTGTTGTGTTTATAATTTTCATGGTTTATATTTATATTTATGTGTTTGCACCTCAATCCTTCATATCATTTTATGATTTAGTACTTGTGTTGGCTTGTTGATGATTTACCTTATTGATTGATGAATTTTCAAACCAAAGCTCATAAAAACCAATTCCATTTTGCTTTTATTTTGAGATTGTACTAGCTTGTTCCTGTTGTAGTCTAGGAACAATTTCTAGCACCAACACTTTCAATCAAAATTTGCGAGCAGCTCAAAAAATGTAGATGACATTCTAAGTTGTCAAATATCATCCAGTAATAAAACCAGATTGGGTTATGACAAAGGAATGAATTCAGAACAATCCTCTCCCACAATACAAGATGGAAACAAAAAGAGCTACGATGATGTACTCAAAGGCCCAGTTGAAAAAAGAGATAGTAAAAAAAATGTTTCTTTTCAAAATGAAAGAAGGACAAATAAAATTCCAAGAAGACTAATGACAAACATGAATCTGCAACTCTTTTTGGGTAACTGCTATGTCTGTAACAATTTTGGGCATAAATCATTTGATTGTAGGATGGACCAAAAACATAATCAGAAATCTCCCTATAAGGAAAACAATTCTAGCGACCCTCCAAAAGGCAGAAGTCAAAATTCCTTTGCACCTTTACAGAGGTATGAAAAAGAATGTTACAAATGTGGTAACTATGGGCACATAGCTAGAAATTGTAAACCATTGAATCCTATTGAAAAAAGAATCCACAACTAGAGACAAGGAGCAAGGAAAGGCTTGGAAAGGAATAAAATATGTGAAAGAAAAATGTTCAATAACTCTATGTGCCACAAAAATGATAAATCTATGGCATGTGGACAGTGGGTGTTCAAATTACATGACAGGAGACCCAAACAAATTCATCAACCTAAAACGAGATCAAAAGGGAAAAGTTACTTTTGGAGATAATTTATCTTCTGGAATAATTGGGAAGGGTACATTGGCTCTTAAGAACAAGGTTAAAGCAAAAATTGTTCTGTTTGTAGAAAACTTAAATCCTAATCTACTAAGTGTGAGTCAAACTTGTGATCAAGGACACGTTTGCATATTTGACTCCAAGAAGTGTGAATTCAGAAAGAAAAATTCAGGAAAACTTGTCGGAACTGTTGTAATAACTTCAAGTAATGCATACATCCTAGAAAATGAAGAACAATGTCACATGAGTCAAATTGATGAAAGTATGTTGTGGCATAGAAGGACGGGGCACTTAAACTTTGACAATATTGTAAAAATAAGTATGAAGGGAGCCGTAAGAAACTTACCAAATATCATAAAACCTCCAAACTATGTTTGTAGACATTGTCTTCATGGGAAACAAACAAAAGCAAGTTTCAAGACCAAAGAGCACACAACATCACAACCATTGGAAATAATTCACATTGACATGTGGTCCTACAAGGACTAAAAGCATACAAGGCGAGTGTTACTTCATGTTATTCATTGATTATCATACAATAATGACTTGGGTGAAATTCCTCAAAGAAAAATCAGAAGCCTTTAAAGCACTAGTTGAGAATTAAACAAATCTCAAAATTAAATATCTAAGGTCAGACAATGGTGGAGGGTTTACCTCAAATGAATTTAATGAGTTTTCAAAGCTCATGGAATCAAAAGGAAGTTTCCAGCCCCAAACACTCCTCAGCAAAATGGAGTAGTCGAGAGAAAAATAGGGCAGTTCAAGAAGCAGCCAGAATCATGCTTAATGAAGCTAAACTTCTAGACAACTATGGGAGAGAAGCAATATACACAATTGTTTATATACAAAACAGAGGACAACTCAGAGTAAATAATGATAAAACACCTTATGAGCTATGGTTTGGTAGACCAACATCAATCAAGTAATTTAGAGTCTTTGGAAGTAAGTGCTACATAAAAGAGATGATGACAATCTTGGGAAATTTGACTCCAGGATATATGAAGGCATATTTATTGGATATTCATCCACCAAAAAGACACACATATGTTACAATCTAATATCACAAAAGATCATAGAAAGCGCAAGTGTAATTGTTGATGACACTAAACCAAGAAAAATCAAAATTCAATAAAATGAGGAGGATGAAGAGAATATGAAGAATCTCAAAGGAAGGAGTCTTTAAAAGAAGAAGAGAAAGATGAAGATCCGCAAAAGAAAGAATCTTTAGAACAAGAAAAGGAAAAAATTGAAGATGAAGACTCTCCTATACCTAATACAAAAACTCTATCTAGAAGAATTCAATAGAATAATCCCGAAGCTCTTATCATAGGTGACAAAAATGCAGGAGTTAGTACAAGAAGACTAATGTTTCAAGAACAAGCATTAATCTCGTTGGTTGAGCCAATTTTTTTTGCAGAAGCTAGCAAAAGTAATGATTGGATCAACACCATGAATGATGAGTTAGCCCAAATAGACAAAAACCAAACTCGAGAACTTGTCCCAAGGCCCAGAGGCATGAACGTTATTGGGAAAAAATGGATATTCAAAAACAAGTTTAATGAGGATGGTCAAGTCATAAGAAAGAAAGATAGACTAGTATGCAAGGGATATGCTCAAATAGAAGGGATTGACTTTGAAGAAAGTTTTGCACCTATGGCAAGACTTGAAGCCATTAGAATGTTTTTAGCATTTGCATGCTATAAAAAATTCAAAGTAAACCAAATGGATGTAAAATCTGCATTCCTTAATGGATAACTTGAATAAGAAGTCTACATTGAACAACCCGAAGTTTTTCTCTTATAAAAAAATAAAGATTATGTTTGCAAGATAAAAAGGGCACTTTACGGCCTCAAACAAGCTCCAAGGGTATGGTTCTCAAGACTGGACAAGTTCTTGAAGCATCAAGGATATAGAAGAGGGGCCACCGAAAGTAATCTCTACATAAAGTTTGAAAACAAAAACATGATCATTGTTGTTGTCTACGTTGATGATATCATATTTGGAAGCGATCTACAAGTTTTGAGTGTAAAATTTGCTTCAGAAATGAAGAAGGAGTTTAAAATGTCAATGCTGGGGGAACTGGCATTTTTTCTTGGCTTACAAAACTCTCTATCGAAAAAAAGGATTTTCATCTCTCAAACCAAATATATCAAATAGATATTGAAAAAGTTTAAAATGGAAGACTCAAAACCAGTTAGTACTCCTATGGTCACGGGTTGTAAATTAAGCAAGGATGATGAGTCTCTAAAAGTAGATCATACCATGTATAGGTCAATGATTTGTAGTTTTGTATACGTAACAACTACAAGACCAGATGTGATAAAGTCTATAGGCTTGGTCGCCACATTCCAATCAGACCCCAAAGAAACACATGTGGAAGTAGTAAAAAGAATCCTTAGACATCTGAAAGGAACTATGGAGTATGGTTTATGGTATCCAAAATGAAAAGACTTCTTATTGAAGGCATTTACTGATGCAAATTGGCAGGTAGTATTGATGATAGAAAGAGCACTAGTGGAGCAACATTTTGCTTGGGAAATTGTTTGGTATCATGGCTAAGCAAAAAGCAGTCCTCCATTTCACTTTTGACATCATAAGCTGAGTATATTGCTGTTACATCATGTTGTACTCAAGTTGTCTTGATGAAACAAACATTTGAATATCTACTTGTGAAATATGAGGACCCAATTGTGATACATTGTGACAACATGAGTTCCATAAAAATATCCAAAAATCTAGTTATGCAAGTTCCAAGACCAAGCACATCCAATAAAATATCCTTTTTAAGAGAACACATGTCACAAAATGTTGTCAAATTAGAGTATGTCGATACAAAGGAACAAAATGCAAACATCTTTACTAAACCATTGAATCAAGGGTCCTTTTCCTATCTCAGACAGAAACTGGGGGTTATCTGTCACATACCCCAATTTTGTAAAATTATGTAATTGTTTTATTTAATTTTCTGAGACATTATGATAAACTTAATCCTAAGTAGGAATTGATGACTCAGCAGAGTCAACAGTTATGGAGTGTAATTGAAAATATTTTATTAATAATAATTATATTATGGAGACAACAGCATGGGAGAGCTGTTAAAAGAGGTTACTGGTCAAACTGGGTATTGGAACTAGGTGGAGAGGCAAAGGACAAGTGGCAGCATCCTCAAGCACTTCCTAAGTTGCAGGTGGCAACTTCCCTATATTTGGGGTCATGATTCCCCAAGAAAGTGGAATGTGGGCAGGTGGCTCATTAAATGACAGTTATCCCAATTAAGACCTAGGCAATCTTTAAAAGTACTCAATGAAGAGAGCTTTGGGCTGTT
>LPNX010495627.1:5741-47634 GCA_001517045.1 Pseudotsuga menziesii | reverse complement strand
ACTGGACCTTATAACCTTGTTTTTATTTCATTCTGTATATTACTTATATATATATAAAGCACAAGATAAATAAACAAATAAGACATGTTTAAATATAAATATACATATATAAAATAGAAATTTGAATGTAAAGTACAGAATGCTCCATCATGGAGTTGAATCATTATAAAAAAATAAATATAAATAAATTTTAAATAAACCATTTCAATTACTCACAGTCAAGTTATTAAAAGAAATATAATTAAGTATTTCTTTCCAAGAACTATAAAGTACAGCAAGGAAATAAAACCATTACACACATTATTTTAATACTTAGAAATTTAATTACCAAAACATTTAATAACTGTCACTGTAAATGCAAGGCCAAAAGCCTATTTAATAACCATAACGAACTGTAATAATCAAGGCTCGAAGCCTGTCTGTGTTCTTTTCACATTTAAATAACTCAAAGGCTTAAAGCCTGTAACCCTGTCTTAAAAAACCAAAACATACAAGTAAAATAACAGTTTACAACCACGGCCGTAGCCGGTTAAGCTCTTAAAGAGCTAGGGTTTAACCCAAAATCAAAACAGTACATCTATCAACCCTCGCCTTAACATTTTACAAGTAGAACTTAAAACACAGTCTCGGCCTAGAGCCGTAACCTTTTCTTCACAGAGATAAACCCTAGTGAAGCATGGAAGTATTCGACAGATAGGCGAAGAGCGAGGAAACCAAGAAAACTGATTATGCACCTGTTAACAAACAGCATGGAGACGGACATCGAAGGACCGGGCTTACCAGGGAGCGCCGAACCAAGTCTTCTGTGCACAGCAGCTACTATCTCGAAGGGTAAGTCTGCCATTGAAGGACAAACACTTTTGGAAAGAAAACCTGCCAACAACAAATGAATTTCATTATATAACCCTAACAGTTACATAACGACAGTTTTGAAATAAAATACATACTGTAAATTGAAATTGCTTACCTGCAAAGATTCTAGCAGTAAGCAGACTGGAACCCTTTCCTCCCAAGAGAATCGAACAACCCTCAACCGGGTCCACGAAATAACATTACAGCACAGCCTGCAAGGAGTCAACGCAGCCACAAAGAGTAGTACAATAACAACCCGCAAAGGAACAATACAACGCTGCTACGAAGGAGCAGTGTAATAACAGCCGCAAGGGAGAAATGCAACGAAACCCATGAAGGGTAACCCAACTCAGCCCACGCAGGAGCACAACGAAGGCGGTCACACACCAGGCAGTCACCCAGTGAAATCGACCAGCAAGAACCACTAGGGTTGACAGAGGAGAGCTCAAAGCCCGCAGGCGAAATAAAGAAAAGACTGAAGCGTTTTGGAGGCAAGTCAATTATATTGCCCAATGCATGGCGAGGAGACAGCCACGTATCCCTTAAATTTTTGCCAACCAGTGGGTCGATCCCTAATGTTTCGAATCTCCTTGTGATTGCCAACAAAATCATTTCGGGAATGTTCCATATAATAGCTTGCCAACTTAATCATAGTGTCGAAGGTGCTATATATCATTACCCCTCGACCTTGACCTGCATAAGGTCAAACATCCCAACGTTAATAATATTACATGAAAACAAATATTAAATTGAATTATGTATAACCATATCTCGTGTTATATCAACCATCGTGTAATATATTATTACATTGAAATATAAATTTAAACTATACCCTATTTTGATATGTAAACCATAATATATATAGTTTATATTCAATAAGCATTGTAACTTTGGAGTAATGGCTAGTAATGTTAAAGCCAAGTATTCCTCATACTAAAATCATGACTACAAGGATGACTGGTTATTGTCAAGTCTAGTTTAGTAAATAGATCATAAAAGTTACTTGGGAGACCTCACTTGAGGTTAGTTCATTGATTATAGAATAATCAATGAACTCAATTTACAAGACTAATGATAACTAATGGTAAAATTATAGTCGCATAATTTAAACAGTTTATACCTTACGATCAATTACCATAACGTAATAACGTTAACAAGGAGCCTAGCCATGTTTTTTCTTGTTAAGTGCTATTATTATTTATGAGTTATTCTCTCAAGGAATGACCATGTGCGACATGGGAAATAGTTCGTATCATGAATTATATCTTTATAAATGTCCTTGTCCGTAATTATCCAAGAACTCTGTTGGTTTACATGAATGGAACTGGTGATAATAATCATTCAAAAAAAGGGACGACATTTCAAAACTGTAATGACCTCTTGTCAACCTTTGAATTTCACTAATGAACTTTATCCTCATAGCTGTTACTAGTACTAGAAATTTCAATAATTTTTATAGACAGTATTGGAAAAGAAAATATATATAAACTGTTATCATTATCTCTGAATATCTTTTCAATTGAAGAGTTCATAGATATATTGGGAAATGATAATTCTTATCTCTAGTGTATTTAAACCTTTCTCATCATATTTTTCTTTATATCAAACGTGAAATAAAGGAGGCTGTACCTGTAGAAGCTGAATAGTCCGTTCAACATACATTTAGTTCTCTACTGAAAGCACTTGAAACAGCATATGATTTATTTTACTCTAGAATGATCTGTTAGCAGCAATCCCAAAAACTTTACCTGTCAATCTGTAAGATAAAGGAAAACTGTGTGCGTTAGCTTTACAGCTAAGTAAGCCCAGTCTAACGTAGTTTATCCACATGCTGTTGCAAACAGAGAACAATTAGAAAACTGAAGAAAGATAAACTCAACTAACATTCCAACCAAGTAATGATCTTACAGTTACAAAGTAAATAGCATTAACTAAACAGTATTTAACGATTGTGTTAACATACAATTATGCTATTTAAAAAAAAATTTTAATTTGTGAAAATTTTGGGGTTTTGACATTATCCATCCTCCTTAGGATTAAAACTAGAAACAATACCCTGTCACAAAAGGTAGATACAGTCGACAGGGGGAGAAATGGTGACAGGGGGAGTTTTGAGATCCTTTGTCATTAATGTCAAAGGGGGAGAATGTTGGCTTGATTTTTATTGTTGTCAAATAAGTTCATCAATAACAAAGGAAAAGGATAGCAAGTCGAAGGTCGAAAGTGTCGAAGTTCGAAAGTGTCGAAGATCGAGAGTGTTGAAGGTCGAGAGTTTCGAAGGTTGAAAGTGTCAAAGGTTGAAAGTGTTGAAGGTTAGAGGTACCGAATGTAGAAAGTCGACCTATTGTATTATGGTCAACCATTGTTAGTCAAAATCGATCACTACTCGACCATTGTCAGTTGAATTCAATCGCTTGTAGATCATTATTGGTCGAGATCGATAGAGTCTAGTTCGATATTGAATAAGCCAATCAAAATCATAGTTTGACATCTCAGAATCGACAAAGTTCAGTTTGACATCAGAGTTAACAAAGTCAGAATCGAAACGGTGGAGTTAGAAATGCTGGAATACACAATATAGTCATGAGGTTGATTCTTGACATATGAATTGATTGGTTGGAAATATCGACATGTTGTAAATCAAAAGAATAAAATAGTGGAAAGTTGACATGTCAAAATTGAGATTGTGAAGTCGAATATTCCATAAACATATGGTTAAACTTGCAGCTTTAAAATAAAAAGGTAATTCAAAATATATTTTATTTGTAAAGGGTCACGATGAAGAATTGTGACTATTAGGAAAAGATGCACGATTCGAGGTATATAAACAAGGCTTTAGTATTCCAAACAAAGTGTCTTTGTACATTAAAAAATATAAATTCATAAAGTGTAAACATAGAATGCATAATTATTCGAGGGAGCTTGGGAGGTGCAAGGGCAGGAAATAAAAATCCTATAGGGAGTCGTAGCTCCCTTCCAATCGTTGTTGGTAAATAGAGTGTCGGTGCATCCTTTAGTTGTAGCTGAGAATCTCGGGTGTTGTAGCATCCTTCAGTTGTAGCTGAAAGTTTTGGGTGTTATAGCATCCAACAAGTTGGTGCTAGCAAAATACTTGTGAATACAACTTTGTATTAATAGAAAGTATTTGTGGTTTTCCCAATTGGGTTTCTATCACAAGATAGAAAGTGTTTGTGGTTTTCCTAATTCCGATCCCCACCGCTAAGCACCAACTTAGCAAGAGATACCAATCTCTTTGTTTGAACGACACTAACCTTCAAGTCCCAGTTTGTTCTTATGTAAATTCTTCAAGGGATGATAACATCCTTCACTGACTTTGCTTTCTACATCTAGCTTCATTAGGTCTGACCACAATTTGAATTTCTAAATGGTAAATTTCCTAAAGCTTGCATTTTTGGCCTCTTCCTAAGAATGAACTTGTACAACATGGCAAGTATCCAATTTTGCAAATTTCATTTTTAAATATTTACTTGAGGTAATTTTGTATGTGTTCTTAGATCCCTACAAGTTTTACAATCTGAAGAATCCCATAGAAGAAGTTATAGAGAAAATTCCAAGCTGACTTGTTTGAAATTGCTTTCATGATCATTCATAAGGCCTAGCTTCCACAACACATATATCCATAAGTATAGTGAACTGAAACTTGAAACTCGTACATAAGGTACTTCTATATGTATTATAAACTCTTTGCAAGTTTCACAGTCTGAATATTTCCAGAGAAGAAGTTATAGAGAAATGCCAACTTGACCTATTTGAAATTGATTTCAAGACCATTCAGTAAGCTTAATTCCAAAGTGCATATTTCAGAAAGCATAGTGAACCGAATTCTAAAACTCGTACTTGAGGTACTTATGTATTTCTTCCAATCTCCTTGTAAGTTTCATACTATGAAAGTTCCCATAGAAAAAGTTATAGAGAAAATGCCAAGTTGACCTCTTTGAAATTGATTTTAGGACAATTTAGAAGGCCTAACTTCCATAGAGCATATCTCATAAAGTATAGCAAACCAGAGTCTAAAACTTGTACTTGATATAATTATGTATTTCTTATAATATCCTTACAAGTTTCATAGTCTAAAAGTACCTAGAGAAAAAGTTTAAAAAAAATGTCAAGCTGACTCGTTTGAAATTGATTTCAAGACCATTCAATGGGCATAACTTCCATAGCACATATGGCGAAAAGTATAGGAAACCAAAGTTTGAAACTTGTACTTGTATTACTTTTGTATGTATTATAATCTCCCTACAAGTTTCATTATTTGAAAGTTCCCAGAGAAAAAGTTATATTGAATATATCAAACTAACTTGTTTCAGGGTCATCTTAAAACCCTAACTTTCATAAGGCATATCTACGAAAGTAGGCCTCTGTCTCATAGCATTTTCATGGTTTGAAACATCCTAGAAAAAAGTTATAGCAAAAGTTCCAAGACGACTTGAAAATAATTTTGCAATCTTTATCCACTTATTCAAATGCTACCACATTTTTGCGCACACACACTTTCTCTTTTTATACTTTTTCATAACCCTTCATGAAGGGACATGTTTATTCAAAAAGACACGACACCAATTAATTGAATAATTATTTCCCTTTTTTTATTTCACTTTTCCAAATACCATGGGCTTCCAACCCTCTCCAAATATGATGGGCTTGTAATCAATTCCCTTTTTATTTTATTTCACTTTTCAAGTAGCATGGGCAAATACCATGGGCTTCCAGCGCTTTCCAAATATCATGCTCTTCCAAATCCATGGGTTTGAAACAATCATTTTACATTTTACTTTTTCACATGCACCCCTTTTTAATATACTTGCAAACCTATATATAAATCAATCTAGAGATGCCCCCCTTCTTGCAAATGCCTTAATATGACATCAATGACAACATTAATCCTTTGACATCAATAACAATAACTCCAACAATAAGTGCAAGCATGACTATTGCATTTGCAGTAAGACTTGATATACGTTATGACTGACGTGGTACCTTTTTATGGAGAAGAAACATATTTACTTCTTGAAACAATGATTTTGATTAGCTAGTAATTTTTTAAGATATGGATTGAATACAGAGAAATTAAAAGAGTCTTTAGAAATATTAAACTTTAAGGATCCTAGTTTCAAGTCTTGTATAGTCAAGGAAGCTCAACAAACAATAATGGGTGGAATGTGCATACTACAATGATAAATTTTGATTGAATAACTAAGACGAGACTTGGAAATTGAACAACGGAAAGTATGTTATCTCGAAACTATTAAACAAACCATGGAAGCATGAAGAAAATACCAAAATGATTAAATTGATGGAAAATATGAGATGCCAAATGGGTGGTACATTCATCTCCACCTCATCATCATAAAGTCAAGGAGGCATTTTTGGGATGTCCTTACCTTCTAGGGAAAATATCCTTTTGCAAATATGGGCCACAAGGAGGGTCGCTTCAATTCTCAATTAATGGCAACAATGTGTCATTAAATTCAAAGGAGAGACTAACCATTAGTCACCCTTACATACCACTGGAATATAGCTTGATAACATGAAGAGGAAGGGAGATCACTGTGGGGCATGCACACAATTGTAGAGGAAGGCCTAATGTGTGCTAACAACAAAACAAAGGGCATCCAACAACAACCTACCCAATAAGTGACCAACTAGAATTTATATTCATGTAATCGTACAAGTGTCCAATGTTGGCACACTATTGTATGGCATGCAAATCACTATCTATAAACCTTTGCCAAGATTAATTATGCATCTTTTGAAATTCCCTAAAAAACATGTTGGACAATTGGAGTTCATTTAAAGCGACCACAATCTCACTCCTCTACATGGGCATTATGACCCCAAATCCAATTGCATATGTGAATACAATAGAGGAATGGATTCTTTACCTTCCCTCCATAGTTTCTTCAAGCTTTCACCTCCTCCCAAAATCTTGCATTCATTTGTTTAGTTTCTAAACGATGTGTAGATATTGGCACTACCATCCTCACTGCCCAAGTTTTTCTATCTCATCATCTGAATGTTCATCTCATGGTCTTGATTTATATTCAAAGGAATCTCATCAACATCTATAGTCCAAGGGGAAATCTAGTCACAACCTTGGCTCTTCTCATTAGAAGGGCAAGGTTAACGGTGAAAATCTTGAGAAGGAATGGCCATTGAGGCCCAAACACTAGGAAGAATCATTCTCCAAGGTGGATAAGAGGGTTGTTAACACAATTTATAAAATCAGTGACAAAAAATCCAACCATGTCGATGACCAACTTTTGCAGAAAATGTTAGCTAAAAATATTATATTAATATAGCAAGCTACAATTCTAAATCGAGGACAAACATTAAAGCCTAACAACAATAATACAAATTAATGGAAATTGAGGATAAGATGACAAACCGGTTGTTGACACTTCTTGCTAAGGATTGAACCTTGAAATTGAGATCTGTTTCATCAAAGGAATCCAAGGCAAAAAAATTCATCTGTTCTTGAAATTGAGACCGTCAAGGGAGGCATCAACATCAAAATCCCTAGTTCCCTTGTTTATATTTCAAATAAATGGGCCAACTTCAATATGACTTTGTTATTAGTTTATTTTAGTAACCCTATTACACAACCATGGATACTGGGTTTTGAATGTACAGATCACGCAAATGTATAGGAAAAGAATAATAGCTTGCAACATTCTACTCAAGGAAACACTATTATTATGCATGAAAAGATGAAGGAGCTTTCGACTAAAAACAAATGGTTTTGTGGCAAGATGTGCACAGTAAGACCAATTTACAATATCTATGTGCTATTGATATTGATTTGCAAACCTCATGTTAATAGTGTTTGAAAAATGAATTCTTCATCATATAGAAGACAATGATGCTCTTCACATAGCCATATAATACTTGCGATGGCAACAATTTAAGGAGAAAACTCTTAATTCCGTCACAAAATACCACAAAAAATTATACTTGCAATTTTGTTAAGTTTTACCAATTTAAAATGTTTTCATTTTCTAATATTATTATCATTTAATTAATTGATAAAAATAATACTCATCAATACTACCATCAACATTAATCTTGCCTCTATTATTATAATTTGTACTTGATTAATACTTTCATGAAGTTCTTATTTTTTTAAAACCAATAACCATTAGGAAAGGATGAAAAATGAAATATAGTTGTTACATCATCTATCACATGGATTTAATCCATTGCAATGTTATTATTATTTATGTCAAATCCATACCAACATTGATATATTGTCATCCATCAATATCCATCAATTAGTGAGTGGACATATTTACTAAGGGTGAATGCATTGTGAATGACTCTTTTCAGCTTTTTTAGCTCATGGGCTGGGCACATTTTTGAGGCTTGAGTATGGTACACACCTTTAGGTGTCAGAGGTGGATTCATCCTCTCTTTTTCTGTACATGACTTTTCCTGAAGTGCCTCCGCCTTGACTTGCTTTCTCAATATCTTGGTGATTTCGAGATGGTGATTGGTAGATGGTTATGTATATCTTTCTACTACATGTGGGGTGATTCTCATCTTTTGTTTCATGCTGTATTGTAAGTGGCCATAAGGCTGAGCTCTGTTTCTTGGCTAAGGTCTTGCTTACTTGTATATGCCCACCATGCGGTGTAAACATGTTACCTTTGATTATGGCGAATAACAAGGAGGTCTTGCTTACTTGTATATGCCCACCATGTACAGTAAACATGTTACCTTTGATTATGATGAATAACAAAGATCTGGTGGATAAAAAATGAATAAACAAATTTATAAAATTCTTGATGGATAAGCCACTTGTATTTATTTATAAAATTCTAAATAGAAAACTTACTTATCATTTTATTTATTTATAATAATTTATTTTAAAAAAAAATCCCAAACACCAAAATTCAGCATAAAAGCCGATTTACATTCACTCACGCTTGATGGCAGGCCCTCATTTCCTCATTTCCTATGTTGTGACTTCTTTGCACATTCATACCCTCAATTTTATATTCTACCAACATTTCCAACTTCTCGTTTTAATTATTATTGACAGACGCCATTTTCAAATTATTATTTAAAATAGAATTTTAAACTAGACAGATCACACGCGTCGCTTTCTAAATGGCCTATGTCCAAACACGTCATCATACACACTCATATAAAACATTTCCTCCGCTCCCTCCATAAGTAGTATTATGAAAGAATGAACTTATAACGCTCCAACTCACCACCATTTTCTTTTGCCTCCCATTTCATCATTTATATCCCACCATTTCCTTTTGCCTCCCATTTCATCATTTATATCCCACCATTGCCTTCAATGCTACTCATAATAAAAAATTAATTTAAATTAAATAAACAGATCAATTATTTTTGAAAACACCTCGACTCTGCGAATAACATTCAGTGCAGGACAAATTTGTTTGAATACAGAGTAGGGTTTGAACGCCCAAATGTAGCAGGCTCCTAGGCCTCTTACGAGCTCCACAGCTGATTGGGAGCTTGTCCAGACTCGAATCGATATGGGAACTTCAGTGTAGTAGGTATAGGTCTTTGTTCCAAAGAAAACGGTGCATTATGCCGTTTTTCGAGAGAATTCGGTGAAGGGTAGAGTTTTTGGCAGGGAATTAATCAAGCTTTGGTTTGATCGTATTTTCGTGGTTTTTCAAGCTTATATAGCTTGAGATTGTTTTTCTGCGCATGGTTTGCAGGATTTACAGAGTTGTAGCGTAATAAGCTCGGCATTTATCTAGCTTTGAACTGAAAAAAGGTCGAGAAAGGCCTCTATGGTCACTTGTTTTGAATTTTAAAGCTTTAAAGCAACCTGCATTGGTCTTTTAATGAATGCGAAATGAAGGCGGATACGTTGCTGGACTGTGCTGTCTTTAAGCTCTCGCCTAGGCGTACGAGGTTTGTACTTTTGTCTAAGATTGCAATCAAGTGAAGGAAAAAAAAAAGAGAAGATGTCGTCTGCATTTTTACGCTCAAGGTCGAGCAAAATACTTGGAATGCTTGTTGTTTAAATATTTTTGTCGATTAAAGTTCAGATAAGCAGGAACAAATAAAAGAAATTAAAATATTTTTCTCGGACAAGCCGAACAAAATCTTGTAATGGCCACGATTCAAAATGATATTCTGGCAATATCGAGACGGATGATGTCAATTAACATATAATGGATGATTAGATCAAAGAAATTTAGATTCTGACTTTGTTTTCTGGCCTACAATGTTCTCAGGTGCGAACTATTAGCTTATGCGGGAAGCCAAACAGAAAAGCTTGCGTCGGGGTTTCTAAAGCCTTTCGTTACACATCTGAGGGCAGCGGATGAGCAGGTTGCACGAGAAGACCACGGGCATTTAATCAAACTAGAAATTCCTGCTCATGAGGATGTTGCTTCAAGTTGGTTTACCAAAGGCACGTTGGAGAGGTAAAATCGCTTTCTGATATTGGTATCGCGCAAAATATCTATAAATTCAAAGTGAAAAATCGAACTGTAATTGCCTACTTGCATTACTGCACGAAAGTACTGTTTATAGTGCACAAATTTAAATTTTACAGTATAGTATACGACGTCGTCTGTCCAAATATATGCAAAAACCACAATTCTTTCTCCAGAATTCAGATGCCAGGCAAAGATAAATTCGCAAAGTTTAACTTTTCGGTTGATCGATTAGCTCATTGAAATGTCCCTCGAAATGCAACCGGGAACTTTTGTTTTTAACAGAAATCACCCAATATTTGGTCCGAGTGGGATTGAAACTTATGCGTACAGTGGGACTGGAACTTGACCAATGTGGTAGACGGTCAAGGTATTGAGTCCAATCTGTAAGATTTGACCTTGATCAAGGGTGTGGAACTTCTCCCTGCCCACCTCTATCCCAAGCCTGTTGGGCGGAAAATGGCATGCCTTGAGGAGAACACGGGGTGGGCTAGTTTCTATAATATGTAATTCGTCCGATAATTTTAGGTGTCCTGTGGCTTCTTTTCAGAACATAAATTATCTTTTACAATGCAAAATGGATTTAGGTGTTATACATTGTAGAACCTCTTTGGCTTGTGGTTGTTATCAATGTCCTTTTAATAATTGCAAATGTTACTATTACAATGGCATATCTCTATGCTGGGATTTTGAATCCACATTAGTACTCTCCTTTATGTCCTACAAGCCCTTTTACAGGGAAAATGAGCATTTTATTGAAGAACATAAGCTTATTATATGATTTCTGTTACCAGAAACGGGACGGCCCTTGATGTTTTTGAGAAAATACGAGGTAGAAATGGAGACGGGGCAGAAACCGGCCTTTTCTACGGCCATTCGCGTTTCTAAAGTTGAAAAACCGTTTCTCAAGAAATGGATCGTTTCTCAGGATGGTTTATCCAAAAACGGCTTCCCGTTTCCTCTCGCTCTTTGTCAGTTTTTTTTTGTTGTCTATGACCAGTTTTCTTTAAAACTTCCATCTGAAAATCTTCGCAGGCTTATCTGTTTTCATGCTCAATAGTTTTCGCTCACCATGCATTTCCACTGTTCCCCTGTTTCCTTCAATTGGCGCTGACAATCGTCTTTGAAAACCCACATTTGAATTTGAAACCCAAATTGACGAATTGTAGTTTAAGACAACTCCTCAAATCCAGGGATTACATTTTCTATGTGAAATTTAAAGGAAGTGAAAAGAGGAGGATCTCGTTGCATAGATTTAGACATGCATTTGACATTTGAATAAGATCCTTATTGGAGTTAAGAAGCCGTTAACATGATTAAATCAATTTATCTACATCATTCAATGGAAGTAAAACATATCAAAACAACAAGATTCTTGATAAAGAAAATAATTTCAGAAAGAAGAATACATATTTATTCAACAGCAAAATAATGTACATGGAAACATTACAGTAATTTTATCCATCCTGCGCCTTAATAGTTACATTTGTTTTTTGATGCTTTGCTTTTAGTTTTATATGTGTATTGGTTGCATCTTGCAATTACAAATTTATGATTATAGCAGTGATCATAAAATTCTCATTAAACCAGACGAGTTGAAGTCTTACCTGCAGGCTGCAACACACATGAAGTTTGTAATATTAAAGATTGACCTTTAGTCCACAACACTTATTCTGTAATGCTCCGAACTTTCGTTTATTCTCATTGTTTGTATTTCATGATAATATTTCTTCTTATATAAACTACTTCTTCATTCTTACATACACCATGATGTATAGTTGGGTCTTGAGGGGAAGCCAAGGTATGAAGATTTTCATTCTTATATATACTGCTTCTTCATGAATGCTTTTCTTTAATTAAATTTGTCGAAATAAAAAGTGGCACACGAAAGGTTTATCTCCCATCTCTTCTTCAGTTTCTCTCTTTTCGTTTCTTGTATGCGAAACCTGCAAACTCTGTTTCTTGTACCATTCCCATTTCTCGTCCTGTTTCTCGTTTCTGGTAACATAGATATGATATAGTTGCATGCAACTGCAGGCTGCTTATGTTTTTAAATAAATGGCTTCTCTAATGAGGACCATATGGTTGTTTCTTTTTGGTAGTATTTAACTTACGTAAACAGTTAACCCACGGGGTTTTCTGCCTACAATTTAATACTCAGCAGCCACTAAAAGCAGAGGCACAGCTCTGCCCACAAATGCTTTTACAGAAGATCCACCACAATCAGAGGCTCAAGAAAATATGGGAGTGATTATTAGTATACCCTACACTAGCAAAGAAATATTAGCTCTCAGGGAAGGCAAAAACCACAAGGACTGGATTCAACAACAGCAATGGAAATCTGATTTGCAATAGGACAGTACTTTTATTTGCAATCTGAAATTAAAATTACACAACCAGCTGCTCTCACACAGCAGTGAATGAACAATAGACTAATTCCTCTCTTGATTGGTGCCTCAACAAAGTTACATATATTATGTCAGCGAATATATCGCTGAGGGTCAGGAATGTAACTTATCGGCAACATCAACAAAACCATCGGAAAACATTGGCAAATGTCGTAAAACCTTCAAAAAAGATAAAAATAATCATTTTTTTCAAATTTTTAACATCTAAAGCAACAACAACATCAAATAAACACATTGTTACATAAATATGAAAACACAACTAATATATAAGATGCATAAGATGCCAAATGGTGGATCATGACCACATATTGACAATAAACTGAAAATACCAAAATATGTTCTTGAGAGAACGATGGAAAATCACCTCAAATGATCAAAATAAATGTATTTCATGAGATGAATCATCATGACTCATGAGGCATCTAGATACTACGTAGTGCAATTATAAATAATACGAATCATCGATCCCCTCTACCCCTTTTACGGGAAAGGGGCACCGATCTTTATTTGGAAGCAGTAGGTGGTCCTATAGGTGCTTTGGATGAGCTTGGGGTGGAACTGGAATCTCTAATTGCTCGGGCTATGGTGGAAGGTAATGGGGCTAAGGTGGAAGCCAATGTGAGCTGTCTCCTCCCATAACTACATATCATCAAAATCATTGCCTATATTGGGATCCTATTCATCAATAGCACCTTATGCCCCCCTCCTGTAGACTCTTGCCCTTGCATCTACCTCGAATCTTGAAGTTAATCCTCCAATGACATTATTCAACAGACTCAACACCCTGCAATTTTTATGAAACTTTCGATTCCAATCGTTAAAATAAGGTAGAAAAGGATTCCCAAGCTTAATAAGTGATTTTGCTTGAATGAAGGGTACATTTTTATTAATGTCATGATAGAGGAGTTCAATAGTCAGCACCACCAACATCAAGGTACATAGAGGGGTTGATGTTCTTGACTCTTGATTAAATGCCAGTCCCATACCCTCATACATGATAGAATCTAGTGGAAATGTTGCAATCCTGAAATCCTGAAAACTATTAAGTCTGTTGAATTTTGAATGGGATCTAAAATTCTACCTTTAGCATATGAAGTCCAATGAGGTTGGAACCACTCTCAAACATCCTGAAACAATTGATGGTAATGTTAAAAATTTAAGTAAAATGATAGAAAATGAAAGATAAGGAGATTGTCACTTTTACTTAAAAAATTCAATGTATGGTTCTAATTACACTGCCAAAACTTAACCCCTGGCCTTATTTCCCAAATTTCAAGCATTTTTTTTAGCAAGACGATTGTTTCCAAAATATCGCGATATATTCCCAATATATCGCAACACATTCAATATATCGCGATATATTGAAAATGTCGTATATGTTGTGATTTTTTAGGGGCGATATATCGTCAAAGGGAATGACTCGCAATATATTGCGATGTGGGTGATATATCATCGATATATGTAGCTATGTGCCTCAGGTTCAAACAGATGGATGCAGCTCTGTCCAGCACGCAAAAAACAACATTCTCTCACCCAGTGGTACAACCGTATCGGGTTGTAATCAGGTAGCCCATATCCGGGTTAAGGAGGAAGATGTTCCATCTTTAGAATAATAATGTATACATATATAATAATTAAATGGATATTTAATTACAACGGATATGGCCGCCTTCAATATGGCTTGGCCATCAAATATTGAAGAGACACTTCTCTTCATAAACTATATTTAATATTATTAATTACTATTAATAATGGTTACGTATGTATTTACTATTTTATTGTTGTAACATTGCCTTCCCCTTAGGAAAGCTTTGTTCTCAAAGCTCAGTTTGCTCAGGTTGTCTTTTATTCTGGCTTTGTGTTGAACTAATGACTTGAGACATGCAATTTTGATTACGACCATTGCTTCATTTTGACTCTTTTGTCTTGGCATTTGCATTGAGTATGAACTTGGTGAAGTTTTGCTTATGCTTTTGCCACTTGTGTGATTGTTACTTTTAACTATTTGTGTCATCAACTGAACAGACTTGACATACATGATGACATTAACTATTTTCATGTTGTCATTCCAAACATATTTTGTGTCATTTCCCCTGAACGGGCTCTATGCGCTTATCATGCTCATAAGAACACCAGTTTTATCTTGTGTCTGATAGATATTATAATTGTTTTCATTGATGTTCTTTATAGCCATCCTTGTGATGACATTTGTCCTTCGTGTGTTTGTTATTGTGACATTATTGTCGATGCATTGATCATCTGTATTGTTAGCAACATTGGCTTGTCTCTTATCACAATCTTGGTTAAGATCATCCTTCTCCTTGTCAATTATTTCGTTGTTAGTTTCTTCATTACTGATACCAAATGGTACAATCGTATCCGGTTGTAATCAGGTAGCCCGTATCCAGGTTAAGGAGGAAGATGTTCTCGGAATAATAATCTATAAATATATAATAATTGAATGGATAATTAATTACAACGGATATGGCCGCCTTAAATATTGCTTGGCCATCAAATATTGAAGAGACACTTCTCTTCATAAACCATATTTAATATTAGTAATTACTATAATCTGTTAATAATGGTTACCTATGTATTTACTATTTTATTGTTGTAACACCTAGACATCCATACCCAACAAATTGGTATCTTTTCTATTTACCCAACCATGCTCCTCTTATCCAGCGCCATGATCGCTCCCTCTTTTTTATTAATTCAACAGATTTAGATGGTCACAAATTACTCCAAAACTAACTACCCGTCCATATTTAATTTGTTGTCTCACTCATTAAAAGGAATGTATGGATAGAAATTTGCCCTCGTGGAATTGGTGGCTGCTTTTTGTCTTATCCTCTTTTCCAGTGGCATATCAAGAGTGGGAGACATCTTTAACCACCTAGCAGGCATCTTTCCTGAAATTGGCAGCTTCTTTTTGACTTCGTTAAAAGCAAACAATATCTGCTTTGCATGGAGACTGTTTAGATGGGGAAAATTAACCACAAACAAAGAGAAACAAACATAATTGCAAACGGATTTTGTTTGGTTATGTAGGATAGCCAGTAGCCAAGGATGCTCCTGCATCATACTCCAATAGTAAATGAAAATGTGAGCATCTTGCTTGCAGAATCGAGATGATGAAACCTTAGTCAATGGCTGCTCAATTCGGCCTATCTTGGCTTCATGAATCCATGTTGCATCATCCACACTTCTATCTTTCTAATAATTCAAATATTTTTTGTACTAAGTCCTCCTCGTCCTTTGGCAAAATCTTTCTTCAAGGATCTCTTCCACTTCATCTTGTTCTTTTTTCGGAGTTTGCGCCTTTCAATCTGCAACTTGTGCTTCTTTTTCTTCACCATTGGTACCTTCATGGTACTTAGACAAATCAACTATATGAAAATTGGTGAGATATCCAAACCTTTCGGTAACTCAACCTTGTATGCATTATCTGAAAAATTCTCAAAATTTTTTCAAGGCTCTATCTTCTTAAATTTTAGCTTGTCATACGTTCCTTTGGGGAACTTCCTTCCTTAAATGTGCTAGTACCATGTCTCCAGTAAATTTCTTTTCTCTTCTCCTCAAATCTGCATCTTCTTTATATTTCAAGCTACTTTGTTGTAGCTGCCTTTTAACCTACTCATGCACTTCTTTCATAAATTCTGCAACTATTTCAGCATTGGCACTTCTTGCACTTGTTCTGGGCAAGCTCATAAAGTCTGTCACTCTTCAACGACTTTTCATATACAATCTGAAATGATGTCTTTCTTGTTGATCTATTCAGTGAGTTATTATATGCAAATTCAGCTTAATAATGTATAATGTGTTCCAAATCTTTCCTGTAACCTTCTATAAATATATCAAATCACTTGTTCAGGCGAAGGTAAAAATTTAAAATAATAACATTTCCACCTCATCAAGTTGTAAGTAAGGATATAAAGGATCCTAAGCATATCCTAGCAATTGGAATTGTTGATAATATTACCAAATTGTATAGATTTGACAACATTGGGTCATCATCTATTTCGTTAGTTTTTATTGTTCATAATGATGACCTGAGCAAACTTTGGCATGTCTAAACTATAGGTCATTGCAACAACTATGTAATTAAAATATGGTGGCTAGTCTTCCTCTCATTTCCTACAAAGATGGTGTTTGTTCTAGTTATGATCTTAAAAAACATCATCTCGACAATTTTGGCAAATGTGCCTCTTGGCCTACCTCAACCCTTTTACAGCTTGTTCATAGTGATTTGTGTGGTGCACTTTCTTCTACTTTTTTCTTGGGTTCAAGTACTTCTTAACTTTCATTGATGACTTCTCCAAATTCACTTGGGGTTATTTCTTAAAAACTAAGAGCAGTGCTTGACATGTTTTTGGCCTACAAGACCCTTGTAGAAAAGAAATCTAGACGTCAAATTCAGAAGTTAAGAATATGAATTGAAGATGAATATGTTAACAATGAATTAACAACTTACTACATTGGAGAGGGCATTCAAATGCAACATGTTTCTCTATACACCACTGTTACCTTTCAAACTAGTAGTCTCTTTCACAACAGGCTTGGTATGGTCTTATGCTAATGAGGGTAATCACGCAACAGGAGGTAAGTGTTGATTATTCCCTAAGCAGCATCGAGAGCCATTCTCTTGGAGAATAGAGACATTTGGTCAAGTCACCAGGATGTGGAACTAGTCCAGGACTGGGGGAACTCAGCCTTGAGCTAAGTAGCCATTCTTTGAATGGAGACATCTGGTCAAGTCACCAGGATGTGGAACCAGTTCACTACTGGGGGAACTCAGCCTTGAGCTGAGTAGCCATTCTTTGAATGGAGACATATGGGTCGTTACCAGGATGTGGAACCAGTCCAACATTGGGGGAACTCAACCTAGAGCTAAGTGGCCATTCTTTGAATGGAGGCGCTTGGTCAGTTACCCAGAAGATGAACCAGCCTGGGGCCGAGGGTCATTCTCCAGGAGAATGGAGGCGCTTGGTCAGTTACCAAGTATTTGACATTGAGTCAAATGATGCAGGCTAGGGCTGAGGCTCCTGGTCAGTTACCAGGACATCACTATAAGTCCTAGACCGGGTCTAGGCATGTGAGGCACTCCTACCCTCTATCCGTGGGCTTTGTGACCTTCTCCAAGGATTAGCTACCCTTGGTTAAGACACCTGGTACCCGATCTTGGTGGCACAAGGAGTTTGAGATAAAAGCATTAGTAATTCTCCCTATTTATGATGAAGTACTTTGAGTGGGTATGAAGGACCCCTATGACCACTTGCATTGACCACAGGACACTTGAAGAAGTCTAAAAAGTAAAAGTCAAGATACATAAGGACCCTTGGCACTAAGAAGTCAAAGTGAAAATACAAAAGGCCTTTAGTACCAGTAAAGGTAAAAGTAAAAAAGTAAAAGAATAAAATTCTCTTATTTTATTCTTAGAATCTTATGTGCAAGGTCCACATCCAAATGACGAAAAGCCTATAAAAGAAGGTCACCTTCAATTCATTTCACACACACTACTTCATCATCTAATGAGCTGCTCCATAGAAGGAATTCACTGGTTTTCTACAGTGGTTGGTGATCACCATTCTTGTGCCCTAGCATGGCGGTTTGGCTAGCTAGGGCATCACTTCTTCATGCACAAATACCCTAAACAGCTAGGGTATCCCTCCTTATACTCACGGCCAGACATGAGAATAAGTGGGGCAAGCCTAGGGCATCTTCCAGGCAGCCCTAAATTGCCCACAAAATTTACGGGTAGCACTGTTTCGTCACGAGCAACATCATCTCCATCTTCGGGTAGGTAGAACAGTCACGGGAAGCATCAACCCTATCTTGGGCAACCTGTTTACCACTCCATGCAGCCCATCCTTAGCTCAGGCAGGCTCGAGCAGGCTCAGGAAGATCCAGGTAGATCTCGGTCAAGCTGAACAGGGCTCAGGCAGCTATAGGACGATCTCGAGCACACAGATCTGTGGCTCGGGCAGCAGGAAGAAGTTCCGGGCAGCCTCTAACAGAGCTTGGGCAACAGGAAGAAGATCTAGGCAGCTCTGTTGTGTTCTCGGGCAGCTCTAGAACAGGTCTAGGCAGTTCGGGAAAGCCTGGGCAGAAGACATAAAAATTCGGGCAACTGAGATAAAGGTTCGAGCAACAGAAAAGCCTTCTGGGCAACAGAAAAGAAATCTGGGCAGTTAGCCCTAAATCTGCATTTTTGGTGAAATTTGTCTTGGAGACATTTTTGGTCGAAGTTGTCTAGGGTTTGACAATTTGTTTAGCCTATTAGGGTTTGACAAAGTTGTCTAGGGTTTGACAATTTGTTTGGCAAACTCAGTCATCTCATTTTGATTTAAGGGATGAATTACTAATGCTTTTGGGGTTTTTGTCCTTTAAAGGTTTCCCCTGAAAACATCTTGTGTTCATGTGTGTTGATGTTTTGATTTATCTACTGCACTTGTCTTATTGTTCTCTTACAGTTTGCAAAAATTAAAGAATACATGCTAATGCTAAAATTCAACAGTAAGACCCAATGCCACCTTGGTCTATCTCCTTAACTTCTTTGGGTAACTCCTAAACCCAGGGGAGAGCCCTTAAAGATACATGCAAGCACCCAAACATGCAAATACCTTTCTATATTGTTGTAACTAGATTAGTGCCTTGTATGGAGTCAAATAATGGGTAAAGAAGACATCAATATCTAATGGGGGAGTTAATTCAATAACTATTCATCAGTATCATCAATCATTTTTCTTATTTAGAATGTTTCACCAATCCCAATGCAATTTCACATATACAAATACACGTTTAAGTTTTCATATATCCCAAGGCAACCTCTCAAAGAGGTATGCTCTAAGGTAAAGAGGAAAGAGGAGGCCAGGGCAAAGCCTTTTAGCCCAATTAGAGCTACAAAATACCCAACAAAAACCCTAATTTAACAAATTCATGCTTCCCAATGCACTAGGGCAAATTGGGACGGCCTTTAAGATCCGTGTATGAATCTATTAGGGCGAATTTGATGGGTGGATCTAGATTATCCTATTGCAAATATTTTTAAGTTTTTGAATTTATTCGAATTTTTAGGGCTTTTTTGACAATATATGATTTTTAGTGCTTTTTTATAATTAAAATGCATGCAAATTAAAAAGATGAATGAATTTGATAAAGAGAGTTGAGGATAGGGTTTTAGTCTTTTAGATTATCTTCTCTAACCCTAGGGCTATGATAAATCGAGATCATTGCCCCTCTACTTAAGATGGCTTTCAATACTTGTAGTTAGGGCATAAGCTAACAACCTTTAGGGTTAGGTAACTGTTGTCACATGCATAGTAGCTAGGCTACCATATTTCCAGAGCAGTCTTGAGCGCATTTATGAGCCAATCCTTTACTATGAAATCAACAGTTGATGAGCATCCAGATGATGATCACTCATATTATTTAGTGGACCCAAAGCATACACATGATTGTTATCATGACATGACTGAGCTTCATGACCCCAGATTTGATTGATTGAGTTAGCCATTCTTTGTTTTTCGGAGCAGATATAGTGACAGTTCCCATGATGTATAACAACAGTGTTTTAGTGCTTTTCAAATTGTCCAGATTGGATGCAGATATAGGATGCAGATATATGACCTAGGTGATATATGGATATGTACATATGGCTTCTAGTTTTGCTCTTTTATCTCTTTTAGTAGCTAGACTTGGTTGATAGTGGTTGTGCATTGGCGATATCTTACTTGGTTGTATCAAGATCTAGAGTAAGAGTGATCTAGTGGCTTTGTTCAGGAGTTTCTTATGTATTATCATTGGTCATGCCCTATTTTTAGTGTGGATTTGGTCATTTCCCTTAGGGACTTAGCTTGCTAGTCTTGGCATCACTTTATCATTGTCTTCACCCATTCATTATCTTCCAGTTTTTGTTTTACCCATGACTTGTGTCTTGACTAGTGCATCGAGGATCTCCCCCACCCATACCTTTATGTTGGATTAGATCCCATGTTTATTTTGTGTCTCAATCTTGGTTTATGTGATTCTTATCATAGGGATTGTCTTCCTCTAGCCCTTGAAAACAAGTAGTCCAAATAATAGTGTCTTTAGACACTAAAGCATCAAAACGCATAAACACCATATCTAAATGATGCAAAAAGACAAGCTGCGATTATTAGTGCTTCTAAGCACCAATGCCTAAATGTAAATGTTTATTAAACTAGTCAGTGGCCAAAGGATGATCACTTATCCATTGTATGATATAAGGCTCATTTGTCCCCACAGGGCAACGGGGTTAGGCAAACTCGTTAGGGCTATGGACGCTCGTTGGCAGCAGGGCTAGGCCTTAGTCATTTTCTAGAGCCCAAAAGGCTTTCTAGGGCACCTGCTTTTGCAGGCTGGCTAGTATCTTGTGTTAAATTGAATAAATGCCTTGATGTTTAATGGGCTTAAATGTTAAATCTTGTTAAAGATTACTTGTCTAAAGTCTGGTTGAAGCATTCTCATTATTCCACCCATCTGTGAGACACCACCATTCCCTAGTGTTCATCTAATTCCAGATTGTGTACAGAAAGGAACCATTCGGTTAGAGCACATTCAGACATAAGAGTAGGTGGTGAACATTTTCACCAAGACACTTTGCTGACATAGTTTTGTGAAGTTCAGAGGGGTTGCTACTGAATCCCTTCCTACTTGAGAGGGAGTGTTAGAAAGTGGCAACAAGGAATCTCTTCTATCATTGTATGTGTCCCTGCATGCTAGAAGACATTAAACAAGAAGCCAAATGTATTAATGTGATTTTCCTAAGTTTAGACTTAGGAAAATACATTAATTAATCTAATTTGATTTTGACTTAATGAAGTCATTTTTATAAAGTGAAAAGTGAAATAATTTAAGTGATGTCTAATCTAATCTTGGCCATTGATCTCACTGGAGGATCACATCCATTGATCCATAGTGAGGGTTAGGGTTTTCGCTTGACCATTGAGTTAAAAGAAGATTTGGTCGAGAGGAGACACACAGAAAGACAAACATGGAAGTTGGAGGAAGAAGTTTGCAGAGAAGACGGAGGAGCACTTGCTCAGAAGATTCATCGACAGATCAGGTAGAGTACAGGGCCTACACACTCACACTTAGGGAGGCCGTACAACTGGGCAAAGGTTGTAGCAGTAGTAGTCTTATGGATTCTGTATAGCTGCGTAGGAGGGTTGTACTATTGACGTAGGAGGCCGTACAATTGTGCATGGGGCCGTATCGTTTTACTGGGTTTGCCCAGTGATGTGCAGAGGTTCTATTTTGCTAGGTTGGGTGAATTCATCTGCTGGATTGTAATTGTTTCATATCTTCATAATAAAATTTCTTATCTGACTGCTGCATCGGTTTTCCCATCTTGGGTTTTATCTAGGGATTTCCATACCCAAAAATACTGTGTTTATATTGATGTAATTATTGTTCATGTTTCTCAGTGTTTATTTTTCATTGCATTACTAGGAAAGAAATTCATGTGCAGTTATTAGTAAAAATTAAAATACTGTTTAGCTCAAGTCTAAGTTCTAAGGAAATTTACAATAAATTCATTTAATGAGAAAAGTTGAGCAATTAATGAGGGCCCTAGATCTTAAAAAGTTAAGATTTAATCATAGCCATTGATTTTGATGGAGGTGGTTACCTCAAACAAAACTAACGAAAAGGCATGAGAGCCAATTCATTGCGATTCATGGGATTTGAAAACAAGAGAAAAGGAGAAGAGTCAAGAGTATAAGAGAGTACATAAGAAACCCTTGAGAAAATTTTGACATGGCTGAGTTACAGGATGGGAATCAAATTGAGGGCAGAAATTTCTAGGCGTTTTGGACAGGCATTAAATGAAGACCGTACAACAGTGAATTTGGCACAAAAATCGAGGAGAGATCTGCTGAAAGTGGCACAAATGTAGCAGTACAAGCATTTATTTCAGGCCGTACACCATGAATTTTGAGGAGTTGGGCACTATTTTCGAGTCATAAACCAATCTGACTGTATAACACAGAAATCGAGAAAGGTACAAGAGTCTGTACAGGCAGAAATCTGGCACGAATTTCAAGGCAGCGAGCAAGATCAGAAATCGAGGTTTGTACAGCTGCACGTGTGAGGTCATATAGCACAAATTTTGAGGAATTTCATACAACAATTTGTCTGAGAGATTTTGGCACGAATTTCAAGGAAGAAAGGGAGATAAGTTCTGCTGTTATAAATTTGTAATTTTTCTTAGAAGAAATAATAATTCTCTCGCTGAACAGGTTTTCCCTTTGGGGTTTTATCCTGGACCAATTTGGTAAAAAATAACTGAGTGAAGCTTATGTGTGTGTGGCTGTCATAAATTTTCTGAGTTGTTTAAAAGTTGAAAAATTTCCATGTGTTTCAAGAAAAAAGTCATTTTTCATGTATGTAATTTGATTTTACAGCTATGGAGTTTGGGTATTAAACTTCATATAAAAAACTAAACTTGAAACCAGGTTGGGAATACAAAAATTTTCATCGGTCGTCTCCTACTCCCCAGACTGGAGTTGAGCATGATCATCATGGATGACATCTACAAATAGTGTATCTAGATCACTTGGGGTAACCCTTACGATGGGTTACACCCAAAGATGGCCTTGTACACTGAGCACTTGTTGGAGCTGTGTGACAGATTCATTGTTTGGCCTCAGTATATTCTGCCACTAGATGCATGCTCTTTGCATTCCCTTAGGATAGTTCGGAGTGGGTTCTCATACACTTCGGGTAGAGACGGACCACCAGGTTGACCAATCTTGTAAATTTTCAAACTCCAACCCGGTTTCAAGTTCAGATCATTGCATATGGTTTAATGCCCAACCCTAATATGCATGTACATTTAAAAATTAAAAATTTTCACTGAAAACTTAGAAACACTTGAGATTCTTTCAACTTTATAAACTCAGAAAATTTCTAACAGCCAAATTTTCAAACACAGAAAATTAAATCAGCCACTCATGAAATTTTTAGAGACTCAGATTTTTGACTAAAATGATCCAGGAAAAACCCCTAAGGGAAAACCTGTTCTGGAGAGAGAGATTTTTATTATTTCAGGCAAACTTTAAATAAAAATACAGCAGTACTTATCTTCACCAAATGCCTTGGTAAACGTGCCAATCAATCCCTGAATGGCCTGCTGAAATTTCAGAATTTATTCTTCTTGAACCACGTGCCAGAAACAGCCCAGCAAAATTCTGCACACAGTCTGCCTCGAAAAACACGTCGTACGGCCAGTTCCGTAGGGACTGTACGGATTCCGTACGGATGTATGGACATAATTTTTTTTTTCAAATTTTTTTCTTTAGAAATCTGCAGAGATCACCTCGAAAAACGTGCTGAAAAAATCTGCCATTAAAACTGCAAATTCTGCCTTGGAAAACATCTCGTTTGCCTTGCCGAAATTGCTGAAATAAAAGAATGATTCTTCCTTGGTTTTTGTGCCTTTGAAACCTGCAGAATTCTCCTTCTCTCTCCTTCTCTTTCTCTGGAAATGAAATCACTTCAAACCCTTGCACTCTTTTTCTCCTTGCTCTCTCCTTTCTCAAAAATCTCTCTTGTGAAAGTGAACAATAGATTCGGTTTGCCTCTCCCCAAGCCTTTTTGTTCATGGTAACTTCCTCTTTCAATCCAATGGTCTAGATTAGATTAGACTGAGGGTTCACAATAAATGCTCATTAAATAAATAATAAATGACATTTAGTGCACCTCATGTCATTTAATAAAGTGAAGACCCTTCTAATTAATCACTCACTTGACTTTATCATTAAATTTGAACTTAGGATAAACATAAATCATGACTTAACTTTTAATAAAGTGACTTTAAAAATATAAAGTACTTCTCACTTTATTAATTTAAATGACTAGGGGTCACCTTTTAAAGTGTTCTTGTCCACCCCAAGGCAACACAAGGTGAACAACACTTCCTTGGTAACTTTTCAACAAATCTGACATGACCTACCAACTATGGCATCTCTAGGAGGGCGAGACAGAGGACTACTTCATCTTTCGTTGCCCAATCTACTACTAGATCAGAAGGAGGCTCCATTGCCTATTCAGAAGGATCAAGACCCTCACCAGCTTCTTCAGATACCTTAATCAGAGATGCATGGCCTTATACATGTAGGAGGCCTTCAAGTTTCAATCCCATATTCTTCAGCCTCCTACTAGACCAGATTCTACCCAACGAATTGCTTCCTTTTTAACGGTGTTACCCTTAGGGAGGGGCACTAAGTGACAGACTAACATCAACCCATTTTTAGATTCTAGATTAGTGCTCACCCGTGGGGGCTTCCCCTATTCCTTGAGATCTCAGTGGCATGACTAGATGAGGCCTTCTCTCCGGAGGTAGAAGAGATTCCCTAGGCCTTGGTGGCAGGCTGCCTCCTCCAAACAACAATGCAAAGGGCAACCTAGACCTTACATGAGTTCTTCTTCGGGACAACATACTATTCTTAGTCTCCTTCATTTGGCCTTGGATGTTAGAAGAGATGGTTGTATACCTTGACAAACCTACCTCATTTCTTTTGGATCTCTTTGCTCTTGGATCCTCCACCATTGTGCGACATGAAAATTTTTAAGCATCCATAATTTTTTTAAAGTGTAGAAACCTTGGCGGATCTTACTAATTTTTAAATTTCCAGCCATAAGATGCTAGGTAGTATTTTTGTAACAAGATTTGAATTTCTAAGAATATGATATAGTATCTAGACAATTTTGGTGATTTTTAGGGTTAAAAAGTGTTATCCCATGGAGTTTGGGCGAATCAACTTAGAAAAAAGTGGAAATTGGTGAATAGTTTTTTGGAAAAATGGTAAAAAATTAGCCCACGAACTAAATTTCACCCCTAAAATTTTCCTTGTTGTGTGGTCTCCTGTATTGAGGGTCGAGGGCTTTCCATGCCTTGGCTTAAATTTCTCCTCTCTTTTCTTCTCTAGTTTACTTTCTTTTATGCATATTTCCTTTTATAGGATACCTTTTGATACTCCTTTGTAACAACAACATTGTAGTTGGCAGCCCCATTGATCTACTTTTGTGGTCATTAGTCGGACATTAATGACCAATTATTAGGCGAATGACTCCTGTAATTCGACATAGGGTTTTTCTTAATGATCTTGCATGTCTAAATCTGAATCATCCATGATATCCAATAAGGGATATTGACAAACAACATGATGAACCACATAAAGACATTCACATAGAAAACCTAGGCAAATACATTGGATCTAAGTTGCGCAGAACTTGGAAATGATTCCAAGTTTCTGAAACAGGAATGTGTGAAAATGTGACCACGCCAAAACGGTTAAGTCCGGGGAAACTCGGTATATTAAAACTACTATATATATACATCTAGTATATTTTTTCTTTTAAACACAATATCTTGCAAGAAAATAAGAATGATACACATAAGTGACACTTTAGAAGGAAGCCCATGTCTATATTAACTCTCATAGATGATTACATGATGCAAAATCCTATAGCTTGGTGGTCATGACTAATGCCAATCCCATATTCTCATACATGATAGAATCCAGTGGAAATGCTACAATCCTGCCAACTGTGAAATCCTGAAAATTGTTAAGTCTACTGAATTTTCAAAGGGATATGAAATTTTACTTTCTCCATCTGAAGTCTGTTGAGATTGGAACCACTCTCAAACATCTTGAAACAATTAATATTACCATTTATTATAAGGTGACAAACTCCTCATAGCTCAATCGCCTATATCTGTTTTGTCTTAAGGGGTCATCAGGATGAACAAGTCGATATTTTTCTACGAGTCCCACATCCCTCCTAGGCACTTGGGTGGCCCCAGAAAATTCCCAAAACATGTCCAAAACGTGACTGAAAATGGCTGAAATGCCTTAGAAACGTCCTTGCCCTTACTATACGGCGTTTCCAGATTTGGAAATGCTGTTTGGTACAGCCAAGTACATTTTCAAGGCATTTTTGTACCCGTTTCCACGTTTTCTGGTGTTTCCGGGATGTGTACACCACCATTCCAGGCATTTCCTGCAACATAGCGTTGGTTAAATCTATGGCTCATGAAACTCCAAGTGAGGACAGTGCCATTTTCCTGAATATTTCACAGATGCTTTGGAATTTACATAGACTTTACTAATTCTGGAGTGTTAGATCCCTATGGATCATGTACAGAACACTATAGGCTATTAAAAATTGCTACAGTAAATCCCATTTTCTTCACGTTGCTCTGAGATGTGGCTAGGCCTTCTGACTTCTTTCCTGCTCTGCTATGGAACAGTTGGTCCCTTAGAGTACCCATTCTTTTGTTTTTATCTTCCTTATGCTGTTATTGAAAGAAATACCCCCTGTCGAGAAAATTTTCTCACTGTTGTAAAACCTGCACACTGTTGAGATCAAGGTGCTCTAGTATAGAAAATGCAAGAGGAGTTAGGATTATCTTGTACCTATAAATAGATAAAGAGTGTTTTTTTCAGGTTTATTAACCCTTGTGACTCTTGCTTTTTGCTTTTTTTTGAAGTTTCAGTGCTTAGCTGGGTTTAAATTTGAATTTTTCCCTGACATCTACCTATTCCCATTGATGGATGTGGATGTCCTTGAGTGCGTCCCTAGGATGCCACTTGTATGCTGTTCCACACTGAATCTTGGGTTGACTTCCACTGATTGGAAATGTTTGTAACTTTGTAGCAAGGGATGCGATCCCTTGATATTGAGATGATTGCACTGAAAGAAGGAAGGTGCCCTTACAGCCCAGGATAGAAGAGATGTGTCACATGTGTGACACTAGTAAACTAAAATAAAAATAAAATGAAGAAAAACGATGTCTGGCCTTCATTTTTAACAAAAGCCTACCATAATACAGAAAAATAAAATAGCATAGATCCATCTTAACGTTGGAACTTGGATGTTTTATGTGGCTAGAGGCTTGCGATTGGGTTTTTGATCCCTCTTGATGATTAATATGTCCATGTTTAAGATGGATTTATGCTATTAATATCACAAATTACATTGACATGATGAGTTGTAAACTCACTACTTTGACCTATACAAGTACCTATATTAAGAAGACAACAAGAACATTAAATCTGTATCTGTATCCATATATTTATGGATCGCCTCATTTCTAATAATGGGCTTGCAGATGACTAAGGAAGCATTAACTGTCGACATTGGCTGTTCTCCACATGTGGAAGCATCATGAAGTTTAGAACACTAAAATGCTTACAAACGACTATGAAAATAAAAATCGAACTTACCTGCAATTGGTTTGCTGACTAACTCTGCTGATTATAGTTAATTAATATTAGGTGAGCAGAAATTTGGAAAGTCATTTTATGGGGAAAAGAATGTGTATCTTGCTACCACTCTTTTGTTGTTTTATCATAATAGCTGGATGCTTTCCTTGCTTGTGAAAATTAAAGGTTGTCTCCAGCCCTTTCAATTCCTCTCCTTTTGAACGATTTGTTGGGCTCGTATGGATATCTATTGCTAGCAGGTCTGAATCACTAACAGCTATACTAATAAAATTAGATTAAAATTCAATTTGTTTAGTGAACACATGTCAACTTTTAACATATTCTGATATTGAAGTTGGTTTAAAAGCTATTGACTAGAAAAGAGACTTTATCAGTTTTTCTTATTTCATTGTTAGGTTTGTTCGCTTTGTCAGCACTCCTGAAGTGCTGGAGCACATTTACATAGTTGATGCCGAGATGTCACAGTTGGATCAAGCCAGAAACTTCCAGCTTGCTCTGCATTCAAATGTAAGGGTTTTGTTCTTCATCCCTTTCTTTGTCCTCTGTTGGATTCACATTAAGAGATAACATGAGTCTTAGGGGCATATTTTCTTTTACTGCAGGGAGGCAGTGGTCAGGTTTCCATTGTTTGTTCAGGAAAAGGTATGTTAAGATCCTTGATCATGTCAGTTTAATGTTAGTAGGGTAAAAAATTCTGATTCCTACTCCAAATATGTGAAAATGGAGTGTGGTCAGTTCTATGTGGTAGCTATTTCTTGAACTTTTGTTTATTTTTAGTTTCTATGGTATGCCATCCCTGTGTTATTCATTTAATAATAAAAAAAACAGCATAGATTGAGCTTAACCTCAATCTTTTAAGCACCAAAATATTTGTGCCTCATTTTCTTTTTGATCCCCCACAGTGCTTAATAAATGCAGGTTTAAGATAGATCTATGCTGGTTTTATTACTCCATGAATAACCAAGGAATTGGTCTGTTGAGATTCATAAGAGAGTGAAGGGCAACCAAACCGCAAACCCTAATTCCTGCATTAAACAAGGAAAAAATGTCAATGGGGAAGTGCACCATAAAACCCTAACAAGTTGTCCTATAACTATTTATAAGTGCACCAGAGAGAAAATCTATAAGTGTGTTAGAGACCAAAAATAATGCAACCCAAGAACAAGAGAGCAAACACTTGATATAGTGCCCATAGGCTAAAGAATGAATCACATGTATATTAGAATGATATGTTTACAAAGTATGTATTTTATACATCATTCGGGAGGTAGGGCACCGTCCCCAAGAGGGGTAATGGGTCTACATAATGACTAGATTGGTCTTAAACACCTAACATCCCCCTTTAGGTTGAGGAGGAGGTCATGGAGAACGAGGAAATACAAATGGGAGAGTCAGTTTATAGATACCCAACTCAAATATAAGGTCAACCATAGTTGAAATACAAAAGAGAGTGGGGTTATGTATACCCAACTCTAATACACTTGAGAGATCTTGAATGGAGCGTAAAAAGCTCGAATACAATTCAAGATTGAGCTTAGGGATGCCCATCTTGGATGCACTTGAGAGAGCTTGAATACAACTACAATAGTGAGTAGTGTATGGATACACATCTTGAATATAGGTTGGCTTTGGCCATGATACTAAAGTGAATGGGTTTATGGATACTTATTAGTTCAAAATAGCGTTGGCCCTGTTGACAACACTCCCTCTTAATCTGAACAAGAGGCCTTGAAGAGAAGGCATTACAACACATCTTGCCCCCTTAATGCTGAACATGGGCCATATAGTGAAGATATAACACCCCTTGAATGCCATATCTCCAACACCAACATGGTTCCACAAGTTGGTGAAGGTGGATTTGGCAGACATATAGAAGAAGGATCCACTGAAGCATGCTGGTTGACTGAAGGTACAATGAGTGACAAAAGATGTTCTTGAAGATGAAGCTACTGGATATAGTACATCCAAAAAAGGCTAAGATCATAGTGTGGACTGTGGAGAGAAGAGATCCATTGAATATGTCGAGTCATCCTTACAATCATCTTTATAAGATAGTGGGATAGATTGTGTGAACCTATGAGTGGAAACTATATTGAAATAGGTGAGAAAGCTTCCCTATGGACACCGACTTGGAAATGCCACTAAAAACCAACTACAATAACTGAGAAGTATGCCTTGCATCATAGATCAAACCATCCGCTCTAAACCACCAATTTTGGAACATAAAGAACATCTCCAAATGTGGTGTGGTCGATAAGTACTTCATAAAAAGTAACACTTGTGTTGCCAATCACTAAACATGTACGAAGGATCATATAGACAATATCTCAAAAGATGGGCCCATGTGCTTGATCCAAACATGCTGACATGCAAAATTGGTGAAGTCATACCATGAATACCAGTTAAAAGAGTTTTGACCAGGAACATCCACAAACTCTTGATTCAAAGAAGGGTAGTATTTTGCTTTGCCAATACATCATAATCAATCCCATTTAATCGAGGAAATATGCACAAGGACTCCATAGCTTCAATAATAAAGAATAGGCCTTTGTAGAGTCTTCTGAAGTGAAACATAAGTACTAGCTTCTTCTAAGAAATTTCCAAAGTGCTATTCATTATAGAGAAAAGGAAGAAATAACATTCCATTTAGGGTTTCAAACCTTAGGCAGCCCTAGAAAAGAGGCGTTGTCCTTGAAGGAGGGTTTATGTCCTAGGAAAGCCTTGAAAATGTGTTGGAAAAAAACTTTGGATCAACTACAAGAAATATGAAACCGTGGTTTTGTAGTCACAAGGCAACAATGATGCCACCAGTGAAAAACCTTAAATCAACTAATGAAAAATGATTGAGATAAATTGGATTTTGAACTATCAAGATGGGCGCTTCTATCATATGCATGAGATCTCTAGAAAGCACATAAGATAGGGTCAAATAGCCTCAAACAAGAACCATTCTCTAGCCAATAGAATCACCATAAAAAGTGGCCATGAAGCTCCTTTAGGTTAGGCAATCTTTTGTTACAATAATTGATTACCGACATTAATAGCCAAGGAAAATACCTTTGATTAGTTGAATAGTGTGATCATGCTCTCGAGCAGGAGGAAGACCTAGGGCATCTCAACAAATACCCTGGAATGATTGTTGATAATTCTCTGGAGATCCAAGGGAACATAGGGTTTATATCTAAGTTATTGCAAACATCTAGGAAGAGAGGGGGATATGTTGTTCCCCATTTTGGGAACTAAAATGAGGAGATACAGCTTGGAAACAACATTGAAATGTTTCCAAGCTGTTTCCAGCCTTCTACTGAGTTTTTTGAAATGTTTTAGCTGCTATAGGGTGAGTTTCCTGCCAAAAATAATGATTTTTTGGCATGAAAAAAACCGAATAAATAACCCTAAAGGAAAAACATACAACCCTAACCTTAAGTTGAGCCTAAAAACATAGATATAAATCCTCAAAGCTTATAAATCAAGACCTAAACCCTAATTCTAAATTGATGAATGGTAATCTTATTTTTAGGTTCTTTTTATTGCATTTTCCTAAAACGACCGAGGCTTACTTTTGGTTTAAGAACCACTAATCTATGGACATTTTATTGCATCAAATGCTTGTCTTCTATAGTGTTATTGTCACCACCTAGTGTAGAAGTATAATGACTATGTTTTATTGTCTTTTTCGTAGCTTTTGTGCCAATTCCTCAACTTTGTTGCAAATAAATGTTAAAGTTTTGGTTAGGTTAGGGTTTGATATAAAGAAAAATCAAAATTTTATACTTTCATGCATGAGACAGAACTAAAGCAAAGCTAGATTCAAAACAGTACTGCTGTAATAAATTCAAAATATAATTTTGGTCCTTCAGGTGATTTACCAATTGCCATGTACAAAACATAAACAATAACAGTATTATAATGAAGTTAAACTAATGAATAGTAATCAAAGAACAATAGCAATGCACAGGGAATAAAGCAGTAATAGTAGTACTAGGAAATTTAATAAACAGTTAACAAAGAACAGTAACAATGCTGGTCTAGAACTGTTTTGGATCAGCCTTATACTCAGATACTTTAGGTTCAGATCTTGTCATTGAAAGGACAAGTCTCCAGAGGAACAAATGACATACCTTGAGAGAGGAAAAGATAGGTTAAGTACAGACCTCAAGATGCTTGACCAAAACAGTCCAGGAAAGAGGGTAAAAATGTCAAACCCTTGAACACAACACAGATCAGACTTAGCAGTTCAACAAGGCTCAGTCACCAAGAGTGAAGATCTCAGTAGGATAGCAGCAGTGAAACTCACCCCAATCACAATTAGGCACCCTAAAAAAAATCACGACTCCCTCTAGCAGACTTAACACAAACATGGCCCAGATTGTAGAGGTTACAACAGTCAAGATTCAGTCACACCTCAGCCTTAGAGGCTGCAAGCAGGACAAGGTTTACACAGGAAGCCCCAAAGATGATCAAAGTACAGTCTCGCAGCAGTAGGATATTACAACCCAACTTTAGTGGTCACAAGACAATCACAACCCAACAGAAAGAAGGTCAAATAGTCCACGGCTCAGCTAGGAAGAGCCACCATAGTCCATGGCCAGGCCTAGAGGGCTTATCCAGCCCATACCCCAGCCCTAGAGGGCTTATACAGTCCATGGTGCAGCTGAAAAGACCACTACAGTCAACGACCCAGCCTTAAAGGGCTTAAACATTGTCACGACCTGCTAACACAGTCACCCCAAGCCCACAAGGGATCCAAAACAGTCATGGTCTGCTAGGAAGAGGCCAACACAGTCACACCCAGCCCACAAGGGCTCCAAAACAGTCACAGTCTGTTACGAAGAGGCCAAACACAGTCACGGCCAGCCCACAAGGGCTCCAAAACAGTCACAGTCTGCTAGGAAGAGGCCAAACACAGTCACGGCCAGCTGGAGAGGAGGAAAAAACAACAAAGAGAAGGAAAGCACAGTCATGGCTTGGACCAAAGAAAGATACAAGCAGCAATAACCCAAACGATCCACTCAAGGCATCAGTAACCCTAGGCATTAAGCACAAACCAACAATGATCAGATCTGAACTTCATTCATGTCAAGACATTCCCTAGAAATGGAGAAGTGAACTTAATTTATAATCTTGACAAGCCTTCTAGAAAGGTCACTTAGGCAAATCCTAGGATTTAGGATAGTTACCAAAAATGAAAACATAAAATAAAGTTAGGTTGACTTAGACTAGGGTACCAAGGGTCAAATGGTCATAGCAAAGTCATCATATCAAAGGTGGTCATGGTACCACACACATTGAGGGCGTTAGGACCAGTAGGAAACCAAAGGACCATAAGTCAACTAAAGGGGTCACAACAAGGTGGTAAGGAAACCACCTTACCCACAAGACCAATCTGTACCATAAAGTGGGGAAACAACCCTTCTTACCCACAAGACCAACAAGACCAAGGACTTTAATCTTTTCTCTCTCAAGGTATATTGTCACGTGTGTTCCATATAGTTTTATCATCACTGTATAAGGAGAAAATCCAAACTAAATGATGTGATCCTCTGGTCCTTAGAAGTTAGTACTGCTCCTAAGGGTTAGGTGCTAGTGACATCATCAAGGGGTGGCTAGTCCCTTGAGAAGCAACCTAGCAATAACCGAATAGGAGAAAGGACATCACACATCATCATCTTGGTCAACTTGACCAAGATCCACCTGGTTAACTAACCAGGAATGTACCTCTAGGAATTGCTTGGTCCTAGACCAAGAATATGCTTGGTCCCAGATTAAGAATGTCTTTGCCTCAACCTGCAGGATTTGCTTGGTCCCAGACCAGGAACCCTAGAGGCATATAGGGGCCCTAGCCATATGTTAGGGACTTTGCTATGGCATCAACCTGCTTGGTCCTAGACCAAGAACCCTAGGAGATTACTGGGGACCCTAGGGTACCTTTTAGGGTCTTACTCTTTCCTAGTTAACTGACTAGGGTACCATCCTCCCTGAGAATGGGTGTCACAACTACACTATCTTTAACAATAAACCCCAATGACTTGCATATGTGATAAAACAACTTTGTGTATCAAATTTGATATGGCATTGGTTTCATCCCTACAAAATAGTAGACTGCATTTATGAAGAGTTACATGGGAACACACTTATTTCTAGTATTCTTCCAATAGGCTTCATTTTTTTTCTTTTCCTTTTTTTAATCAATATGAGCTCTTGACCTATGACTTGATTTACTCCAATGCTAGTACACTCTCTTGCCCTATCCTTATGTCGTGGAGGAAATTTTGAGGATGCCATGTTTAACAAATTCTTCGTATGATATACATGTGATATTTTAATCGTATTTCAAGCATTTTTATCAATATAAACTATAAACAACAAACAACATATTCAAGAGAATTAGTTGTGTCTAGAAATAGTGTTATAACATAGAGTGCACTATTACATGTTATCACATTTTTTATAATATCGCTCAACAAATGAGATCACTTATTTATACTTCAGTGCCTAACCAATCCCCTTAAAACATGGTTGATTAAGTCAAATTTGATCATCCAAGTTGGTCCCAAATAGATAGACAATCTCATGAATTTAGGCGCTTTATGCGTTGATTGATTAGCTATCCTCACAGTGCCTAATTGATTGCCCACTCATTAAATGGACCAAGCCAAATACACCTCAAATGACTACTGGCTTACCTCCAAAATTGTGTTTAATCACAAATTTCAACACTTCTTCTAGAGGTGCAATTGGTGGATTCTTTTGTTAGATGCTAACATTGGATTCAACCTTCAAGTAAATTTAGGGTTTGAAATTGAAGTTTAAAAGTAGTTGACATGTTTTTGATTAAATACTTGAGAGGGGTTGGCCTATCTATAGCACTCAGGATAGAAGACAATTGTCTACGAGAATATTTGAGTTTGCTAATTTCAATTATTTAAATGACATGAATGACTCTAAATCTAATTGATGAATGGNTGAATATATATATATATATATATATATATATATATATATATATGCTATTGTTTCCCCTCCGTATTGTATCCGACTTTTATGAAAATTTGCCATATTCGTTTCTTTCTTCTATTTGTATCTGTTTCAGTATCCATTAGTGTTGACGGGCTTTTTAATTGCCTTCTAATTACTTAGAAAACAACTAAGAAGTGTGCATTAATTGTCAAACCGAGGTTCGTTGAGAACTTGTGAGTTATCGTGCACTACATGTGCAAACCACAATATCCGTTTACATTGGTTTATCTACTTGAAGTTGTGGTTCAATAACCTTATTTACAACATTGGTATGAATAGTTTACATAGTCTTGGCAAAGAACTTGTCAACTAACAACTATTGAAACTAAATTGCAAGGAAAGTAAATCACACGTCAGGAAAGTAAATGCTAAAACTCATTCACACTCTGCTGAAAGTAATTACTAAAGCTAATTCACATTGTGCGAGAAAAGTAAATTCTAAAACTACATTCACACTATGCCGGGAAGTAAATTCTAAAACTACATTCACACTATGCAGGAAAGTAAATTCTAATACGAAGTTCACACTGTTTAGAAAAGTAAATTCTAAAACTAAGTTCACACTATGCGGGAAAGTAAATTCTAAATTAAATCACACTGTGCAAAAAGTAAATTCTAAACTAAATCACACTATGGGAAAAAATAAATTCTAAAACTAAGTCAAATTTGATAGAAAGGTGAATTGCAGAAATAAAATCTAAAAGCTATCCTTACCAAATACAAGTTACTGCTTAAGTTCACACTGTTCAGAAAAGTAAATTCTAAAACTAAGTTCACACTATGCGGGAAAGTAAATTCTAAATTAAATCACACTGTGCAAAAAGTAAATTCTAAACTAAATCACACTATGGGAAAAAATAAATTCTAAAACTAAGTCACATTTGATAGAAAGGTGAATTGCAGAAATAAAATCTAAAAGCTATCCTTACTAAATACAAGTTACTGCTTATAATCCAAAGAACTGAATATGGTCATTGCACTAAGCTCAGTGATTGTAAAATAAACATTGAAAGCTCTATCTATGCATTGAAATCAAAGAGCAGAAATAAACATCACACATCATAAGAAATGAAAACTAAGTAATGAAGTACAACTATATCAACATAAAATAAATAAACTCATATTGCAAAAACCCTAAGATCTATATTGAATCAATGAAAATATAGCTTTATTCCTTCATTATTTGGACTATTGCTCTAAGAGTCTTCTCATAGAATGGAGAAGGATCTCTTATTTATACATGATTTCTTCATAACAAATGATAAATGGTGATCCAAAATATCCTCAGCAAATTTCTAAAAATTTCGATCTCAAAACTAATTCAAAACTAGCCCCAAGATCTTTGCCAAAATTATCAGATCTAATCTTTATCCAAGATTCTTTTCATATCCAAGAGGTCGATGATGCTCCTTCATCCATGGAATGACAAATGGTTGAAGAGAAATTTGAATTATTGACCGTTTTGTAGGTTCTGCAGGAGTTTCCGCAGATGGTAGATTTCTGTAGCTCCCTGTAGAGTTTCAGCAGCTGCTTCTAGAGTTTCCACAATTGTCTGTACAGGTTCTGCAGCTCCTACAGAATCATGATGTCCTCTTCTAATTAAGCACCAAATCACCCGCTAACCTACTTAATTTCCAATAGGTTCAAGCAGGGATTGCATAAAAGGGAATTGACTGAGGACATTTGATACTTAGAACAGAATGAGACACTCTTTCAGTATTAAAGTCATCAGTATGATAAAGAAAGCCTTATTTCTTTAGGCTTAGAGTCAACATGAATTTAGAATTGCATGCATGCAAAATTGACGCGTAAACTCTAAAAGTGACATGCAAACCCTAAAAGTACATGTTAATCTTATTTAAGAAGGTTTATTGGACCAAAGAAGGGACCTATGATTATTATTGTTGATTTCGAGTTTTTGAGCAGCAGCAGCAACAGTCGGGGTTGAAGACGGTGTCTTCAGCTAACAAGGGTTTCAACAGTGAAATCTATTTGCCCTAATCTCTTTCAGGGTAGGCCATCTAGGTCTACTATCGACATTCACCGTATTCTTCTGTATTCAGTGATCCAACACCCACAGAACATCTATTTGCAGGTTCACGTTTTGTAGCTGGGGAATAGCTGGAAAACCCCAGAAGGATTTGCTGGGACCCTTAAGCCTAGTTTTTCTTCCGCATGTCATCACTATTTCTCTCAGCAGGCTTAACACATCATACTGGGTGATCATTAGCACATTGCCAGCACATCCAGGGCTTCCAGCAGCAGATTTGTGGGGAAGAGGGGACGTCACCCTCTCAGAGCAAAACAGTTCGCTAGGTGCCTCAGGGAGGACAAAACTTCTTCATGCGACCACCATTCTCTCTGGCAGGACAAGACCAACATCTTGACAAAGTTTCAGTAGTATTGGGCACCTCCTCCTCCAAAAATGTCAACCTCTTCCTGAAAGGGGCACACATGTAGCTGGGCGTCAAACTGAGGAAAACAACACTATATTTTGTCACACTTTGCATGCATCATATCCCTAGAGTACTATCAACTTATTTATCAGTGGTAAGTGTACATCTGTTTACTGAAAATCTTTACCGTATAATCTCTCCAGATTAGCTATATTTTAGGGCCATTTGGCACGACAATTTTGCATGGACTTTTTATTCAGCTTTTTCCACATTAGTGAGTATATGAACAACAACTTAGCAACGAAAAACCGTAGAATATCAGTTTGGGATATTACAGTGGGATACCATAGTCTTGAGGGGCATGAACACTTGTCGCCCCAAAACCAATATCATCACAAAGAATGGACGTTGTACTCAGACAGGGAGACATAGAATGGGCAGCTGAATGCCTTGTCACTTTTAGAAAACCTCCCGATAACAACAATCAACATCTAGCAGATATTCAGGCACTATTACAAAAACATGAGAGGGTATTTAGAGATCTTCTAGGTCGACCACCAGATAGGGGATTTGAGCACATTATTGAGTTAGAGGAGGGGACATAGGCAGTCATCACCACTCTGTATAAACATCCCAAAAGGTACAAGGATGAGATCAAGAAAACAATCAAGGAATTACTCGAACTAGGATATATTCGGCCAAGTTCTAGTCCATTTGCATCATCGGTGGTTTTGGTTAAAAAGAAATATGGAACCTTACGGGTGTGTATTGATTACACAGCACTCAACAAGAATACCATAAAAAACAGGTATCCCATCCCCAGGATTGATGAATTAATGGATGAGTTACAGGGGGCAAAATACTTTTCAAAGATTGACCTTCGATTAGGGTACCATCAGATCCAAGTAAGGGATCAGGACGTTTCAAAGACAGCCTTTCGTTGCCACTATGGTCACTATGAGTTCCTAGTCATGCCTTTTGGACTCACCAACGCCCCAACATCTTTCCAATCTTGCATGAACCACACCTTCAAGGCTCAGTTACGGAAGTATTTACTAGTATTCTTTGATGATATTTTGATTTACAGTAAAACTTGGGAGGAGCATTGGAAACACTTGGATCAGGGACTGGAAATTCTAGAAGAACAGTCGCTTTACGCAAAAATGTAAGTGTGAGTTTGGTATGAAAGAGATGTTGAATCTAGGGCATATAATTAACGCAGAGGGGGTACAGGTTCACATGGAAAAGATTAGAGCTATCTTGGATTGGCCTACACCGAAGACAGTAATAGAACTAAAGGGATTCGTAGGCCTTTGCACATATTACAGTAGATACGTAAAGGGGTTTGTTGCCGCCTATCTCACACTTTAAGATGCAGGAAAGTCACAACCTGCTATGTGTGTCCTTGGGGGCAAGTGAGCCCTGGGGACCACTGTCACCTCAGCCCACAACTCCTTCGTTTAGGCAAGATCCCAACAAAGCCAAGGGGGGTAGTCCCTAAGGGAAAACTAAGTTCCAGGTTTATTAATTAATTAAAGATTAATTAAAGGGATCGTTTAAAAGGAAAGAGGCTAAGACCTTATATAAACAAGACCAGTGCCTAGATAATGGAGTCAAAAGATAGACTTCGTCTTTATGAAAAATGAAATGTCAATCTGCGATTAAACGATAGCTTCAATGTTTAATAAAGAAATATATGAACAAATAATATGATTATAAACAGTAATGAAATAAAACAAATGTATGGACAAATGAAACAAATTTGCGAAATAGCAGAAAATCGTTATGAATACAGATTACTAAACCAGCAGTAAATTTAAAGTATGAAAAGATCTAAGCAGTTAACATTCACCACATGCTTATTTGCAGAATTGAAAGTAAATAAATGTACTGAGAAATAAAATGCTGGAAGTAAAAATTGTAGTATTGTATTGTAATAAAAGAATGCTTGAAATGAATGTGTTGTAGAACCGATTTTGAAATGCTTCTTGGTTTATTTTAGTTAATTTTATTAAAGTTGTTCTTCTTGGATTAAGTTTTAGGATCGGTGGTGTGACTACCCCGATCTAGAACTTCTCCAGTCAAAGAAGGAATGTTGTTGCGCTCAACAAAGTGGGAACAAAGCCCACCCGTAGCTCACGGGTCAATCCCCAATGCCCTGGTGCTCAACAAGGAGGACGTCGAAGCGCCTAGAGACCACCCTCGGTCTACTACCCCTTCTAGCTTCCTGAGGTCACTGTTTTTAGTTGACAGAAAAAGGGCTAGATGGATGCCTATTAAACTAAGACTTCCCTTTCCCCTGGTCGTATCTCGGAGTACCCCGGAGGGTGATAACCGAGTAGAGGAGCAGGATGTGGGAAGTTGTTGTTGGTAAGTTTTAGGAGTAAATTTTAATCTTGATGGTTAAGATGGAGTGTTTATTTTAAAGCGATTAACAAATGACTTGGGAAATAAAATATTTGATTGTAGATTGTAGTACAAGAAAAAGAAAAGTTATTCTAATTACCTAAGCCCCCACTTCCCCTGCTTTTCATATCCAGCTTGAAGTCCCTAAAGGGAGATGACAAGCGGATAGAGGATACACAGGTTTGATAGGTTGTATGATTACTTTTAAACAAAAAATTAAAATTGCATAAACTTGAAAGAAAAACACAACAACTACAGTAAACTCACCTCACAACAATCTTTGTGACAGAGATGATAATCTGTCACAAAGATAGGTGGGTAGCTGGAAATAGAACTAATTATCTACCTTACTTCCTAATCTACTTACTTATAAATTTAAAATGATTACAAAACTTTACAGAATACCCCAAGAGACTCTCTTTGGGGTTTACAATAAAATATAGAGAAATATGAAAGAGAGGGTTGAGGGTTTGAACCCCTTTCGAAGCGACGGAAGTTTGAAGGAATTCTGGGCCTATTCGGGCATCAAATCTCCTTCAAAATGTGCATAACCTGTCATAAACCAGCGAGCTATTCCTCGCTGGAAATCATAGAAAAAACACTAAAGCTGTTATTAAAACATTAGTACAAGATTTACAAATTTACATAAAAAATATGACAGACAAATATTTATTACAACTTTGAGCGCTTCGCGTTCTGATCACAATTGCTTGATCTCAGACGAGGGATACCACGATTAAGCTCAAAGTGTAGATAAATAAATGCTGGTGTCTATACAAATGCAATATTCAGAATAACTGTAAGAATCGAAGGATAAATATCAAAGAAACTTAGCTAAACAGTGTTTAAACAATGAAAATGTAAGCCCTAGCTAATATATAAGAGGTTAGGGCCCTAAAACAAAGGTTACATTCACTATACAGTGAAATAAACCCCTCTTTATGAAGGCTGAAAGTAGATGGCCGAATTTAAAACTTTGCCGGAATGATATTTGGAGAGATCTCCTTGATTTGAATAACCTACAAATAACGCTATGCCTGCAAGAATTGTAATCCTAGTGGTGAATACCTAACACTTCCTGCAAAACACTTTGTAAGAAATGTCAAATCATTCACAAGAAAGAATAAAAACACTTTTATTCTTTAATCTCTCCACAAAACACTTTGTGGAGAGCTAACTAGCAAAATACAATAAATGCAAACAAGACAAATACAAGGTTACCTTACAAAGATTCGGATCATGAAAGAGCTTGCAGCATAGTATCCCTCCAAAGAAATTTTTATTCAATGGCCCAATTTGGGCAAATCTTTCCGGCAGCAAGAAATTTCCGGCAGCATAACAATAGCATCAATGATCATGTTTAATGAGGGAGTGAGACCCTCATTAAATAGTTGAGGCAAACCCCAACCTATTGAAGATAAATGGTTGAGATTAGATCTAGATCTAGGGTTTAATCTCACCCGCTAGATCTAGGTATTTGGCTTTCTATTCTTCTCCATTAATCTCCACCCTTAGATTAATTTTTAATCAAAGGCCATAAGGCTAGATCCATGCTTTAACAATATTAACCTTTGGATCTAGGTTTTTTATTAAAAATCCACCATTAATCTTGCTTTTAGGTAAATGGAAAAATCATGGGCCCCAAGGTGGGCGCCCTCCTCTAAATATGGCGGAATCCTCCAAGTTAGTGCCCTCCATTATAATGTAAAACGTGGCTTTAAGAGATAGCGCCTTTCTACATTTAGTTGACGTCCTCTAAATAGCTTTAGCGCCCTCCAAATATAGTGGCGCCCTTTAAATAGGTAGCGCTCCCACTAAACTTAGCATGCGCCCCTCCATTTGATAACACCCACTTAATATATAGCGCGCCTCCAAATTTGGGGGCGTCTTCTTTAATGTAGCGCCCATCCTCATGTGTTGTAGCGCTCCTCTATATGATGCTAGCGCTCTCTAAAATAGCGCCCACCTCCAAATAAAACGTGGGCCCTCTCCATTGTAGCATGGGTCCTCTCCATTGATAGTGCTCCTCCATTGCTAGCGTTTCCACTAGCATGACGTCTCCAAATATAGCGTGGGCATCCCTCAATGCTTGCAGCCTCCTCCAATTT
>LPNX010495619.1:0-99809 GCA_001517045.1 Pseudotsuga menziesii | reverse complement strand
ATTGAAATTCTATTGGTTCTTGAATTCCAACTCACAAAAACTTATTTTGGCACGTTTTCTTATAAGGCCCATTTTAGACCCCAAATTTCCTCTAATGCAATCCAATCATCAAGTGCTAGTACTGCATGACTCCAATAAACCCTGATGAGGTTAACTGAAGCTGAACTGAACATCAGAAGTTGGTGAAGGCGCCTTGTTCACTCCAGTTCATTAAAATAATATTAAATAATCATTAAATAATATATTTAATGAATGGAGGCGCCTTAACTGACTGTAACTGATTGGTTGAACTGAAAGTAACCCCCAGTTAGCAATTAGGTGCATGAATGTCACACAGATCACCCCTGGAGTGCTCCAGTTAGCCTCCTTGACTGTAGGAAAGGCTAAGTTAGCCTCCTTGACTATAGGTAGGCATGGGAGTGACTGGGATGATGGTAATTAATGCTCCACTGATGTCAATTAAACTTAGGATAGTGGTTTAACTAGGCCAATTTGATCGAAGGAGTGAGTATGAAGGTAAATGTCTCCAACACCCCCCCTTAAGCTATACTCAGGAAGAGCTAGAAAACATAGATGCATAAAATTCTAGGGCCCTGGCAACAAAGGCCATAGGTCACCCTGTACAATAAAGCAACTGAAACAATGCTCAAAACAAACTAAGTGAGGAAAAGAGGGAAAACCCAGTGGGAAAAAACCCCCCCTCAAGTTGAACACCGAAAGTAGTCTGGATCACCCTGATGAACTCACCCCCAACAGTGAACGGAGGTAAGTGAAATTATTTTCTAAAAATCTCTTGGTGAAGATGTCTGGAGGAATCTTCCACTTTGGAAGAAAAACAATGCACTCAACTGAATCAGAAATATAAACAGCTGCACGGTGAAAACTGGACCCATGTGGAGCAACTGAAGTCATCTGAAGAGAGAGCAAAGGTTCTTGAGGATTTGAACCATGTGTGGAACACTCAAGAAACTGATATGTTGCATCCTTGAACAGCAAACCATGACTGGTAAAATCAGCCCCAAATCTTAGGAGCAAGTGTCCATGCGGATGCAGAATGTCTTCATCTTTGCTTGTTCTGTGAGGAGATGAGCATGTGACCAAAGGTAGAGAATCCCTGGGACTCTGGAGAGTGAATGCTTGAGCTCCATAATCTGATATAGCTTCATAAATATCTAATGATTCACAAAATAAAATATCAGCAACCTCACAGGAGGAAACTAACACCAAATCCCCATCAGCAAATTTGAAGAAGAATTACAGTACTTGATTTTTCACACCGGAATTGGTGAGAGCAGCTAGAAGAATGACTGAAAGCTTTTGGATTTTAAAATATGAACAAAATAATATCAGATCAGAATGTAAATCAGATCTAAATAATTTCACAATAGATCCAAAACTATTAAATGAAATCAAATCCCCAGCAGCAGTTTCGAAGGAGACTTGCAGTACTTGTTTCTTCACACCATTGATGAGAACAGCTACAAGCAGTACTGAAGGTTTATGAACCTGAAATTTTGAACCAATAAATATCAGATCAGATCCAAATAAGATCATATCAGATCCAATAATGTTCATATCAGATCCAAAAGTATGGTCAACCGAGACGGTAGATGCACAGTTTTCTTCGTCTTCAAAATTCTGAATTTTTGTGCATGCAATCCTGCAGGAATTTGCTGGAAGATATAGATCATGGGGAGCAAATGGATCACTCTGGTAATATGATATTTCTTCTGAAATATCAAAGGTATCACATATTTGCACAACCGCAGCAACATTAGAGGAAGAAAATTCAAATTTCTCTTCACTTTCGGAAGCAATTACTGGTAAATTTTGCACAGAATTCAAAGGAAAATCACCGGTGAATGTTTGCATGGAAGTGTAGCAGCATTTTTCTTCAATATCAGAGATTCGAATGTCTTCTTCTGTTTCAGCAATATGAGAAGATAAGATATCAGAGATCTCGTGAACTTCCGGAGCATCAGGAGAAGGAGTCACTTCATGGAGACTTTCTTCAATTCGAATTGAATGTGTAGAAGATTCTGCTTCATCTTCATCTTGAACAACTTCATCAAAGAGAGTAGAGGCTGAGACTTTTGAGTAAAGAACTCTTGTGGTGCTGGCTGTAATCTCCAAAGTACTATTATTATCCTCATTGTGCTTACCAAAGGTTTTGTCCAATCTTGTCCAGAGATCCTTTGGGTATTCAATAGAATCAAAAACAAAGTACAAGTCATCATCAACGACCAGAGCTATTGATCCAAAAGATCTGTCAATGTCATTTAGCCAGTAATTCTCATTCTCATAAGTCTCTCTTCCAATTCCAATAGACACCTCATAGAGACCTCGTCTCTTGAGATAAGCAATCATCTTCAACTTCCATTCTGAATAGCTTGTGAATGGGGTGAGAGGAGGGATTGATGAGTCCATTCGAAGTTGTACCTGATAAAACCTGCAAATCAAAACAAAAGGAGCACCGTAAGGTCGGACAGCCTGCACATTTAGGATTTCATCACACCCAGCATAGTCAATCAAGCAAGCTTGATCAACAAGTTCTTTACTTGGGATATTGAGTGGTAAGCCTTGGCTTCTGGTGCAATGCTGGATTCTTGAGCTATTGCTCAAATTTCATGGAGAAATATGTCAAAAAGCTTGTTCTTGAGAGATTGATCTTCGTCCTGCCGTGAGCTCTGATACCATATTAATTCTTGCACATGATCTAGGAACTAGGAATCAAAATCATCAAAGAATAATTAACAAATACTCATGAATTGGAAATAACTGGAATACCAAAATAGGTTTCCTCTTTGTATATTATATAAACAATAAAGGATTACAATACCATGCATAAGCAATGGCTTAACTCAATGAATAATTCGAATACCTAAGGGCCAATTCGAATTCAATGAGTGAGTCTAGCTTAACTGACTCTTTGCCATGCAATCTCACTCAGTTAACCACTTGACCAAAACCCTAATTGACTCACCAAACCCTAACTGAAGTTGGAGTGCAATAAATGACTGAATCTCAACTGAAGGAGATCAAACACATGTCATAGCAATCCAATCATCAAGTGCTAGTACTGCATGACTCCAATAAACCCTGATGAGGTTAACTGAAGCTGAACTGAACATCAGAAGTTGGTGAAGGAGCCTTGTTCACTCTAGTTCATTAAAATAATATTAAATAATCATTAAATAATCATTAAATAATATATTTAATGAATGGAGGCGCCTTAACTGACTGTAACTGATTGGTTGAACTGAAAGTAACCCCCAGTTAGCAATTAGGTGCATGAATGTCACACAGATCACCCCTGGAGTGCTCCAGTTAGCCTCCTTGACTGTAGGAAAGGCTAAGTTAGCCTCCTTGACTATAGGTAGGCGTGGGAGTGACTGGGATGATGGTAATTAATGCTCCACTGATGTCAATTAAACTTAGGATAGTGGTTTAACTAGGCCAATTTGATCGAAGGAGTGAGTATAAAGGTAAATGTCTCCAACAGAGGGGTCCAGTCTATATTTTTTGAAACTTTTTAGATCCTCCTGTTTTTAACAAAATCCAAAAATTTTGAGTTTTATAAATCCCAATTTCTGAAGATGTATTTAATTCTAAACGGAACCTCTATTCAATTTCGTTCTTTTTACAAGGAAGGTTTCCTCAGCATCACCTTTGTTCATGTCCGAACAACTGTCATTTTCTCTGATAGAAGAAAGATTTGTTTCCAAATATGTCACCAATAAAATATGGCATGACATGTTTGTATTATTTCCTTTGAACTTCAGGCTTATTACCTTCATTCTTTAGACCATGGTTGTCTTTATTTTTGGTCTGGAGTCATCTTATTATACCATTCCAAAGTTGGGGGAAATTTTTTCGATACTTATGTGAAGTATTTGCAATGATCAAACCAGTTAAATGTTGACTCTTCATGACACAGATAATATCTACATGATCCTTGATACCCCCTCTTCTTCTAGTTTAGATTTACTTTTGAGTGATTACGAACCAAATGAAAACTGCAACCTTTGACGAAACCTCAAGTAAAGGCTATGTTTATCCAAAATCTAATCGAAACCTGGAAAGCATAGAATAGTCATTCCAATGTGCAACACCCCCTCTGACCAATTTAGGTGACCTGCTTTTTCATGTTCGAGAGGGTTGTTTGTATTATAAGATGTGATTTCTTGCTATCATGCTATTACAGTTTGGACATGCTGCTAGTTTAAATTGAAACAACCCAGTCATTTAAAATGTCTCATTATCAAAACAACACTGCTCTTGAAGGTAGATTGTTGTTAGAAGGTTGGTTTTTGTTTTCTGTTTGTTTAGATTTATTTTCGTTCATTAATCACATAGATCTGCTTGGGAAAAAATTACTACATCACTCCCTTGGCTGTTGATTTTTCATTTCCTTCCGTAATGAAAATATTCACTAATTATCCACTACTACACATACATTATGCGGGTCTGCATTAGATATCAGGTAATTGAGTGTGAACATGTGTTTCAATTAGCCTTGAAACTCCAATTTCTACACATTTACTGACATGAAATGTTAAAAACCATGCTTTAGAGTTAAAACTCTCACATGAATCCCTCTTTCCATATGGAATCCAAGGAACTCCTGGACTACAGACAATAAAGGAACAACACTTGACCAAAGTACTAAAATCTTAAGATTATTGCTGAATGTTGAAATTTGATAAAAACATTGAGATAGTGTTGTCTGAGTCGAAAGGTGCTATCAATTAATTTCATTGGGAACAGTAAAGTTGGTACTCCTAAACCTAGTAAATCCATGTGCAAACAATCCAAGTCCAGCCAAAGATATAACTGGTGTCATACCAAGTGGACTAAAACACCTGAAACAGATCCCTAGGAGAGTCAAATTAGAAACCATGGTGGATATCTCGTACAACAAAAATGAAAATACCTATGATGTGTTTTAAAGTTGGTAATGCAGTGACATATCAAGAAAAGATACCCAAAAGTTGGTTTTTACCAAGGATGATCTGTAAGATTGATGAGGCAATCAATGCTCCTTGGATATGGCTAATGTGATGTAATGAAATCTCTACAAGAACAAATATGGGATGCAATGGCCCTAGTAATGTTCATCTTATTCCTTGTGGGAACATACTTTCAAGTGTTTACACTCAATTTGCAGCTTGAACATCAATAGCATATGCACTATAACATTTTTTATGGATATGTACACAAGCTCACCTTATTGTTGTTGGAATATTCTAGAGAAATGAATCATTTATAATGGATGGTATAGGTATGATAATTGCAAATGAACCACAATAACTGTAGACTCCTTTTTATTTAAAATAAGACTTGATAATTGGGTATTTATTTTGCAACTAATTGTGATGAGTGGTGTAGCCTACATGGTGGGTTTTTTGATAATGGTGTTTGTGATAATGGTGCTTAGATTATGCAGGTTATACATGTGAAAACAACAGTGTTCTCTTTTCAAGTCTATCAATGTGTGGAGATGTTCTCCTACGTGACTCAGAAGGTCAACACTGTGCTCCAAGTGAAGCAAGTGTTCTGCAGCAATTAGAAGCAGATGTTGTAAATTGATGCCAAACTACAACAGGTTGTTACCAACTAGTTGGACATTGTTTGCTATCTTGGATATTGGTTATTGTGTAGCAGCAGAAAATCACCTAGCTTGTTGGGTGAGTTATTCAATTTTTTTGTTTTCCATTCTTCTTGGTATCTTCTCCTTATTAGTGCTAAACATTTCTCATGAGCTACAGATATGTGTGCTCAAGCCTAAGAGTGTTTGTAAAACACCCTAGCCTAGAATTTATAGCGAACTAGCATCATCAAAATATATACCAAATGCATGATATTGATTTTAAGACTATTCACAGCATATTGTCCAACCTTGTGAGGGAGAGTATAATCTTCCCATATTCCAAGGCAATACTTATGATACTATTCTTACCTTCCTTGGAAATTGATTTGTATATTACCATTTTCATCCCCATCCAGTCTTAAGAAAGGATATATGAACAGTTCAAAAACGATATTCTTAGAAGTTCCTTCATCAATTGTGTGTTGTTTGTCCTTAAAATTTTCCCTAAATTACATATCGAACAATTATCTTCTCTCATGGCATACTAGTCTTAGTTCACTTGCTTGATTCAGTCTTTAGATCAAGAGAGTTTGTTCGAATTCTAGTAAATTATTGAAGGTAACACATTGCTTTGTTCTGGTAAATCCATTTGACCATTTGATTGAGAATTACTCTGTGTCCTTGTAGTTAGCAAGGATAAACAAGTACAAAGGTGCAATTGACAATAATCAAGGGTTACAATCTTGATCATACTCATTTTTCTTATCATTGCCACAGGTAAATCATAATTCATTTTTAGTGTATTGCGAATTTCTTTTTTGGTTGCAGCAGTATTTTAATGCAGTTTTTTCTGTCGTTTTGCTTCTTCCCATTATTTAAAACACTAAACATATTTGACTGACATGATTATTGATTTCTGAACAGGTCAACAAAATGAACGATCTTTTCACAAGGTCTTCAACCAATTATGTGGATCTCAAACGTGCATCCTTGAAGGAGGACCTTGAGGTTGGTTCTGAGATGGAGATGGTAGATCTGGAGAATGAACAAAATGTTGGGCAGTTCTTTGAATAAGTCGGTGGTATAAAAGCAGACATGGAAACTATGAAGGAACTTCTTGTGAAGCTTCAAAATTTTAATGAAGAGAGAAAATCCATTCACAAAGCCCCATCCATGAAATATTTAAGAGACCGGATGGATAGAGATGTTGTTTCTATCCTTAAAACAACAAGAGATATTAAAGGCAAGCTTGAAATACTTGACAAATCTAATATGGCTAACAAAAAAGTGACAGGATACAAAGAAGGAACTCCTACGGGTCGAACAAGAACATTAGTTACAAATGGTCTACGAAAAAAACTGAAATATTTGATGGGCGAATTTCAGAGCCTAAGGAAAAACGTTATTGGGGAGTATCGAGAGACCATTGAGAGAAGATATTTCACCATTACTGGTGAAAATTAAAATGAAGAGACAATAGAAAAAATCATTTCTACAAAGGAGAGTGAAACTTTTCTTCAAAAGGAAACTCAAGAGCAGGGTCGAGGACAAATATTGGATACCATTGATGAAATACAGGAGCAGCATGATGCTACCAAGGAGATTGAATAAAGTTTACTTGAGCTTCACCATCTTTCTTTATATGGTTGTTCTTGTAGAGGCCCAAGGAGAGCATCTTAACGACATTGAACATCATGTTATACATGTTGCTAACTATGTTGGTCATGGTACAAAGCAACTCAAAGGTGCAAAAAAATACCAGAGAAACACCAGGAAATGGATGTGCATCGGTATTATATTGTTTTTCATTTTGATTCTCATTATTGTTTGGGTGTATAAAACAAAATTTGAATAAGGTATTGATTTCTTCCACTATCTTAATCCAAGATTATGGATTGTGGATTGTTTGATCTATTTAGTTTGATTAATTATTTTAATTATAAATGATGTGCATTGCAATATCTCAATTGTTTAATGGTTGCAGTTTTCTCTTCAATATCTAAGAAAAAAACAGTTTTTCTGAAGAAGCTAAGTTGTCAATATGCAGAATAAAAGGAAACCATTGTTGCAGGAAATCCTCTTCCTGAAAATCAATAAGCATATAAAGCAATACTTGAGGCAAGGACCAACACTCTTCAGCAAAATTTCAATGGGTTCCTTGAGGCGTTCTTTGATTTGTGTGTTTTTCGTCATAACCTTTTTTGGCTATTCATTTATTGTTTTGTGTGTTTTTTTGGCATTCTTTGATTTGTGTGTTTTTCGTCATAACAGTTCATTGTTTTTCTACTTTACAAGTGATATTTTTTTTGGATTTTGCAGGAGTGAACTTAACTAAGTGGGCCATTGAGTATGGAGAGCCTGTTGCTAAGGCTTTACCACTGAGTATGAAGAGCCTGCTGATGAGGCTTTCAAGCTACTAAGTATGGGTTAATTGAAGCTGTTGCGAGATCTAAGTATGGCTTAGTAGCCAAGTATAAGTGGGATGGTTTAGCCATTGAAATATTTTGAAAAGTCATCGGTGTACTAGATGATTTTCATGTAAAGTTATTTGGAGATAGTTTTTGAGAAAGCTCATATTTATTGTAATACATGACCTTTCGTATAATATAATTTGTGCGGTATAAAACTTATATGGTTGTACTTTATATTATTTATAAGTGTTGTAATTAACTAATTAATGTGGCATTGTATAATTCACAAGTGTATTAGATTATGATAAATAATGTATGATTCATTTTATAATTTAAACATAATATCATATTAAAATTTTATATTGATTAATAATGGACACCATTAAAACTACTAAAGTATAATAAGCACACATAAAACGACTAAAAATGACTAAATTGGTGACCAATAAATGAGACTAATGACCAAAATTCGCATATAAAATAACCAAAAATTGAGAGATACGTGACCAAACAATGAGATATAAATGACCAAAAAACGACCAAAAATCGCATATCAATGACCAAAGAGTAGTTTTGGTGGCTAATCTACGATCCTTTATTACGCGACCAAATTTGGTCATATTCTAGGTTATCATGTGGTCATTAATTTGGTCATAAATGTGGTCATATATTTGGTCATTGATTCAAATATATGACCAAATTAATGACTAACTGACAAGCTATAAATGACCAATTTCGGTTGCGTAATAAAAGACCGTAAATTAGCCACCAGCAATCGCCAAACCAAAAGTGGTCATTGATATGCGGATTTTGGTCATTTTTTGTCACTAATCTCTCATTTTCCACTAGTGATCCTAGCTATACAACTATTCCTAGGAATTTTAATTTGGAGGGGATTTGTGAAGCGTCAAGCAGGTCATGTGGATGTTGTAGAGGGATAATCGAAGATGATGAGCATCTTGAACAGTGTGAGTCAACTTATGATTTTTCTACACACGTTTTCTGCCACCGCTATGTTCTTTGTCAGGAAGACCGCGAACTTCACCGAAAACTACCACATCCTAGCTTCAATGGAAGAACCATCTTGGTCATGCTTCCTCCCGCGGAGTAGATGATGGGACATGAAGCTTAATTTTCTCTGCAGTTTGCAGAGTGGACTTGAATTGATGTTCATATTTTCTATTATTTTTTTATCTACTTGTAGAAAATAATATCGGACAACCTTTAATGTTGTTTTAGGCTATGTATTATAATAACTTGTCCACATTAGGAAGGTTTCAGAAACAAGTGGCCTTACCTCAGATGGACATCTGTAACACACACACACACACATCTGATCCAAATATTACTCCCACCCATTTAACAAATTCACTTATTTAGGCTTGCACATATTCATTCACTGAAAATTCTCTGTATTCTAGTTTGGTATATCTAAAAGCTCAGCCAGTCTAGAATTTATCTAACTACTTGTTTTTCTGTATTGTTTTTAAACTAAATAATATTAATAACAATCTTGTAGAGAGAAATAGATTTTACTAAATCAATGTTAATGTTTGGAGTTGTGTACTTAGTAATAATATATATGTGTGTGTGTTTTATGTAAGAAGTGTGAGATGTTATTTTAGTTCATGAACTTTATCTTAATGTATTCAATTCTTTTTATATATATATTAGGCTTTCGTGAAAATTGTAAAAGACTAAGCTATATACACTTCATCGTAATAGACTAAGCTATGATTTATATAAATGGTAAAAGACTAGGCTATGATTTATATAAATGGGAATTTTGGTCAGGCATTTTACATGTTTTATAAAAATAATGGATGTTGAAAATATTTTATATTTATGAGAAGATTCTTTTATATTTAAAAGAATATCTCGTTAGGATTTTTAATCATATTTAAAATTATTGTCTTATGAAACTTCTAGTTCCTTGAGTATTGTGAAAATTTTATCATGTACCCATATTATTGTTGTGTTATAAATGGGAAGGTTACAATTATTAGTGTGTTAAATTGTTAAAGGTGTTTTGAAAGGGGCATATGGTGATAACTTATAAAAAATATAAATAAAAGTATGTGTATTTTTCCTTGTTACTAGACCTTAGGATAATGGGGTGTTACAGAGACATGTCAGACTTGTAATAATAAAAAATAATCATTAAAAAAATAATATTCTTAAACATGTTTATCTAGAATATGCGTGTATAACTACTACAAAGCATCATTCCTTCAATAATTTTTATTCTGCTATATTATTTATTTTTCATATCAACATAAAATTTGTTTATTGTAATTTTACATTTTCACAAAGATTATGAAAATCTCAAAGGATGAACTAGTTGATATGTGAAAAGTTACAATAGGGGTATCAAAAAAAGTGTACAAGGAGATGGTCAAGGAAATAGACATAATTTGCAATACCTCTCTTTTTACCAATATGCTTATAACAAAAAGTGTAATTATGTACCCATCCATGGCAAGGAGCTCAACGCGGAAGCTACACGGGTAAAATATTTGTAAGTATGATTGTGAATTCTTAACTTAAATTGTGAATTGTAGACTTGGGAGACTGAAGTCTTGAAACAACTAAACGATAGGGTCATGGAATCCACTCAAGGGGGAAATTTAATGGCTACGAAGCTACAAGTTGATGACAGGTGTCATGTTAGTGACATGGGCATTAAAGAAGAATTGAACTATGATGTTCACTAGATGGGTCCTTGAGTTTATAAGTGTTGTATAAAGTTTTACTCTAATGAGTAATCCTAGATATAGATACCGAAGAAACCGCTAGTTCCAACAAGGAAAAAACAAGCTAATATGATCTGACTATTAGCATGAGGCTATCTACTATTAAGTGCCAATAAGTTAAGTTAAGTTTGTCCATATGACACTGACATATTATCCTCGACAAATGATGCGAGGAGAAAGAATTGAACTCCTACATGGAGATAGATTAAGTTCCTTATTAAGTTACTAATAATTACTCTTCTAATAATTATGAGAGACAACTTATTTAACTAGAATAAGGAAAAAACAATGTAATTGATAAAGTAACACTTAACTTGCGACCTATCGATATTTCGCCAACCACAAGTTAAATAGTTGTGGTAGTTATAAAAATTTTAAAAATATATTATTTTATATAGCAAATAATTAACTATATTTTAAATCAATCTTTAAAGACAAACGAAAAGACATTGGTCACTAAGTAAAAGGCGACTCCATTGGTTTGTATTATTTTATTTATTTTTCATTGATTATATCTCGAAAAGAGGGGAGAGAAGAGGGCACACGTAAGGATGGAGGAGGGGAGCGTAGGGTGAGGCGATCCCCTTCCTGTGGTTTTTGATCAACTTGACGTAACCATAATTCACATCTTTAAGCGATAGATGCTATAAATATATTACAAAGGCCATGAAATTATATTTTGGAGCTAAGCCTTGAGGATTCCGACTCATGTAATATATATATAAGTAAGTTTTCTAATAAATTCCATTAATGTATGGATAATGAACTTATAAGCTTGTTATTAAAAAGTGGGTTCAAATCCATTAATTATGAATAAAAACCTTATAAAGTTTGTTATTAAAAATCTTAGTTGAAATCTATGAAGGTATAGATAAGGCATTTATAAGTTTGTTATTAAAAAGCTAAGTTGAGTTCCATTAATGTATGGGTAAGGAATTTATAAGCTTGCTATTAAAAAGCTCAATTGAATTTCATTAAAACATCGATAAGAGATTTATAAGTTTGTTATTAAAAAACTAAATTGAATTTAATTAAAATATGGATAAAGAATTCGTTATTTATGAGTACATGTACAGAGTGAGCTCTACTTCCTTAGAGTAAGATTTATGGTTAAGCTTAATAATCAAAAGTTAAAGACGATTTTATTGTCTTAGCAATTAAAACTTGAGAATTTAGCTGATTGTATCTAGAACTTAAGTCCTTCGGTTATGTCTAAAGACCTTACCTTCCCCAAACTCTTAGTAAGAGGGAACAAATATAAGATTTATGTTATGAAAAGAAATAAGGTGGGAAAGGGTTTTCTTGTTCTTCATCCTTAGTGGATTCATGCACAGCTCGAGGGTGGTCGCTTGGAGGAAAAAGTAGACGTCGGACAGAGAACCAATAGGTTGGGTGGAAAGTTGAAGTCAAGACTTCAGTAAGTCAAGTTGCGTGATTCTTCTTAGTCAATATAAGTACTCTTTAGCTGATATTTTATTGTTCTTTTTTATACTAGAGGAATCGACAACTTGAGACTAGGATGCCACTCACATGACATGAGGTCCAAGGATCCAATCCTGCTACTGATATACCCCTAGGTGCATCCACACATCTTGCATGCATGGGGCACGGGTTAATTGAGGTGATTTGAACTCGAGACCTGCAAGTACAAGTCCTTCATATAAAGTGAATTGTCAATTGAACTACGCCCTGCAGAAACTGATATTTTATCGTTCATTAAGCTTATAAAAGAAATATTTATGAATGTTTTGAAAAATAATTAAGATTATTATAAATCCATACAAGTTTACCATGTATGAAATGGAATATATGGCTAGTGTTCTCAAGAGGGGTTTGTTTTGAAATAAGATTTAAATAGGTTAATGATTAAATTTTCATATATTTACCTTGTATTTATATTCAAGAATTATCATGGTAATAGGTTTCCATTATAGGATTATATCATTTTACTTAAGTGTGACTCGCATATTTTTAAACGGAAGCATATTTTTAAGCCCCAAGGGTTAGCTCAATTGGTAAGACGTGCGCACACTCTCTCGGTTCGGAGAGAGGTCACAGGTTCGAGCCTTGCGTCCTTTGGGGTTAGGCCTTCTGCGAGGATGGCCGATGGTTTACCACCTCTACCATCCACTAATGTGGGGAAGTATTGATGGGTTTCCTATGGATCTTTCCATCTAAAAAAAAACGGAAGCATAAATCAACATCCATATAAATATTGTTGAAAGTATAACTTGTTGTATATACATGAACGATTTAATTATGGAATAATTTAATAAAACTTAAAGGAAGTAAATGCATGAATACATGATTGTTAATGCTTTAATAAAAGAAGTATGAGGGAAATAAATGCATGAATACGTGATTGTTAATGCTTTAATAAAAGAAGTATGATTGTCATGGAGATGGATTATTAAACAAGAGGAGCTGCTAAAGGCAGCAAGTCTTTGCCTTTGGAAGTTGAAAATCTATTGAAGAGGAGCTCCATGGATGCCTTCTTTTCTTAGTTTGATAGAAATGCATATCTGTCTAATACGACTAGTGGAGCCGTCGTGATACTCAGTTAAAAGACTTTTCAACTTTGTTAAGTGCCTATTTTGTTAAGACTTCTCAATTTTGTTAAGTGCCTACCTTAACCTTTACCTTTGATGCTTCATCAATTACCTGCTATAGTTTCAGAGTAATGGGCCGCCTCGTTCCCGACACCATTTTTTGAATAGTAGTCACCCCCTTTACCCGAACCAGAACGATAGCTACTCCCGGCTTCAGCTCCACTCTCAGAACCAACGCGGGAAACTTTACTATCCCCATATACATACCCATTACCATTTCCTTGTTCTTGTTCTTAGTAGGAACCGTAGCCATTACCTGAACCAGCTCCGTAAGCGTTATCTACTCCTTTGGTGGTGTAGCCTTCTCCGTAGCCAGCAGTATTTGATCCGCCATTGGGGTTCTCGTAGGTGGGCTCTTTGTTAAAGAATCTTCTCTCCCTCGACTCCATGCTCCAGATAAACAGACTCAAGGCAGCAAGCACATATAAGCATAGAACTCTAGTAATAGGCGCCATTTGGGATTATCTATTCGATGCTTAACCCAGTCAAAACTATATTAGCTCTTGAGCAGAGGAGAATACTCGATGGAGAGAAGTAAAGGTTTCATATTTAACGTTACATAGGGTTATTTTAAATTGCATAGGATTCCAAGGTAGAGACCTTGTATTAAAGAAGACACGTTAACGATGGATTCCTATCTTATAATTATAATAATTATAAAATTAACCTAGTAAATGCTACCTTGATATCATAACATGTTGCAATACGGCGAAGCGCTTCAACCACGGCAAAAGCTATCCATTGAGTTGCAGAGTATTTAATGCTGCTGCAGCAGGCTTGATGACTGTTGGATCTGGAGCAGCTCCAGATCCAACGGTCATCAAGCCTGCTGCAGCTCAATGGATAGCTCTTGCCTTCAACCACCACATGCGTTTCATTGTCCTTGTCCCTATCCATCCTAAGAAAGAAAAAGTGGTAATAGAATATTATTTAAAAAGTAAAACATTTAAGATGGTGGCAATATAAAAATTATATAAATAAAATTGTTGTGAAAGTTACAATAAGTTAGATCAATATAAGTTTTAAATTAAGAAATAGTTATATATCATTTATTTGTTTTATATGCATTGGAAAACAAACAAATATGCATTATTAAAGGTTTTGCAAAAAAAATTCCAGTCTAAAGAAAACACATTCTTTTATTTCAAGACAATTCCATGAATTCTATATAATTAAAATTACAAAAGAAAGGTCTCGATACCACTTCCATTAGCATGATTTTCTCACTTTACAATCTAGATAAAAAGATTATAAAACTGATAACAATTGGTTATGCACAATAATGTTGTTTTAGTGATGTTTTGATAAGGATTCTACATTGAATTTTGTTTGAATAATTAAAAACGTTCTTTTTTATTCTAAATAAACAGCTTAGTTGCAATGAGGTAATGCATAACCAATAATGTTGCTTTAATGGTATTTTGATAAGAGATTCTACATTGAATTTTGCTTAAACAATTAAAAACAATCTTTTTTATTCTAAATAAACAGCTTAGTTGCAATGAGATAATGGATACACTATATTGACCTTAAAAGGTGTGCGATTCAAGCATCTCATAGTTCTAACTTAGAATATTTTTTTGACAATTGCATGAGATTAAACAATCATATAATGAACCAAGTAAATCTTGGGCAGAAAGTAGTTTATGCAAGTAAGGGTATGACAAAGCATGGCGAGAATCATAAAATATAGCTCCCAAGATTGTTAGAAAATGTGAGTAAAACAATGAACACTTGAAACAATAAATCGACTCCATGGACCGATGACACATAACCGCTGGAGTTAAAAAAAGTATACCTAAGTTAAAACATTTGCAATAGCTAAGTGTCATGTAGTTTTAAACATTTGTTGCATGCGAACAGTCATGTAGTTGCCAGTTGTTTGTTTTAGAGTCTTAATACTTGGCAGTTGTGGGAGTATTTGGTGAGAGTCCTAGGCCACCGAGTTCGAATTGTGTTGAATTGCGGAAAGAAATTGAGCAGTGCAATGGCTTCCATGGATGCACTTGGTTCCACTGCAGCTCTTGGAGTGGGAAGAGCATACCAAATGCTAGGAATCCAATGAATATGAACATGCTAGTCTACAACTGGTGCATCTGAATCATTCACTTGGTTCCACTGCAGCTCTTAGAGTGGGAAGAGCAGACCAAATGCTGGGAATCCAATGAATATGAACATGCTGGTCTACAACTGGTGCATCCGAATCATTCAGAAGGCTAACTTTATGTTCTCTACAGATTGTCTCTCTCTTTGGCTTAAAAAAATAGTAGCTGCACCACCTCCTCTTCCCCCCAAACCCAAAGCCAAGGGAGCAGTTTCATCTGCAACTGAGGAGCTTTCCAAGTGGAACGGTAAGTAATTAAATCACACTAATTTTCACCACAAAATGGGCTCTCAACAATTCATTTGAAATCTTATATCCAAATACAATATTTAGTATTTACATTACATTTACTTATGCTCAATATGAGATCAGATTTGGAGATATCCAGTCCATGAAATTGGGGTATTAGTAATAATGCAGGTCTTGATGGTCTACTGGACAGAGATAACATTCATGAGTACCTCGAAGGAGAGGTTCATCAAAAGTAAGCATCACGATAAACATAGGTACTTAATGGTTGGAGATTTTGGTTTCTTAGAGCTTACCATGACTAATGTTTTTTGTTTGTTTGTTTCTAATTGCAGTTATGGATATGATCCCTTTGGACTCAGAAAGAAACCAGAAAAATTTGACAAGTAAGATGACGGCCATGAATTAGTAACAAGGAAGCTCAGGAAGTGACTTCCTTAAACTAATTCGTTTATTCAGATGGTAGCAGGACATAGTCTGAAATATGTGTTGTTTCAGGTATAAGAATATGAACTCATTCATGCAACATGGGCAATGTTGGGAGCTGTAGGGTTCATTATCCCAGAGGCCTTTAACGAATTTAGTGCCTACTGTGGTCCTGAAGTTTTTCTGGTGAGGATGACCAAGAACCTGCCATTACCACCATGTTTCCATTAGCAAGTAGCTCAACCAAATTAGTAATGGATAAAATCATAAAACTCACAATTTCAGAAAACCTCCAACCTTTTTCTTCTTGTTCCCATAAGATTCACGGAAAGAACTTCCAACGGAAATGGTATTTAGAAATAAAACAAGCGTTGCTTGCTTGACGTCGCTCCCAATCTCGCAATGAAGATGAATTGGCTTGGGGATGCAGAACGAAACTGGAGATGGGAAAACTAGCTTGCTTCAAGATGGTGCCGGGTATGTCGTTACCAAGAATGGGAATTTTTATTTTATTTTTTAACAAAGAAAGAGGAATCTATAAACCAACTTATTGGAATTTTTCAGAAGTTGAATTAATCCAAAAAGAGACTTGAACAAGAATAGTGCTTGTGTAATGTAAATTTTATGTTTACAATAGATTACGATTAAATTGTAGGTAGTAAGTGGGGTTCCTTGATTCTACAGACGGGTGCTCTTCTTCTTCATGGAGGTACGTTGTGGTACTTCGGTTCCAGCATTCCCATCAACTTGATTGTCGTTGTGATTGCAGAGGTGATCCTTGTTGGTGGAGCTAAATACTACTGAGCAACCTTATATGGACTGGTAATTATTCCCATTCCTCCTTAATAGTAACTATCTTAATTCATAATGAGATTTGCTACTATGATCAATTTTAGGATATCGATTTCAAGCTTGAAACAAATATTGTAGCACTACAATTAACATAGAAATTTATCAGTAACTAGAATATTATGTATGCAGCATATAAAAATTCTATGTTGATAGCTTACTCGCTGTCACCAAGCTCTTGGAAGATGTTTGTTATTGACAACCCCGGGCATCAGCAGGCTAATAGCTGACAGTGATGGTTGAGACTGCACCAACACACTCCTAGCTTATGTAGGAAGCAACCGTAGTTCATCCTATTTACTGGAAAGCCATATTTCATCTTTTAAATGCAATATTTCAGGGCTTATATACCTAACACAAAGCCATTGCAAGAAGCTATTACTAAGGTGGTAAGGTGATTGCAACGACAAAGGAGGTAGATGAAAACTCATTGGGATGCTTAAGCAAACACAAAGATGAAGGTGGAAACTGCATAGACTAGATAAGGAAGGTCGTAATGAAGGCATAGGTGGTGGCAGCGATAGAGATGGTGGATGAAAACTTATGGGAATGCTTAAGCAAACTCAGATGAAGGTGGGAATTCTTAAGAATGGCATCACAGTATAGGATAAGGAAGGTGGTGGGAAGGCAGTGATGAAGGAAACGTGTGATGTTCTTTCTACTATTTTTGTTCCTGTAATTCCTTCTACCTGCAGAAAAGTTTATGTAGCATTAAACAGAAAAACTTAGATTTGGAAGGAATCTAAAGAGGACAATAACTAGTTTCTACTTGCATACCTGTCTATTACGATTGGAAACATAAATAGACAGTGGAAAGTGCTATCGATCCCATCATCAAGACGATGCCAAAAATAATCAAATTGGCCAGAAATAAAACACCATGCACTTTCATCATTATCATAATCAAAACCTTGCAAATATTTTGATGAAGAACTGCCACATAAAGCTTGACATTATCATAAACCTGCCCACGATTTTCATGAACAATAGCACCGCCCAACATTTAGCTATTCAATCCATAAGCATATTACACTATATTGTCTATGATTTTATTATGATCAGGAATTGGGTTAAAGTAATCAACCTTGTTTATTTATAGACTAGTTGATCATGCAAATCACACAGATCATGCATGGAGAGACACTATGCATGGTGCATGCATGCATGCATGGAGAGACATTGTGCATGCCAAGTGCCATGGGAAAAAAGAACAATTGTCATGGGTAGGTTCTAAGCATTATGCATGCTAAGTATTAATTGTATTAAGAGATATTCAAACATGTAATGCTATAAGAGTAATGCTAGAAGTTATCTAGCATTACTTGCTTTTATAAAATTGGATAAAAAAACTCAATTTTATCCTAAGATTTTAACGAACTAAGTACTGTCTGCCTCAATATGAGGCCAAATAAGAAGGTGGATTTGTCAATTGGATGAAAAAATGGTCATTGCATATTGATTTTCTCATGAAAAGTGTTATATAGAGAAATGTTGACAATGAAATGAAAACATAAGATAAATTGTTCAAATTTGTTTCGATTGGCGTGCAAGATGAATGAAATGGCGGCAAAACCATTCATAGAGTCCCTTCATGACAATGAAATGAAAACCTAAGATAAATTGTTAAAATTTGTTTCAATTGGCATGCAAGACAAATGAAATGGTGGCAAGGGCATTCATACGGTCCCTTCATGCCCGAAGACAGGGACTATTCGGGCAAGGACTAATAAAGAAGGCACATTAGTTATACATAAGAGTTATGTAAATGTTGCAAAGATATCTACTTATAAGTTTATAACCTACATGTTGTAAGCTATGACATGTAAGTCCTTTATTGAGGACATCGATATAGTCTCACACTATTTTGATTAAGAAATTATTTAAAGAAAATAGTTTTATTATTTTTTATGAGTGTATTGTTATGGGCTGAATTATTGTTGACTACTTTATCCTTTCAGTGTATAGAAGGGTAAGCAAAAATTAATGGATCGAACAAATTAATGAAGGTTGTATGATTATCGAATTTGACTATGTTATTAGTCCCTTCGGAAATCCATCGGCAAGGTACTATAGTATTCGATAAACTTTGACTTATTATTAGTTTACATTTGACTTTGCATGTTTCTTTCATATGTCCTAACTCTTTTACATGGTTTGTAAATATACTAATTATTTATTCAATTAAATATTATTTTTCTGTAATACAATTGGATGATAGTTTGAAGCATTATTCTTGAGCCGATGGCGGAGCTCTTGGAATTCGGGTTGTTACTCAATTCTTCCATAAGTACACAACCTTACAACCTTAGAACTATTGCCGACTTCACTGCCATATTGCTTGCATTAAATATGCAACCTTGAAACCACTGCCTCCTTCACCCTATACCACCTCCACTTCCCAAGTGTTCTCACATCACCTTCACCACCACTGCTAGAAGTTCTAGCTCACTGCCATGGCTAGTAATTATTTATAGAAATTGTCTTCACAAATCTTCAATTTATACAAATTGTACAAATTGTTTTCATGAATATTATTCTTCTTTCTCATGCTTCTGAAGTCCAGGAGCTTTGTCTTGACTAGTTTGAAAGTTTGAATTGCATCTTTGTCTTGGCTAGTTTGAAAGTTTGATTTGCAAAGTTTGAAGGAGCTTTGTCTTGGCTGGTTTACAAGTTTGAAGGAGCTTGTCTTGGCTGGTTTGATGTACAGGAGAACCTGTACAAACACATACAGAGTAAGCAATTGTTGTTTGAAACTACTTGTATGAGTAAAGAGCTTTCTTTGTCAAATAAATTTAACTAAACAAAAAAAAGCATTTCCAGCTTCTTTGTTTATCAATGCAATCCAAATCAAGTGCTTTGTTCAGGGATCTCTGTCAATGCAATCCAAATCAATGTCAATGCAATCCAAATCAAGTGCTTTGTTTAGGGAGCCGGATGTATGCTCTACTAAACATACAGTTTTATATTAAAACTTTAGGCTCAATAACAATGAGTGAAATGATTTTTTATTTTTCTCTGTTTAGTCAGTAGAACAGTAACAATACAGCTGCATTTAAAAATCTAGATGCTTATAAAACTAAGGAGATGAAACAGGACATGAAATGATAAAAAATAATGAAAGTAAATCCATGTATATAACTCAAAACAGGGTACAAAAGTTCAAAATAAGGTGAAAATAACCTTATGTATTAGCTTAAACTCGCCAGAGTGGGTGATGCAGCAACATCATCGACAACAGGGCCAGTACTACATATGGCTACTACATGACTTCGCTAAAAATTTCTTCACCTCTTTATTTCAACTGCCTACTTATCCCTCGAGGACGAGACTCGATCTTTCGTCCCGCTAAATAATCCATGGATCCACCCAGATTCACACTCCAAATATCATCATCAGCCCCGCCACCGCAATAACCTTGAACTCAACCCTACGCAGCAGCCTCCTCAGGCTTCAAACCCACAAAGAGAAATTAGACCCACATTGTGTTAACCATATCCACTACTGGAGGAAATTCGACCCCACAACCTGCAATAAATACACTCAGTGTGAATGAATTGCAAGGACTGAGCAAAACTAAATGTCGGATTTGGTAGAGAAATGAATTATAACGAGATAGTAGAATGTGTTTTCATTGGCAATTTATTTTTCTATTAGCTTTAATAATTTTGCCCCTTTTTCTTTGGTTTGTCTTCAAGCTGGCTTGCAATGCCATTCTCAATATTGCAAGAACCAAATTCTCTATTCTAGTTAGCAAAGAGTTAACCTTATTGAAGACTTCCAAATCATAGTTATAATGCTATAAAGAATCATGTTAGTAACCTCTCATAGGGAAACATACCGACTCATGGCAAGCCGAAACCAACCAGCTCCAATACCAACTCATGGCAAGCCGAAACGAAAATCCTGGGTTTCAATTTCAAATCCCATTGGGTATTCTAACTTCCAGACAAAACATTAGAAAACATAAAACAAAAGGTGAAGAAATAAAGAAGGAAAAATAGAAGTATTGAAAGAATTATGTATTTCATTATATATTTGAACTGTACATAGGGGATCCTATTTATAGGAGGAGAGCTATAAAATATATGTAACATAATCAATGTGGGATATTCTAACATCTCTCCTCAAACTCAAGATGATGAAATCAACTGGAGTTTGGAAACAAGATCACGTAGTTGACCAGGTGGATAAGACTTTGTGAAAATATCGGCAAGTTGATCTTCGAAGGAAACTGATCGAAGATGTAGTGTGCCCTGCTGAATGTGGTGCCGAATGAAGTGACAATCAATCTCAATATGTTTGGTTCGCTCATGAAAAACATCGTTGTGAGCAATCTGGATGGCGCTCTGATTATCACAATAAAGAGGGGAACTGGCCGTCTGAGGGGCACCCATGTCAACCAAAAGCCATCGTAACCACAAAATTTCAGCTGTAGTATCAGCGAGTGCACGATACTCAACCCCAGTACTGGATCGGGAAACAACACTCTGTTTCTTACTGTGCCAAGAAATAAAAGAAGTGCCGAGTGAGAAACAATAACCCATAGTGGAGCAACGATCAGTAGGATCACTAGCCCAATCAGCATCAGAATAGGAGCATAACTGGAAGAAGACTGCGGAAAAGGAGACATACTCGTAAACATATTATGTTCCCAAAACTCCACATGATGAGAAAGACGAAGACATTTGTCTATGGGATCATAGCAATGATAACCTTTTTGAGTGAGACCACAACCAAGAAGACAACAGAGTCTAGATCATGGTTCAAGTTTGGTGCGTTCATGTGTAGGAAGGGTGACAAAACAAGCACAGCCAAAAGCTCGAAGCAAGGAATAGTTAGGGACTTTACCATAGAGAAGCTCAAAAGGATTTTTATTGTGGATAGTGGGTGAGGGAACACGATTGATAGTGTAGACAGCAATAAGAGAAGCTTCACCCCAAAAGCGTTCTGGAAGAGAAGTAGAAAAGAGAAGTGCTCTTACCATATCTAGAATATGATGATGTTTACGTTTGGCTCGACCATTCTGTTGAGAGGTGTAGAGACAAGAATGATGAGAGACTGTCCCATTTTGTTGTAAGAGGGTAAGAAATGATTTAGCTTTGTATTCCATAGCATTATCTGAACAAAAAAAATTAATGGTACGAGAAAATTGAGTTTGCACCATTTTGTGAAAATTCTGGTAAACATCTATAAGTTCAGACCAATGTTGTAAAAGATAAATCCATGTATAATGACTATAATCATCCACAAAGATAACAAAATAACGAGATCCCCCCTCAGTTGGAATTGGGGCGGGACCCCAAATATCATAATGGACCAAATCAAAAGGTGCAGAAGAAAAAGATTCACTTTTATTAAAGGACAAATGTGTTTTTTTTCCAAGACGACATGAAACACAATCAAATGACTGAAAATTGACTGAACCTAGATAACCTTGAGAGGCCAAGAACTGGACTCGTGGAAGCGAGGCATGACCCAACCAGGAGTGCCATAAACTGGAAATGACAGTGATAGTAGCAACGGAAGTCATTGTGTAAGAAGGAATTTGCAGATGTGAAAGCTCGAAAAGACGTCCAATTTTATGGCCTATCCCAATTAGCTGACCCGTCTGTGAATCCTATACATCAACACCCTTGTTAGAAAATTTCAGCTCAAGACCCAACTCATAGAGTTGTCCAATGGAAAGAAGATTTAAGGATAACTTAGGAACAAGATAGGTATCACCAACATATAAATTAGAGGTAGAAACAGACCCTATGTGACTAACATGCATTTGAGAACCATCGACAGTGTATATGGAAAGATTGGGAGAGAGAGCGGTTTTCTGGTAGAAAATAGTGGAATCAGATGTCATGTGATTACAGCATGCAAAGTCTATAAGCCACTGAGATTTACCTGGGGTGACAAATAAGGCAGTTGATGATTGGGATAGAACCTGGTGAATTAAATCTTTAACGTCTGCTGTAGTGAGAGATGTGTCTTGAAGTGAAGTCTCAAGTGCATAAGAGTCAGAAGAAGCGACCGCGGCCATCTATTGGGAAGCTTTTTGCTGCTTATGATATTGGAACATGTGGCATTCATTGATGGTATGACCATTACGTTTACACCATTTGCAAAAACTAGTCTTGGAGGTGGATTGGAATGATGAGCGTCCAACATAAGACGGAGAAGCACCATGAGGAGCAGCAACCATAACCATGTCAGAAGATTGCATCTTCATGGTGGAACATTGAGTTTCTTCAGAGATAAGTTCAACAACTGCATCTTCCAAAGTCGAAAGTGGTTGATGATGAAGAAGAGAATCCCGAGTAGATTCAAAATCATCCCGAAGAGCCATCATAAAGTGCATAAACTTCTGTCAATCAAGCCAAGTTACAAACGTTTGAATGTCTTTAGAACATTCCAACTTAGGGTCTGTGGAAGATAATTGTTCCCAAAGATGGTTAGTTTGTGAATAAAAATCTGCAATAGAATGACCTGTTTCTTGATGCATCTGATAGAGTTTAGCTTCCAGTTGAAATTCCAATGAAGCATCATAGGTGCAGTTGTATCTTTTTGCCAAAAAATCCCAAGCCACTTTAGCATTCCCAAGTCGAGGAAGAAGACTATGGATGGAGGGAATGGAAGTGTTAATGAACCAAGACATGATCTTGTAGTGAATACTATCTCATTCTTCCAGTCGTGATGCAAAAGCATCTTCTGTCTCCTCGGGTTTAGGGGCTGCTCCAGATACATAACGCCATAAGCGGCGTCCTTTTAAAAAAACCTCCATATTTTGAGACCACATACTATAATTGGACCCATCCAATATCTGATCAATAGGGCGAACAATTGAATCGAGATTCGAGGCAGATTGTGACATTTTGAAGCTTCAAAGTTAAAAACAGATCGTAAAAATAAAATCAGGAAAAAAAAAGGGTAGGAAACACCTGATTCGAAAAAAAAATCAACGGTCGCTGACGTGTCCTAGCTGATGAGGCAGTGAGGATTGCAGCACTGCGCGTGGCAGCACCGGAAAATAACTTCCTAGGTTCAGAACCTAGGCTCTGATACCATGAAGAAATAAAGAAGGAAATACAGAAGTATTGAAAGAATTATGTATTTCACTATATATTTGAACTATACATAGGGGCTCCTATTTATAGGAGGAGAGCTATAAAATATATGTAACATAAGCAATGTGGGATATTCTAACGAAAGGTAAACCCATATACTTGCATAATTACATCTACCATAATAGTGGAAGCATTGTTGAAGGATTTTACCTCACCAAAAGGCCAAGAAAGGAGCGCGGCTAATGATAATGCTTGTGCTCAGGATTGATGGTTTTCTGTTTGGCATCCCTAAGAGAAATGGAAGCTGATAACTCATTGAATTTTGGTTTGATTAAGCCCTCAGAGTGGGCATCCTCCTTAGAAGGCTTGTTTTGGATGGATACAACTTCGTTCTTCATAAAAACACCTTCAAAACCCTAAAATTATGTGTGAAATACTCCTTGGGTAAAGACAGTGATCATGGTAATCAAAAAAGATAATGTTTATGCCTTGCGTACAACACTTACTGCACTACTACAAGAATGGAGTTGATCCAATACCATTTTCTTTCTTTTCGCAACATATATTATAAGATGAAATTTCAAGAGCAGTGATCTGACCTTACCTGACCTGCCTTCCTAGTGATAACGTTACATTACCTGACCTAATTACTTCGAGATAGAATAATGGCTTAAGTCTGCCTTATGCATGGAAGCGTAAAAGCATGGAGTTGTCTTTCTTATGGCTAGAGGCATTGATTCTGATAAAGCCCGGTAAAGCCTTCCTTCCTCAATTACATGAGTTGGTTTAAGCCTTACTTTATTACTTACTCTCTTACCAGTAACCAAGTAACCCTATATCCCGGTCCACTCTTAAACTCTATCTTTGTTAAGTACTTAACACCATTAACACTATCCATCAGGTCGTCCTTCCATGATAATGGTAACATGCATCTGATTCTAATCTTGTTCAATGCTCTAACCAAATGTCCAATGTGAGTACTGTTCAGGATGATGATGAGCGATAAGGATAACTATGCAGTGAAACCATATTCCATCGGGCAGCAGAAGCCCGATTGGAAGCAATTAGAACATTTCATGGATTCAAATTCCCGAACTGGTCATTGACAATCTTACTTATATAGGTGCTATGCATGCAGTTGCATGATAGCAACATGTCTGGGAATTACGTGGCCTCTATTCATAAACTTTGTATGCTTCTGGCTTGGAGACTTGACTTGTTGTGCTTGTTGCGATGCATTTCAGAAACTTACTTTATGTGCTACCATGTTGTACATGTGAACTAATTTTGATGACACGTAAATCCTGGAAAATGTAAACCTTTACGTTCTACCTTAATACGGAATCAGAGATAGGTAGTGTGTAGCCTGGAAAATGTAAACACTTTCGTGACATGTAAAAGACACTGGGAAACGAATATCCTGGCATTTTGACACGTGAAGCACCACACTGCCACTTCCCCGCGGTTTCGTATCTCTAATGTAGGATATCATCAAAAGTAGTAAGGTAATGGAATTATGAGGCACTTTGAGGACAGTTCGAGTGCCTTTCGGGAAGTTAGCAAAATATTTGTCGCGAACAACACCCATATGAACTATTTAGACAATACTAGCAACAACCATATTAATAATATTAATATGTTTGGATTACGTCCAGAGGAATATATCACCAATGAAGTTAATTTAATACTTGTATCATGATTGAATTTAACCTAATAGTTAATCTAATAGTTATCCAATATAATTGCGAATAGAGTTAAAGTTAAGCTAATAGTTGTAAAATCATTGGATTTAAACTAATAATTGTATCTAATAGTTAATTTAAAAGTTAATATATCAGCTATTATAATTCAATTAAAATTTGTGATTGGAGTTGAAGTTAAGTTAAAGTTGTATCATCATTGGACTTAACCTAATAGTTATAAATTTTTTTCCTAAAGAATGAGGACCAATTCCTTGTATCTAATAGTTAATCTAACATAAAAACCACTTAAGTTGTTGTTGATAAGCTCATAGTTGAAGTTAAGCTCATAGTTATATCATCATGTTGGATTTAAGCTAATAGTTGTATTTAATAGTTAATTTAAAAGTTAATATAAATTTATTGTAGTTAATAAAAGAGCTTCGAGTTATCTTGGCTTCTAGCTTCCAAATGGAGTTGGACTAAGCCTTATGCACATTAATAGGACTCCCAATTGGTAGGTGGAGTTCGAGTGTCACATCAGTTGCCACATTACCATGCCACTAAGTGCACTTATCACATGAGTTAAGAGGAATTCCCAATTGGTAGGTGGAGTTCGAGTGTCACATCAGTTGCACATTACCATGCCACTAAGTGCACTTATGACATGAGTTAAGAGGAATTTATTAGGAGTTTAGAGGATTTTGTTAGGAGTTCAGAGGATTTTATTAGGAATTATACTATCACACGAAGTGCAATTTACTTCAACTCCCAATTGTAAAATGCAGTTTGACTAATTAACTCTACTTCAAGGTGCTAGTTTATAATTGTTTATGAGGAGCTTGAACGATTAATAGTTAATTTAAAAGTTAATATAAATCTATTCTAGTTAATAAAAGAGCTTTGAGTTATCGTGACTAAGCCTTATGCACATTAACTAAACTCCCAATTGGTAGGTGGAGTTCAAGTGTCACATGAGTTGCACAATACCATGCTACTAAGTGTAGTTATCACATGACTTCAGAGGAATTTATTAGGAGTTCGAACTATTTTATTAGGAGTTCAACTCTTACATGACTGCACATTAGCTGGACTCCTAGATGCCAAATGCAGTTGGACTAAACTGTAAGTAATTAGAGTTGAAGTTAAGCTAATAGTTGTAGAATCATTGGAATTAAGCTAATAGTTGTATATAATAGTTAAGTTAATATAAATCTATTGTAGTTAATAAAAGAGCTATGAGTTATCGTGACTTCTAGCTTCCAAATGGAGTTAGACTAAGCCTTATGCACATTAAGTGGAGTCCCAATTGGTAGGAGGAGTTCGAGTGTCACATGAGTTGTACAATACCATGCGACTAAGTGCAGTTATCACACGAGTTCAGAGGAATTTATTAAGAGTTCAAACTATTTTATTTGGATTTCGACTCTTACATGACTGCACATTAGCTAGACTCGTAGATTCCAAATGCACTTGGACTAAGCCGTAAGTAATTAGAGTTCTAGTTAAGCTAATAGTTGTAGAATCAATGGAGTTAACATAATAGTTGCATATAATAGTTAAGCTAATAGTTATCCAATATAACTTTGATTAGAGTTGAAGTTAAGGTAATAGTTCTAAACACATTTATGTTAAGCTAATAGTTGTATCTAATAATCGATGGAGTTAAGCTAGTAGTTGTATCTAATAATCGAATAGTTGAAGATTAATTTTAATTTTTACAACTATCACTAACTCTACTTATCACATGTTAAATTATTTTTTATTTTTTTGAAATTATTAATTATTAATTTTGGATGACACTCATATAATCAATCTAGACAGTACACTTGTCTCATTCTCATTTAATCTTGGACGACTACTATAGAATCAATCTGGACAGTACACTTGTCTCATTCTCATTTAATCTTGGACGACTACTATAGAATCAATCTGGACATTACACTTGTCTCATTCTCGTCAGTAGATGAAAAAGCATAGATGAGAGTCCACCCCAAAATTCTAACATATATATGCCTATCGACATAATAACTGGGCTGTCTGTGTTCTGAAAATATTTTCAATTTTTTTTTTCAGGAGGAAAAAAGCTTGTCCTTGATATTCTTATTAAGAATCAAAGGGCATCCAACATGCCGCCCCAATAGTGGGCTACATTCAAATATACATCTCAAAATATCTGAGTAGAACCACAAGTCGCTGCCAGGGGGAAAGGCGATACTAATATGAGTGTTCCCATCAGAAATATTGCCTCATCATAATGGAGTTAGTCCCAGCAGCCACATCTACCGAGTACCAAAAGGATATAATCAACAATCTAAAAGAGGCCGCACCATGTGCAGCAATGCATAAATCGAAACAAGGAGTAATCTCCTCCATCCAAACTTAAAAGAGCTGAAAAGACTCCTGCATGATCAACTGATCATCCAAATATTCAGAGTAACAACTAAAACCCTGAGCAAAGGTGAGGGTGGTTTTAGATAGTCTGTTAGCAATCTGATTGTGTTCTCGGTAGATGTGAATGTAAGACAGATCCTGAAAGCTGTTGGAAAGATTTTTTGTCTCTCGACACCAGTGGAAGAGATCTGGTGGGGAGAGAGCAGTCAAACCCTTAGCCCAGTTGACAATGACTTGTGAGTCACCAAAAATACGGGTAAGGGGGAGTCCCATCATTTGGGAGGAAAGCAACAGAGCCCACAGGCCCATTAATTCTACTTTAGTATTCGTGCCATATCCAACCCCCAGTGCAAACTCATAATGGTGTGTTTCATTCAAGTGTATGTTGTAGCCAACACCCACTGTCTTTTCTATAGAAGCACCATCAAAAAATCCAAAAGGAAAATCCAAACAGGGAGGAGCCCCAATTTGCCTGTATCTTTTAACTTTGACAGACCGATAGTAAGTCTGGACTTGTAGTGTGATAAGCTGGACAATACAGAGCACACTCCATTTATTTCCTTCAAAAATGGCCAAATTACGTGCTTTCCAGATATTCCATAACATGTGAAATGGAACAGACCAGAAGGATGGGTGATTCTTATAAAAGCCAACCCAATTTCTTGTGAAAGTGGATGGGTGATCCATGCGTGAGGGACAAGATAACTGGAATTGTTCACAAATTGTTTCTAGAACAGTTCTCCAAATAACACAGTCATTAAATAAATGAGCTACTGTCTCCTCATCAGAGTTGCACAAGACACAGACACCTAGGCGTATCCACCCCCTTTTCCGGAGATTGTCCCAAGTCATGAGTTTGTTCCAAAAAACCAGCCAAGTGAAACAGTAGATCTTTCGTGGGAGGGCACTGCACCAAATAAATGAGTCCATGCATTTTACATCCTGTGAGGAATAATGTTTTACAATACAGTCATATGCCATCTTTGCTGTTAAGGAGCCATCCTTTTTATTAAAGTCCCAAACTAGGGAGTTCGCTTGTGTGGTGAGGTGGATTCCACCCTGTGCTAATCCAGCGGTGTAATCCTCCCATGCCTCTTTCCAATGCTGAGCGTCGGGTAAGGTGTTATGTGCCTGAGAGAGAGTACGAATGTCCAAATCCTCTAAAAAGGATCTCAGCTCAGCAGGGAGGGAAAAATTAGAAGAGTTCCCAGCTATCGGGTCGACGCCAATCCATATGTCAATACCATTACCAACTTGCCAGGCTAAGTGTCCTCCCAGCCATGGCAAAATATGAATGAAGCCCCTTCAAATAATAGAGACCCTCCTAGTATTGAATCTCATATGCTTGAGCCATGATTCCACCGATTGGTTATGTAAATATTTCGTAGTGATGACACGATTCCAAAGCCCGTCATTCGTCAGTACCAACCAGAGATTCTTAAGTTGCAGAGAGATACTGAACCAATGTAAATTTTTTATCCCCTAGCATCAGTATTCTTTTGGCCAAGATATGCTCTGCCAGCTGGCTAAATGAAATTTTCTGTGAGTCTCAGAGGATCCCCAAAGGAAGGCAAACATCATACTCCTGAGCTTATGTAAGATAGAAGCAGGTATAGGTACCAAACCCAGCCAATATATTGGTAAGCTGGAGAGTACTGATTGGACAAGAATCAACCTGCCCCCCAAGGATAGGAGCTTGTAGGTCCAATTGCTAATTTTCCTTTCGAATTTCTGAACCAACCAGTGCCAATCACGAACCCTATATCCAAGAGGCTTGAGAAAGTAGCCAAGGTACTTAAACCCCGTATGGATCGGCTCCATTGGATAAGGAAGACTCCTGGCAATATTCAAATGATTGGAATCATCAAGTTTATTGTGAAGAAAGCAATATTTATCCAGGCTAATACACATCCCAAATGCCTTACAGAAAGTTTCCAAAAGGACATCAAATGCTTCCCATTCCTAGATCGTGCCAGCACCCAGGAGGATCACATCATCCACAAAAAGAAGGTGGGTAAGGACCAGTGAGGATGTGATCCGAATACCATGAATGAGGCCATTATTCCTGGCATCAGAGATGAGGAAGCTGAGACCCTCAATGACAAGGATGAAGAGAAGGGGAGACAGCGGGTAGCCTTGTCTGATGCCCCAAGAGGTTGTAAAAAACTGCGAGGGTGTCCCATTAACAAGAACAACAAAATTGGCTGAGGTGAGGTAGCCCATAATCCAATTGACCGTAAGGAGAGGAACCCCGATTTGAATCAAAATAAGACGGATGTAGGTCCAGTTAACCCGATCAAAAGCTTTGATAAGGTCCAGCTTAAGAATAAATGCACAAATATTTTTTGTTTTGACCGTGTGGAGAATCTCCTGCACAATGCCAATAGGCTCAATGATTTGACGACCTTTCAGGAAGTCGAACTGTTCAGGAGTAATGCCCGAATCCAGAAAGGGTTTTAACCTAACTGCTATAACTTTGGCAATCAATTTGTACAGGAGATTGCATAAAGAGATGGATCGGAAATCGACAAAGGTCCGAGGCTTGTCCAGTTTAGGGATAAGTGTAAGAAAGGTTGAGTTAAGAGAAGGAGGGATAAGGCCTAAGACCCTAGTCGAGTCTACAGCGGACAATAGTTCCTGACCCATTAGATAAAAAAAGTGGGGATAGATTTCGACTGGCCATCCGTCAGGGCCAGGACTTCTATCCTTTTTAAAGGAATTCAAGGCAAAGGCAATCTTGCCAAGGGATACAGGACAAGTGAGGCTCGAGGCATTCTCATCAGAGATCATCTTGGGAAAAAGCATGACAACCCTGAGTTGTTGTTCCAGACAAGTTCCCCCATCATCTTTGAAGATTTCAGCAAAATGAGATTGGCCCAGAGCTTTGAGTGAGTTCTCATCTTCAATACAGTTACCATCATTATTAGCCAAAGACCAGATCGCATTTTGATTTCACCTACCCGATGCTACGGTATGGAAGAATTTGGTATTGGAGTCTCCCTGTTGGGCCCATTTCAATCTACTTTTAAGTTGCCAGGTGAGTAAGAAATGAGCTAAGACTTTCTACTTCATGGATCTGAGCTGCTCCAGATGAGCCATCTCATCCAAGGACAGGTTGCCATTGGATGGACCCGAGAAAAGGGATTCAATTTCTCTATCAAGTATTTACAGTGTGAATGCCTAAAAGTTTCACGGAGGAATATTGGCTCTGTCTCCAAACTTTTCCCACCATGAATCTGTACTTTTTTGGTTTTTTAAATACTGTTGCACACAAGTTGCCTATATTTTAAAATCTAATAGTATTGTACAGAAGACAAGCAGAGGCAACAGAAAAAGGCCACTGGTGGGCCATGAACTATTGTAGTTGCCCAAGGTTATCTGACATTACCATCTTTGGGTGGAGATGCTCACATTATACACAAACGTAATTTTTAAACTGCTTTTCAAAAGCGGGCTCGAGACAAGATTTTCTTAATGCATGTGCGAAGTCTATCAGTTAACCTAAATAAAAAAAAACAAACTATAGGATTATCGCTCTACTCTTAGTCACTGAATGGAAAAGGCTCATACGTGACAGAGATCAACAAGATGGTATGCTACCAAAACTGCCAAATTATTTGATTTTATGTGTAGTTAAGCTCACAGTCAATCAATGCTTAGATTTCAAAGTTATTGGGATATGAATAATGGTTAAAATAATACCCACCAAATTGTTAAGGATCTCACATATTGTTAGCTTAGATATGAGGAGTAGCAATGATATTTTTTAATCTCAAGTGCATTGGACTCCAACTCGCCATGGGTTTCTGGTGTCACTTATCCTATGGAATTTTAAAATTCACCAAGCACATATTCATTGATTATGGGCTGAATGATATTGAGAGATCATACCAAACTTTAGGTAAAGGTGGTACATCATCCTTTAAAAGAATTTAATGCACTTAGTTTTCATTACAAAGACCAAAGTACTAATTGAATGAACAACATGCCTATATGGGAATATACATTTTTGAGTAGTTCTCGGTGCTTTTTCTAATAACATATTATTTTTTCTTTTTAATGCAAAAAGATTAAAAAATTTAATAGATTTAATAAGATCCATACTTTTGCTAAAATAAATTCCTAGCTAAATTCCTAGCTAGCACGATGGGCCTTGTTTCCAAATTTCTTTTGAAAATTGACTGCTAATTCATTCTTGCAAATTAATTTAATTTCATTACGGAGGGACTTTGCCATCCCATGGCACTTGTTAATTATAATAGCATTTAACTACAAGAATGTTATCTTAGTTTAAAGGGATTCCCAGTGGATAAGTCTGAAATGGTAAAAGACTATTGTATTCATAGAGAGCCCTTACTTTTGATATGCTTAATAGTTAGTTATATATAATTAACATGACTTATCCCAAGAACTAAGTCGATGAAGATAGTTTCTTGACTAAGATTAGGTATTTAATAATATTAGTCGAAAACCTTTCAAATATGATGTTATGTCTTTGCTAAGTTAAATGTCTTAGACCTTGACATGATAAAGGATATTAAATAAATCCATATGACTATATGAATGATCCATCATGTCATATGACTAATATATTTGATGGTTCGAGTAAAGTTAAAGGATAAATTTCTTACCCTATTTTCGAAAACAATAATGAAGAAATTGGGTATGACATTACAAGTGGTATCGGAGCGCTAGGTTACAACACTACGACCCATAGACTCACATATGCACGTGTATGTTGTGTACTATGTGAATTATTTGAATGCAAATTATTTCTAGTAGTTGGTTAACTTGTCGACATGTTTATCTCATAGATTGAGGGTAATGACTGATAGTGGCATATAAAGAGTTACCAAAACTTGCCATGACTAGTTGAGTGCATGAAAATGAATAATCATGGGTGTAGAGGTTTACTTGGTCATATGGATTTTGAATTCCTTTTTCATGTGTTAAAGTAATGGTTACACTATGTGTTATAAACATCTGCATCTTAAGTCACCAATTTTTAGGAAGATATGCAAACGAAAATGAATGCAGTATGGCATTAGTATGATGGAAAAGTGATGCATAGAATTTTGATTGCAACAAGATTTTACGTGAATTAAACATAAGAACATGTCAATATATTATCATATAAATAACTTATGGAAATAAGTTGTTAGTGAGGCATACATGTGCATGTGGATGCAAGAAGTTTCACCAAGTTTGCTAAACGAAAAGTAATACATGAGGTAATTTATAATATGAAGTTGTGATTACTGTTTTTGAAAAGATACAAGGATTGTATTAAGAGTTGATGAAAATATAATCAATTGTACATGCCAAATATATAATTATAAAACTGAATAGGAAACAAAGTGATAGAATTTAAATATGATTGAAACACTTATGAGAATGTTAAGTTGAATTGATGGCATATGTATGTTAAATATTTGGGAGATAAAGAATCACCAGAATGGTTGTTGTATGGTTTGTGAGATATTATGAGTATCAAGTTATGAAACTGATAATATGATGTGTACCAGAATTGATATATAGAATTGTTAATCAAGTCTTGAAGGACTAAATACAATGATTAATATTTAGTTGAAGGGCCCTAGAACATTAGTAATATTGACTATAACTTGATTTTGAGTTGGAGGGGATCTGGAGCATCAACGATTACCTAGACTTATTATGTTTGATATGATGTCGATCTGGTGAGCTCTGGAGAATCAATACTATTTAGAATTATTATGTTTGATTTGATGTTGAGCTAGTAGGCTCTGAAGCATCAATATTATTTAGATTATTATGTGTTTGGATTGATGTTGAGCTACTTGGCTCTAGAAGATCAGGTATAAATAATAATGTGATGATTATATGTTCGGTTGATGTTCAGCTAGTAGGATTCAGAACAAAATGTATAATTAGTGATTATGACAATTCATTTATTCAATGTTTATGTTCATACCAGATATGTCCCACAAAAGTTTTGGATTCTGAAAACACCGATATAGAGACTAAAGAGAGTTCATTGCCAACATCAAACCTATGTCAAATATCAAACACGGGAGTTAAGGAAATATCCACATGGAGAGCCAGGGAAAAACATAGAGATACTAATGTGAAGATGCACCAAGCATTATCAATCACAAGTGTTAAGACCATTTGAAAGCTCTAACCACAGCTAGTTTTGTTTGTCTTTGCAAAAGATATTTGGGTCATTGAGACCAACTTTCAAGTTCTAAATCAGGTCATAACCAAAGCTCCATTAGTCATCAATGCACTGTCAAGTACTCATATATAAGAGCCAAGGAGAGAGAGCTCACAAGTAATTCAAACATTGCAGTAAGTACGAATCACGAGTTTAAAAGATGGGCACTAAAACATTCATGAATAAACAAAATATTACCCAAGTGTCAACGAGAAAGACTAAAGGAAAGTTTTGATGGTCAACGAGTTTCCAAATGGTAAGCGACCATGTTGGTTTCTTGCAAGTGCTTCTATGTCAACATTATCACTTCTTTTTAGTGTATGGAAGGGATAATATTAAGGAACCGTACTTATTTAAAAGTGTATAAATGTTGGCGAATCTTACCAATTCTTAAAATGTCAACTATAAAATATTTGGCGATATTTTTCTAAAAATATTTCAATTTCGAAGGATTTTATATAGTTTAGATAATAATTTGGCGATCTTTAGTGGGAAAAATTATTACCCCATCAAAATTGGGCAAAATAGGGCTTCAAAAAATGAAAATTGGTGAATATTTTTTTTGAAAAAACCATGGAAAAACAACCCATGGGCTAAATTTCCCCCTAAAATTATCCTTGGTGCATGGTTTTCCAATTGGCAGAGTATTTGGTGTCAAAGCAATCCAAAATTTTAATGAGTATGATGAGAATCTTCAGGTAACAATTAAACATTCAAGCGCGTAGGTGGAAAAATTCAAAGAAGCAGATCCAGGTTTTGATGCAACACATACAGGTACAAATGAAGATGATGGTTCTCAAAAGTTGATTGCAGACGGAGATTCATTTTGGCACATTCTTCAAGTGGAATGGCTTCGTTGGCATATCCTCATCATCCTTCATACATTTTCAACTCATCAGAAATCCAGAGATCGCGAGGATATTAAGAGTACCAATGGAGACTGCTAAAATGGATTAAGCTGAGACTATGCATCTGAAGGTGGATCTACCCCGGTTCAAAGCGTTGGAAAATATATAGATTCCAAACCACTCAGAAAATTTCCATACATCAAAAGGATGTACCTGCAGATTTCAATAGATTGTTCGTATCATGTGCAACAATGGTATGATATTGTCAAAACACCCACATCAAAGTTTCATGGTGTTACTTGATTGAAATTCTCAGGTGTTACTTGTTGTTCATAAAATTGTGTGGGCCCTTTGTGTCGTTCTTTTCATTGCATACAAAATCCATATGGTGCACCACCAGAGGTTATGAAAGCATTGGGGAATCTAGAATTTCCTTATCCAGAGAGTCGACGCCTGATTCCAGTACTTGCTGAGGATTCGGGTATTGATGCATCTTATTTACTTACATGATGTGGAATAAATGAACTTACTGATCTCATCATGTGATGTGTGCTTGATCTTGGTGATAAGAGCATTGATTTCCCACCCACATTTACTATGTATGAGTGCGATGCTGGTGTGAATGTCTCAATTGTGATAAAGTTTATAAGATTATCTGTTTTCAGTCTAGATGTTTCTAGTATTATTGAGACCATGAGGAAATATGAGCCAAAATGCATCTTCTTAAATTCTCTAAACAATTAGGTGGCAGAGTATTCATGCATTTTGGTATATATACAGATTTTGAAATTAAGGATCGAAATAATAATTCCAGATTTAAAGGAGTTGAGAAAGAAATTTTATCTCATCATCGAGACTATTAAGGGTTTGATCTATATATTTAAAAAAAAATAAGCGTTTACTAATACATATACCAGAAAACCTAAAAACAAAGGATTATTCTTATATTTGATAACTGTTGAAGTTCACCTGTCTCCAGATTTTCAAGCATCAAATCATCCTTTCAAGGCATCTGTGGAATCAATATTTTTACATCTAAGAAATACATGGTTGAGAGATTTTTGGACAAACAACTCCATATTTTAGTGATTCGTTTCTAATTTCATGTTCCCAACTCTAGCATTTGTAGAAGATCATCAATCAAATACAAAATCCATATTTGAGGGTAAAATTATCAGTTAAAGGATCAAATAGCATTCCGAATCTCCAAGAACTTGACGAGCATTTTCAGGAACCATTCAAAAGATATAATTTCAATGTTTTACTACTAGGCTTGCATACACAGTTAGCAGATTCTTTGGGACACATTCAAATTTTGAGGCAACAGTTGGGGTTTTAAGGCATGAAGGTGACCAATCGACAGCTAAGAAGATCTTGATTGACTTCTTTCCAGATTTCCAAGCATAAAGTTAGCAGTCAAGAAGAAGATTAAATGCACAAGTGGCTTGGGATTCATCAGTCCAAGATACTTCCATATTCTAGTGAGATCTGACTTCAGCAACTCCATCCACTCGATATTTTTCACAATATTTCCAGATTTCATGCAACATCATTTTATTTTTGGTATGTAGATTGAAGTTGTATTATAGAAAATAGAAATAGTTTGTTAAGGTAATGATTAATATAACTTATTATTTTGATTTTAATGAAGGGAGAGTTCCACAAGCGAGGCTGAGAGTGCATTAGGAAGTCTAGAGATCAGACTACTACTATAACTTGCAGGCATGTATTCCATATTATGTGTTCATAAAGAATTCTTTGAAGTGATTATATGCGAGATGAACTAGTTTCGTTTTAATTTATGAAATGATAAATGTTATATTTTATTCATAATTCTTTCCCTTGGATAGTTGTTTCCTATACTTGGATTCTTATGAATGATCTGTATATTTATCAATGATCTAAACAGAACTTGTTCACTTCTTGTATAAGTTCATTCTCGTAAAAATTTACGTTGTTTATGTTTATACATCCATTGTTGAGTAATCTGATATGTTATCATGATCGTTGTTTCTTTTACATTTTTATAAAACCATAAACCTAATCATCCATTTACCAAACCCATTTAAATATTATTTATCCCTTTGGCTTAAGATATCTAGCCATGCTCCTTGTGTAGTCAAGGTGCATCTTTTAGCACTAAAATATTCTGGTGCTGTTGTTAGGGACTAAAGTGAAGATTATCTTCCCCGGGAAGAACCACAACGACCAGATCCAACTCTTGATGGTAGATAGGGTAGGACATCAGTTTGACTGCAATTTTCTTCTTGGAGACTTCAGCTTCATCATAGGTGAATCTATTGGCAACCTCCGTGGTTCGAAATGGACAATATTCTTGCTCAGAGGTATGAATTTTGTGATTTCTCAAAGATAGTTGGTTTCCCTGATCCAGTGCCTAGTAGAGATGAATGGGAAAATAGCCTTCCCAGGTTTAGAGGAGAATATTGGGAATCACTAGATGAACACTTGCTATATTTCCATGATTTTATTCATCGTCTTCAAATCATGCATGAGCATGTTCATATTAATCTTTTCATATATTCATTAGAGGGAGCAGTGCGAGATTGGTGCAGATCTCTTTCTGTTGCCAGTATCAATTCTTTGAAAGGCTTTCCTGCAGCTTTTCATTCATTTTGCAAAGAGAAATTTTCAGCCGATTTCCTTTATCAAAAATGTTGTTATGAATTCGATTTCTTACACAAAACATATGCCAATCAAGATGATTGTGATAGAAAAATCATAGATGAATTTGTCATTGATCGAAATGTTTCTAGTAGTCATCCGTATGATGCAATTTCCTTCCCAAATGTTAATGAATATCAAGCTTCCCATGAGCCATCTTCTTTCGAAGATCACAACAAAAAAAAACTTTGAAGATGCATAAATGTTTAAAGATCAGCTTGTATATGATAAATTTCATATCAGAGATTAACACAAGAAGACATTTTTCATCATGATCAAGAGGTGTTGAATGATATTCATTATGAAACATCTGGTATCATGTCATATGTATTTGTTGTTTTAAATGTTTATGAAGATCAACATGTCTCTTTTGAATATCCTGATGTCAAAGAGGAAGTGTATAAATCAATAGAAGAAAGTTATGGATTTGAGTTACGGGGATATAGTAAAGGAGATCAGGATGAATTTTTTTATACTTAATTCTTTGTCAAATTTTGAGCATATCAATAAGCTTATAGTGCAAGGATATATGATTACCTCTATTCATTGTGAAACCAGTGTTGATCAAGAATAACATAGAAATTATGGTTATAGGTCCGACATTGTAAATGAATGGTTTATTTCTTTACCTTAGACACAATTTCATGATCCAATGGATTTTTACATGGAGTCGGCATTTGCACAGTCTTAGAATGTGGAATATTTTGGTATGAGACTTTTTTGTAGTTGTGAGTTCAAGATGCTTATCAGGTTTCTACTGTTTATATCATATTTTTCTTTTGTTCTCATCTGCTTACCAGAAGATCATTTTTGTATTAAGATTCTTTCATGGATTTATTGTAAGTATAAATATACTTGATCAGTGTTCTTTTGCTGGTTAGAGGTAGGGTAGCGTAGGAAATAAGCTCGCTTCCCAAGTATTTTCTTTCCTTCAGTTTGCAGCAGGTGCATCAGTTAGTTTCCTTGAATAAGTGGCATTTTTTTTAATCAGTTGCAGAGGTTTGGGATCAATACTCCAGCACAATGGATATAAGGCACATGTTATGCTTGTTCTTGGCAGCTCAGAGGGAGCACGCAAGCCCCAGTCAGATCCAGATGTTGTTACCTGATATGTACCACAATTTTTTTATATTATGGCAACGCTGATGTAGAGACTAAACAGACTTCACCGCCAACATCAAATTATGTTAAATATCAAACACAAGAGTTAAGTCATCATCCACATGTAGAGACAGGGAAGAACATTCAGATACCAATGTGAAGATGCACCAAGCATTATCAATCACAAGTGTCAAGACCATGCGAGAGCTCTAATCACATCGGGTTTTGTTTCGCTTTGCGAAAGATATTTGGGTCGTTGAGCCCAACTTTCAATTTCTAAATCAGGTCATAACCAAAGCTCCATTAGTCATCAACGCTATTTCAAGTTATCATATATAAGAGAGAAGGAGAGAGAGCTCACATGTAATTAAAAAATTGTAGTACGTACCAATCAGGTGTTAATAATGTCGAGTTTAAAAGTTGGTCACTAGAACATTCAAGGATAAACAAAATATTACCCAAGTGTCAACCAAAAAGACTAAAGGAAAGTTTTGATGGTCAACGAGTTTCCAAATGGCAAGCGACCAAGTTGGTTTCTTGCAAGTGCTTCCATGTCAACATTACCGCTTCCTTTTCAGTGCATGGGTGTCCAATTGGAAAAGTATTTGGTGTCAAAGCAATCCCAAATTTTAATGAGTTTGATGAGAATCTTCAGGTAGCAATTGAACATTCGAGGGAATAGGTGTCAAAATTATGAGAATCAGATCAAAGTTTTCATGCAACACATATAGGTACAAATGAATATGATTCTCCTGAAAATTTGATATTCATTTCGGAACATTCTTTAGGCGCAATGGCTTCATTGGCATATCCTCATCATCCTTCATACTTTTTCAACTCATGAGAGATTCGTGAGGAGATTAATAGTACCAATGGAGACTTCTCAAAGGGATTAAGCCGAGACTATGCATCTGAAGGTGGATCTAATCCCGGTTCAAAGCGTTGGAAAATATATAGATTCCAAACAACCCAGAAAATTGCCAGACATCAAAAGGATGAGCCTACAGATTTCAAGATTGTTCATATCATGTGTCACAATGGTGTCAGATTGTCAAAACGCTCTCATCGAAGTGTAATGGTGTTACTTGATTGAAATCCTCAGGTGTTACTTGTTGTTCATAAAATTTATGGGCCCTTTGTGTCATTCTTTCCACTTCATACAAAATCCATACGGTCCACCACCAGAGGTTATGAAAGCATTGGGGAATCTAGAATTTCCTTATCCAGGCAGTCAGCGCCTGAGTGTAGTACTTGCTGAGGATTTGGGTATTGATGCGTCTTATTTACATGCTGGATGTGGAACAAATGAACTTACTGATATCATCATGCAATGTGTTCTTGATCCTGGTGATAAGAGAATTGATTTCCCACCCACATTTACTATGTATGAGTGTGATGCTGGTGTGAATGGGTCAATTGTGATAAAGGTTCTAAGATTATCTGTTTTCGGTATGGTTTTTTCTAGTATTATTGAGACCATGAGGAAAGAGGATACAAAATGCATCTTCTTAAATTCTCCAAACAATTTAGGTGGCAGAGTATTCAAGCATTTTGTTATATATCTAGATTTTGAAATAAAGGATCGAAATAATAATTCCAAATTTCGAGGAGTTGAGAAGGCAATTTAATCTCATCATATTGAGACTATTAAGGGTTTGGTAAATATATTCAAACAAAATCTAAGAATTTATGATACATATGGCATAGAACCTAAAAACAAAGGATTATTCTTATATTTGATAACTTTTGAAGCTCAACTGTGTCCATATTTTCAGGCATCCAATCATACTTCCAAGGCATTGTGGAATCAATATTTTAGCAATTACTTTTTAAATCGAGGCATCGATGATATAATTCTTCTTTTAAACCAATTACCCAATATATTTCACAATGTATTTTACAGAGGATGATGTTTTCAGTTAGCTTATGCCTTCTTTTTCTACAATAATCTCTTTAACCATTCGCACCAATTATACAAACCAATTTATAAAATCATTCTTTTCTACCTTGAGCATTAAGATGTACTATCCATTCGCTCTCTGCAGCCAGAGAGCATCTTTTAGAAAAACCAATAGGAATGATAGAAATCCTACTCACTTCTTATAAACCTCTTTTGTGGGCCACATAGAAGAGCGCTCCTCTTCACGGGAAAATGAGGAGAATGTAGAAGCTCCTAAGGACAATCTAGTAGGATCTATTTTTGTTTTGTAAAAACATTCTTTGTAAACAAGTATATTTAATCACTAGATATGTTAATTAAGTCCATATTAGAAAAGGATTACATATCCATAATAATATACTAACGGTCATTTGTCTCAATCTTTTCTCTTGTGTTTTATGTATGATTTATTTTTTCTGGTGTAAGTTTATTTTATAAAATAGATTTAGATCTAAATGTAAATCAATTGATATAATATCCTAGGTCCTCTAGGTTTCGTCTTGGGGGATGAGACTACAGTCCACCCATATTTGTTTCGGTGTGGTTCCAGTTTCAAGTTTTCTTTGAGTTTTAGTGTCCTAGCTAGGGTTTCTATAATAGGTTATGTTGCACCCTATCTAGAGTTTTCTACAATAGTTATTGATGTGCCATTTTAGTTTTTCTTTGGCTTTTCAGTGTGACATTTTGGGGGCTTCTTTTAATCATTCCCATAACACCCTTCTAATATTTTGAGCAACATTTCATGGAGCACCCTCCTCATGGTTGTTATTTTTTTCTTTATATATGATTAGTTTATATAGGATCTTTATCTGCAACAATAACAAGTACATCAAGATGCATAAGATATAAAAGATACGAGACAAAAATATTTTCACCGGGGAAACCATAAAGGAGAAAAACCCACAAACTTCCTTAGAATAGTAAGATGATCAAAATCAGTAATAAGAAGTATTCAGCAATTATCCTGTCTCTCTTCCCTTTTGTCTCCCTCTCTCTCTCTCTCATGTGAACTTAAGAGTGTGAGGTGTGTATAAATGAGGGAGAGCTCCTCCCTATTTATTCCCTTTCAAGTCACTGACCAAACATAAGAATGGGGCCCACATGTCTTCCTTAACAGGGTCGAATTCTCCCAGAGAGGCTCCAAATACACATTACATGATGTTACATTGGGGACTATTGCCTCAACTTACAACAGACGTTGTACTTCAAAGTCTAGACACAATTAAGACATCCCACAAGGGGGTACACACATCCCCAATGGGGGTACAACAACATACAATGATAATATACATCATAATATCTTCTAAAGCTACAAATACATTAGCACTCCCTCTTAACTGGGAAGGTATTCTCTCTCTTCATAGTCATCAACACATCTGGTCAAGCCTTCATTGCAGAGTCATCATCACGGGGTCATAGAGTCATCATGATCATAGTTGCTGCCATCTTCATCTTATTATTTGACCATCGTACCATACTATCTGTCATTAGAAGTTTCTACATATACAACCCTTTTTCATGCTGGATGTAGGCCTAGTCCTATGCTAGGTCTTCATCACATCTCAAGCAAGCCATCACGTAGGAACTGTCTAGGGCCTTCTTTACATTTCCACGGAAATAAACTGCATCTTCTACCTTCTCATCATCGTATGAAAATCCTCTCTTTTGTCCTACACAAGAAAAAATTAAAAAAACAAACAAAGCATCCACGGTCGACTTGTGTTATATCAAAGAACCTCCTAGGTGAACCTCTTGTGCTTTGTGACCTTGTCATCTCAACACGAAAACACACACATATATGGATATATACATAAGGGTTGATTAAGACCCAACAACCTGCTGCATCAATATCTTTTACGTTCTAGGTCTACCTCAAGGGATTACATTTGAACAGCTTGCATCCAAGATATTTTTTGTTCAAATAACCTTACGGGCGTATTACATCTGAGTAACCTACGTACCATGCCATGTCTCATTTTTAAACTTAGACAACCCATGGGGCGTATTACATTCGAATAACCTGCGTGCCATGCCAGGTCTCATTTTTACATTTGGATAACCCATCACAAGACTAATTACGTCCAAGGATAACCTAAGAGATTCGCTAGGAATGATTACATCCAAGGACAACCTATAGGACTGATTACGTCTAAGCATCCTACTGCACCAGGATTTTTCCCTCTCGGACATCCTATCTCATTTTCCATGTGAGATATTATGCTTTCGTAACATATCCGGATGGATTACATCCAAGGATAACCTGGGAGCTTCACTAGGACTAATTACATCCAAGGAAAACCTATAGGGTTGATTACGTTTGAGCAACCTACGAGCTTCTCCAGGATTTTACGTTCGAATAACCTGTCTCTCTAGATATGCTAGAACACATCACTCCCTCTTTCGAGGGATCTCGATCTCGACCACACCAAGTATTTCTCTAAAGTACTCGAGAAATTGATCTCGATGTGCTTCAACTTGTAATGGAAGATAGGATTTTCCAATAGCTTCACGCAGCTTTGGTCGTCGCTGAGGATACAAGTCACATCCAGCTGGAGATCAAACAAGTCATATAGTAGCTTTCGCAGCCACACTGCCTCGCAACTAACCGAGAAAGAGGCAACATACTCTGCCTTAGTTGTACTCAGCGCCACACATGATTGCTTCCTGTTGAACCAGGAGATCATGCCAGATCCCAAACTAAACCATCAACCAAAGGTGCTCTTCCTATTAGTGGCAGTACCTTCCCAATCTGAATCAACATAACTATGTAGGTTAATATTCTGATTCACATCATATTTGAGCCCATAATCCACTGTACCTTTATGTACCTCAGTATATGCTTTGTAGCTATCAGGTGAACATGTCTTAGATCCATCAGGAACTGGCTTAGGGTGCTCACCACAAAGCATTTTCTGGTCTCGTATTTGTCAGATACATCAATGAGCGAATCATCTGACGATACATAGTTGCATTGACCTTCTCAGATGAAGCATCAATCAGAATATTCAAGTTATATGCCATAGGTGTGGCCACTGCCTTGCAGTCTATCATTCTGAAACTCTTCAGAATCTCTACTGCATATTTTCCTTAACCAAGGAAGATCCCATCTACACTCTGCCACACCTCCATTCCTAATAAGCAGTGGATCATACCTAGGTATTTCATCTCTAACTCTGTAGAAAGTATCCTCTTTTCATTTGTAATGTGTTCATGTTTGCCTGTTAGAAACAAGCCATCGACATATAACAGAAGTATCACTAGTCTTTTGTCCTCCACCTTGAAGTAAAGGATGAAATCTTATTTACTCTTGGTAAATTCCAAGCTCAATAGGAAGCCATCCATCGTGTCATACCATGTCCACGGTGCTTGTTTCAATCCATACAAGGCCTTCCTCAATTTTCACACATGGGTCTTCCTATCACATGTCCTAGTGGTTGTTCCATGTATACTTCCTCCTCGACTACACCATTCAATAAAGTTGTCTTGACATCCATCTGGTGTATTTTCCATTTCATAAATGCTACCAAAGAAGGTATGGTCCTAATGGAAGTGTACCTTTCTACAGGTGCAAATGTCTCTTCGTAGTCTATGCCTTCTTTCTGTGAGAAGCATCGTGCTATGAATCTCACCTTATATTTCTTGATGTTTCCATCTGTAGAATGCTTAATCTTGTAGATCCATTTTGAATTCATGACAGATTTCTTCTCTGGTCTTGGAACAATCTCCCATACATCATTCTTCATGATCGACTGATATTCCTCGATCATCGCATCCTTCTATTCTTTATTTTTTGTAGCCTCTTCATAGGTAGAATTTTCTCTATCAATGATGTCACACAACATAGAAACATATCTATTGTAGGGATTTGCACTTTTCTCTCTCTATGTATTCCCTCTGGAGCACCATACCTTTCATCTTCTCTGATGTGTTCCTGTGCCCATGTCGTTTTCCTCTTGTGGGAGTCCTTCTCAAGGAATGTCTCTACTGTCTCTTATGGTTTTGTCATGTTGGGATCTTCATGGTCCTATGGAATTGCTTCTCCAATTTCCATATCTCGGCCTCTCGTCTCTTTAGGTTCCTCGACATCCTGAATGGGTTTCCTCCCGGATATGAAGTATGTTGAGTCTTCATCAAAGGTTACATCTCTACTGATGTCGATATTCTTGAATCATGGGAAGTATATTCGGTAGGCCTTTGATGTTTCATTGTATCCTACGAAGATAACCTTCCTCCCAGAAGTATCGAGCATGTTCCTTTTCTCCTTTCGGATATGTATGTACACCGAGCAGCCAAATATTCTCATATGGGTGACTCCTGGTTTCTCTCCTGAGAAATCCTCTTCTGGTTTCTTATTGTCAAGTACTCAATGAGGAGTATGGTTCTGTACATACATAGTCCTTCTTGATGCCTCCGCCTAAAGGTGCATAGGAAGATCTTGATAATGCAGCATAGATTTTGTTGCATCCATGATGGTTCAGTTCTTTCGTTCTACAACCCCATTCTGTTGAGGATTGTACGGAGTTCTCAACTCCCTCTTAATCCCATACTCTCAACAAAGTTCCTTGAATTCTTCCGAAGTGAACTCTTCATCATTATCTGACTGTAGATTATTGATCTTCCTATCTGTCTAGTTCTCGACCAAGGATTTATATTCGTTGAACTTGCTGAAAAATTCACTTTTCCATTTCAAGAAATATATCCAAGTCTTTTGTGAGAAATCATATATAAAGGAAACATAGTACACATACCCGCTTAATGAGCTAGAATACATGGGTCCACATACATCCAAGTGTACTATCTCCAGTATTCCTTTATCCTTGATCTCTCTGTTGGGAAATGTCTTCTTCACATTCTTTCCTTGTGGAAATCCTTTGCAAATTCCTTCATGCTTTTCCTCGATCTTTGGCAGTCCCGAGAGTGCTTTGGTTGTCATCGGTAATTCCCTTTAGTGCACATGTGCAGGCCTTCTGTGCCATAGTTCCCTTGGTTCAATCGACTCATGAACCAATGCTTTTTCAGGATGTCCCTTCAACTTGTACAAGCCTATGGATTCTTCTCCAATCATTGTTGCATCCTCTATTGTATTTCCTCTGGGCCACACCATAAATTGGCCATCAACAAAAGAAACCCTAATCCCTTTTGCATCTAGTGCAGAAATGGAGAGAATATTCTTCTTAAATCCTAGAACATATAGCACATCCTTTATCTTTAAATATTTCCTAGAGCCAATATTGTATGAATCTTCTCCACTCCCTTTTATGGGGTACTGATAGTCCTCCACAAGTTTCACCTTGTGAGGCGAGTCATGTTTAGACATATTAATGAATGATTCCTTGTATCTTGTCATATTTTTAGAAGCCCCACTATCCACAAGCCAATCATTGCTTCTGTGTGAGATAGTTCTAGTACTTGCTGATATTAGCACATACTCTTCATCTGAAGCATCCTTCTCTCATGTGAATCTTTTGTTTATTGGTTCATCATTTTCGACAACATGAACATGGTGTCTTATTCTCCCGATGGGACAATCTCTTGAAAAGTGTCCCTTTTCATCACAAGTATAGCATCAAACATTTGAAGTATCTCTTTTGGTCTTCTTCAGTTTCCTGTCCTTCTTCTTGTTGTGATGAAAGTTCTCTTTCTTCTCCTTCTTCTTGAAGTTCTTCCTTGTGTGAACTGTGAGAGACTGATCATCAGTTGCTCCCATATTTTCTTCTCTTGTCACAAGTCTAGATTCTTCTTGTGCACATTCTTCTCCAACTCTACTAAAAGAGATCAACTTCCTTCTTGGAAAAATTCCTTGAATGAATGAGTCCCATGATATAGGGAGACCATTCAAGGTAGTCGTTACAATTTCTCCTTCTTCAACATTTTCTTCAACCGCTTCAATTTGTTCTTTGATATGAGAAACCCTTGTGAAGTAAGACTGTATAGTCTCGAAGTTCTGTATCTTCACATTCTTAAATTGGTTCCTCAAATTCATCTTTTGGTTGTTGTTCTTTCCTTTGAACATCTATGTCAAAGAATCATACACTTCTTTAGGTGTCCTCAATGAAGACACATGAGGGATGAGGTGATCCTTAATAGAATATACAATGATTCTCTTAGAATTAGACATGCTTCTCTTATGAGAAGCCTTAGCTTCATATCACTCTGGTTCTGGAACCTCCTCAGTGATGTACTAATCTAAATCATTCGCTTCAAGGACCAAGGATATTCTATACTTCCATGCTCGGAAGTTATCAACCCCTCCAAGTTTGTCCTCAAGCTGAGTATGATGAGTCATATTTTCAAATGTGAACCTCAAATGGAAATAACAAATATTTAGATCTTACTGATTTGAGGTGTCTGACTTGGTTCTGAACTTGGTTGACCCAAGGTTTGTCAGACAAACCCTAATTTTCCAAACTTGGAGTTTGGGAATTTTGTTTGGATAGAAAGATGCTACTTCTTGAGGTGAGTTTGTTGGCTAGGTCACTTTCTAAAAACTGAGGTGGGAAGCATCCAAAACTTGATGCCCTAGTTCCTCCTGGCACCAGCGACAGGGTCAAAAATGAAACTTCTTTAATTCAGAGATTGTCTCCACCAAAGGATGACGACTACAGAGGCGAGTTATCCTAGCCCTCTTTTCTTCATGATATGTGGAGAGATCACCTTGAACTAGGAAGCCCTAGTTTCTGCAGCTATACAATGCCTTCTTTAGAGAGGCTATGATGCCATGTTATTTTTTTTCTTTAGATCTGATTAGTTTATCTAGGATATTTATCTAAAAGAATAAAAAGAAAAACAAGATCCATAAGATATAAAAGATACACGAGACACAAATATTCTCACAAAGGAAACCATAAAAGAGAAAACCCCACAAACTTCTTCAAAATAGTAAGAAAAAGAAGTAATAAGAAGTATACAACATCTATCTGTCTCTCCTCCCTTTTTCCTCTCTCTCTCTCTCTCTCTCATGCGAACTTGAGAGTATGAGGTGTGTATAAATGAGGGAGAGAGCCTTCTTATTTATACCCTTTCAAGGCACAGACCAAACAAAAGACAGGGGCCCACATGTATTCCCTAACAGGGCCAACCTCTCTGAGAGAGGCTCCAAATACACATTACATGATGTTACACTAGGGACTATTACCCCACCTTACAATAGAGGTTGTACCTCAAGGTCTAGACACAATTAAGACATCCTGCAAGGGGGTACACACATTCCTAATGGACTTACAACACCATACAATGATAATATACATTACAATATCTTCCGAAGTTACAAATACATCAACAAGGGCTTTAACAAAAACTAGCAATACACAATCGTCATGTTTTTTCCAACATTTTGTGTACACGCTCCTTAGTATTTCTCTAGTAGTCAAAGGTAATCCCTTCTCGTGATTTCTCCATAGTTTATTTTTCCATTTCTTTTATAGTTTATCCAACAGATAATCATACACCCTTATCATTGTTTCTCTAGTAGTTTCATTTTCAATGGTTTTGGGAATTCCACCCTTGTTTTTTTTTTTATCAACCAAAGAAGGGAACATTTGTATAGTGTGAGTTTTACATAGTAGATGGGACCTCCTTATGGATTTTCTTGTGCCTCATTGTTTCACCCTTCTAAGATCCTTCCTTCCTCATCTCATTGTGCCCTCCTTAGGGCCTTTTCTCACAAACAAACAACACCCTCACAAAGGGTCATTTGCCTCAGCAGGGGCACACTTCAGTTCAATCAATGTCCCCTTCTTAGTGTACTCTTGAAAATTCCTATGTAATTACTCTAGAATTTGGAGAGGCTCTCTATCTCCTATCATGTGCATATTTTCTTTTAAAAATCATGCCTCCTAAGCATGAAGCCTCTCCAAAACATTCACACTCTAGCCAATCTTCTCATATTCAATACTTGACTCTCTCTCTCTCTCTCTCAATGAATTGGTGTGTATGCAACATTGTTCTCTAGCTCTTCTATGCTTGGACACTAGATTCTAGCTGCCTAAATTGTTAGGCCAAATGAATGGTGTGCCTATGAATTCATCGATATACAGGCTTTCTATGTATTTCAATACCTCCCCTAATATGCTCGAGGAGCAAAAACTCAACGTTGCTATTATGTAGTTGGAAGATCTAGCTCAAACCTGGTGGGACACTAATTTGGAATGTATGACTTTGGTGGTGGATTTGGGTGTAGATACAGGACCAGGAACTCATCCTAATGTGTCTTGGGAGGCCTTTTTTCAACCTCTTCATCACCACTTCTACCCACCAAGATATCAACAACATTTTCTCATGCAGTGGTTAAAAATCTTCCAACTCTTAGTCCAAACGATACAAATCTATATTGATGTCTTCTGGATGTTTTAGATATAACTCCATATCCAAGATCTAGAAGCGGTACTGATAGTTAAGTTCAATTATTGTTTATTGTTAATGCTTCACAATTATGAGGATTTGATTGAAAGTTATTCTTTGGATAAGGCTTTGCTTCGAGCCTTAGTGATGGAACATAGTTTGGCTCCAAGGAATTGTGTTCCTAATCCTTGTCTTGGATTTCTTGGTTCAGTTCCCTCTTCCCCCATATCCCCCTCTACAACAACCTCGCCTCACACCGTCACTTGGTGTACCCATCATAAAACCAATGCACATGCTACTATATTTTATCATACCCTTAATTTCACTCGAGTGACAAAATATTTATTGGAAGATAAGGCTCCTTCTCCCTCTATCTAATCAATGAAACCAATACTTGTCCCTCTAGATAATCCCATTGCACCCGATCCATTAGTTATCCTTATGAATTTAGAAATCTCTACCATTACTCCCACCTCCTTGTTCACTCATAACTGTCAGATCAAGCATGTGTTGGACACTTTGATTATGGATAATGGAAGCAAAAAGAACTTAGTCTCTTAGGAGTTGGTGCAACAACTTAACCTACCTCCCAACTACTATGCACCCATCTCCTTACTATTTAGGATGGGTACAAAAGGATGGACCTAGCCTCACTATTTCCCAAAGTTGTTTGCTGACTTTTTCCATTGGTCCTTTTAGAGATAACATTGTCTGTGATGTCTCTATCTTGGATTGTGTCGATATTATGTTGGCCCTTCCGTACTATCAAGCATGCAATGGTTTCTATCATGTAAAATATCATCAATACCATCCACAACAAGATGGATGTACCTATATTTTGAATGTCTCCAAGGCCCAACAACCCTCTCCTTCCTTGGGGTCTCTCTCCCTATTTCATGTCAATCTAAATCAATGTGTCTCTCTCTTTCTAGTTCACTTAATTAAACCAAACAGTTTGACCAATCTTGTCCCCTTTTCCATGGCTCCTCTTTTACAAGAATTCTCTGATGTTTTTCCCATCTCATCAATCTTCCATTGCTTTCTCCATTGAACACACTGTTGACATTATTCTCGATGTTGCTTTACCCAATGTTCCATCCTACAGTATTTCCTCTTGTGAGGCTAAAGAGGTGGGACAAAAATAAATTCTTTGTTGGAATCCATCCATTTTCATCCTTGTTGTTCTCCTTATTCTTCCCCAACCTTTATTATTCCAAAGAAGGAGGATGATGAATGGTTCCTTGTCACTAATTATCAGGCACTTAACAAATCCATTGTGAAAAAACCTATCCCCTTCTCAAGATTGAGGATATGCTGGATCATTTGCAAGGATCCTTCTATTTTACAAAGTTGGATTTGACTACAAGAGATCATCAGGTCCCTATGCATTCATCCAAAACATGAAGATCACATTCAAAACCAAGTTTGGTCTATATGAATGGTTGGTGATGCCTTTTGGGATTACCAATCCACTTGACACTTTTATGTGGTTGATTATTGACAACTTCAAGCCTCATCTTGGTAGGTTCATGGAGATTTTTTTAGATGACATCTTGGTCTTTTGTTTCTCATGGGAGGAACATATACAACATGTGTGCACTATCCTTAATCTACTCAAAGGTCACAAATTGCATACTAAAGAGAAGAAATATTATTTTGGGAAATAATCAGTTTAGTATTTGGGTTTTATTAATGATTACGAAGGACTGTGTCCTATCTTTCCAAAGTGAAGGCCTTGGCATACTAGCCTTATCCTACCATTTCCTCAGACCTCAAGCGTTTCATGGGTGGACCTAATTTTTACAAGAAGTTTGTCCCACATAGGGATGATTTTAAGGAACCATACTTATTTAAAAGTGTATAAATGTTGGCGAATATTACCAATTCTTAAAACACCAACTATAAAATGATTGGCTATATTTTTCAAAAATTATTTTAATTTCCAAGGATTTTATATCATTTATATAATAATTTGGCGATTTTTAGGGTGAAAAATTTTTACCCCATCAAAATTGGGCGAAACAAGGTTTTAAAAAATGCAAAATGGCGAATCTTTATTGGGAGAAAAACATGGAAAAATAGCCCACTAGGATAAAATTCGCCCCTAAAATTATCCCCGGTCCCACACTTCTCTAAATTGGCCTATTGGTTCCATCAGTTGTTCAATCAACCAACATTTTTGTGGACTCTTCTAGCTACTCACCAATCTCAACACATCAAATATGTGTTATGTTCTTCTCCTATTCTCCTGTTACATTATTTGCCTCAACTATTCAAAATTGAGACATATACATCACAATTTTATATTGGTGATGTGCTTAAACATGGAGCTCACCCCATGGCATATCATTCTGAGATGCTTGGTGATGGTAGACCCATCTATAGCACCCATGATAAATAATTTTATAGTCCGATGTAGGCCTTAAAAAAGTGGTTCCACTACATTTTAGGTAACGAAATGGCCCTCCACACTGACCACAATCCTCTCATTTTCATTAATTCTTAGAGTAAAGTTCAGAAGCAAGGCCATCCTAAATGGGAAACTTACATTCAATAGTTTGACCTAGTTATTAAATATAAGTGTGGAAGTGCTAACAAGACAGAATATTTGCTCAACCATCCCCATGCTACAATTATTTAAATTATTGAAGTAAGGTGTGTAACATATGACAGTTGGAAAGCACAATATGAGAAAGATTCTCAATTTGGGGGATATTTGGTCGACTTTGAGGTAGCATACGATGGTTAAGAGAACACCCTATTTGGATTACACTATCAAAGATGTGCGGTTATACTTCTTCAATTACCTTTGTGTCCCTTAGTGTGATGATTGTCTGATCTTGTGTCAAGAAGCTCATGGCTCCTCTTGTGGTTGTCATTTTGTCACTGTCAAAACATTGCAAAATATTCAAAGACACTTTTATTGGCCAACTATGCAAAATCAATACATGTTCCCTCTATAGCCAAAGTAATCCTTCCAAGTGGAAGCATGGATTTTACCATCCTCTCCCCATTCTATTCCTTCCTTGGAAATCCATTTCTATGGATTTTATGAGTGGTGTACTTATTACTTTTAGGAAGCATGATGCTATTTAGGCGGTCATTTGTCATTTCTCCAAGATGGCCATCTTCAGTCCCTACAATAAGATCACCTCTGGCACACAAACGACTAAACACTTTTTCCTCCATGTCTGGGAACATTTTGTTCTTCCCAATAGCGTTATTTCTAATAGTGATTCTTGATTCCTCAATATATTTTGGTGCACCTTGTGGTCTCTCCTTGGATATCAACTCTGTTTTTCTACAACTTTCCACCTTAATCAGATGGGAAGATAGGATTTGTCAATCATAGCTTAGTCCACTCCCTCAACATTCACTTTACTAAGAATTGAAAATGTGACTCCTATCTTCACATAAACCAACACAACTATAATTGTATTGTTCACTTTGCCACCAGCTTTTCCCCCATTGAATGCTACTTGGGTTATGATGCCTTAGCCTCATCTAGATGCCATTAACTCTCACCCCTTAAGGCTTAGATTATGCCCAATGTGAGCAACAACAATTTATTCACAGTTTGTCTAAAAAATGTCCACATCTCATTAGCTCTCCAAGCATCCCAAGGCCATACTAAGGAGTGTCATGACTACGACAAGACTCCTTTCTCTTTTTTAGCTTTCACCAAGCTTCTATTGGTCTCCTGAAGACGATCTCACAGTAGAGATCGAAATGACGAGAAAAGGAAATACATGAACACAGTTCCACACCCACCATTGTGTATGGCTTTTATTGGAGATGCAAAAATTTCAAAGTACAACAATGTCACAAGCTTCACACCCTCCATTATGTCCCTTGCATAGATCTAGAGAAGATTCGTGAAAATGCTTACAGATTGGACCTCCCCCTGCAACTAGGAATTCATAATTTGGTGAATGTAAATAATATCAAGTTGTTTGAAAGGTCGTCGCTAGAAGATCCTGTAATGGTTTAAAAACCTATTGACAACATTCCACATTTCCAACCTCCGTTGGATCAGGACACTATCCTTTACACCAAGACTTGCAAGGCCAAGCAACAAGAGCATGTTCCATTTCTAGTGGGGCACAAGGGAGAGCCTCCAACACATGCCAAGTGGCTCTCCTCTACAATAGTTCAACGCGTTTTTCCTCATCTTTGGACGAAATCTGACACTTCTAGGATTAAAAAGGGAGAAATCAGGCCACATAAAAAAACACTCCTTTTCATGGTCCAATTAAGAGAATGTAGGCACTCGTAAGGACAATCTAATGGGTTCTATTTTTACTTTGGGAAAACTGTGTTTATAAACTAGTTCAATTAATCACAAGATAGGTTAAAAATTCCTCATTTTAAAAGGCTCACCTATCCCTAATAATAGACTCATGATCATTTGTCTCACGCTCTTCTCTTGTATTTTATGCAAGTTTATTTTCTAGAATAGTTTTTATTTTTATTTTTTTAGATATAAAGGTATATCATTTACCTATAACAAAAATTTCTATCAGATTGTTTTAACTAGTGCTTGCTTGCTTCTAATTTTTGGGCAAATTCATCGCTAGATACATTAATCATTGACAATAAATTTATCATTGACGACGATATATTAGGTCGTTGTCCTTTCCATCATTCACACTTCTAGATAAAATAGTCACTTGTTGAGATTTGATCCAAACATAACACCATGGTCTTCTCTTCATATATTATTTTGTCGGAGTTGAAAGAGTTTCCCTGGAGCGGATTTAAAAAATACAGAAACTAATTCTTGCCAACATCTTATCCTTGTTTATAAAAAGTTGTATAGGAGTTGATGTTATGGCAATAATGGAGTGATATTTGTGAATTAAAACTTATAGAGCTAAATTTTAGTTTTAGGAAGACTAAATCTCAAGCTGCCCATGTGGCCTACTATTAATCGTTCCATGTTTTTGGTCAGAAATTGATAAAAAAAATTCGGTAAAATCTAAATTTGGAAGCGTTTAAATTGTGTTTTTGAATGCATATAGAATTAGCACCCTCAAATACCTATATGAAAGCCTATATTTTTAAATGCATAAATAGATTTAGCATTATGGCTTGGTTAAACAATTGGGGTCATTAATGAAAACGACATTTTGCATAACATTGACAATTTCAAAAATAGTATTACTTCTAAGTTTAAAGAGAAATTCTGGCGTGAGGAAAATTTAGCAGTTAAGAGAAAATTAAGATACTATAAGGAGGTCATTAATCATAACTTGGAAGATCACAAGTATCTCTCGGTAGTATCTAGCTCACAGAAGAAAATCAATATAGCTAAGATTAGAACGAACTCTCATGAATTCCATAGCGGAACAGGGAGTTGGTCTATTCCTAAAACTCCATGGGAAAAAAGGGTTTGCCATCTGTACGAGTCTATGAACGTTGATGATGAAAAACACTTTCTCTTAGAGTGCCTTGCTTACGCCCACATTAAATCCGAGTTTCATAGTATTTGCTAGAATACAAACCTTTATAACCTCCTAACTTGCCAAAACTATAGTGAGCTTAGAAAGCTTCTTAATAAGGTTTTTTAGCACGAAACAAGATTTTAAAGTAAATCAAATATTTTTTTCTTAAAATTTAAAAGACCAAAGTTGATCTCAATATACGGTTAATCATCATCGTTTTTTCTATAACTAATATAAGATTTTTTTACATAAACACAAAACAATAAAAAAATTGAAAACTTAAAATATTTACATTACAACATTATTCTTAAGATGAAATGCCAAAATTGAAAGTGTCACATGCACAGTGCCCGGTGCCCGAGGTCCATGAGGGTAGTAGCACTGTCGGTAAGTTTCTTCGTTCATTTTTTATAAACCGAACAAACAAAATTTAGAGGACGGGATTGGTCTTACGTTATAGAATATGATACAAATCCAAGGTATGTACCCATGTGATGTTTGAGATTTATTATTGCATTAAATGAAATCAGACATATCAAATTGTTTATCTTCACCAATCTAAAAGCTCGCGCGTGACTTTTTCAGCACTAATAAAAGTTTCTATTTTATTTCTCCACTATATGATGTCTAATTGGAATAATGTGACCATTTCATGCCATTATTTTAAATTATTCTAACTCTCCACGTTATGATCAAACTTAAAATATCGATTTCCGACCAACCATTCTGCAATTAATAATTGAGTATACTTTACTCCATTTCCATGATATTTCCCCAATACATGATGTCTTATTGGAATAATGTGACCATTTCATGCGATTATTTTAAATGATCATAACTTTCCACGTTATAATCGCAAACTTAAAATATCAATTTCCGACCAACCATTCTGCAATTAATACTTGAGTATACTTTACTCCATTTCCATTTCAAGAAACAAATATATGCAAGTATCTTGAATAACTAAAATCATTTTTGATGTGACTATGGAAATCCGGAAAACAAGAATATCTTCGGTCAAACAAACATATTTCAGAAAACAAGGTGGTTGCTGGGAGGTTAGTCACATTCTTTTGAATTGATAAATTGAATAAAATGGTTAAGGGTTGTCACGAGGGCACTCACTCTCGTTTGAATTGATAAATTGAATAAAATGGGTAAGAAGGGTTGTCAAGAGGGCAGTCACTCTCGTTTGAATTGACAAATCGAATTAAATGGAAGGATAACTGATTTAAATTAAATTAAACCAAAAAAAAAAAAAAAAAAATTTATAAAATCTTAAAAATTCAATCGAGATACAATAAAATAATAACTCACAAATTTTTTGTTTATTCTTTTTCTATTCGAAATGGATGGATAAAATGATGACTCACAAATATTGTGTCCATTTTATTTTAGCTTATATTAACATAATTTTAATGAACATCCAAGATATGTGCATATAACTTTACCCTTAGTTTTACAATGTATTTAGGTACCTTATTTTTAAGTAATAAAAATATATGTAGGTATTTTATTTTTATTTTTAAGTAATAAAAAAGTATTTAAATATAAATAAAAGGGATATTTACATTTTTATTAAAAAATTAGATATGAAAATACTATTGTAAAAATATTTAAAAAAAAATTATAATTTTTTAATAGTAATAGTTCAAACGCTTGTCCAAGTGGGCAAATTGAAAGAACAGAGTGGTTGCGTATCAAGATGGAAAATTGGGTACCCGGTGATGAATGAAGTTTTGTCCCACCAGTGAGAAATTGAAGTGGGAAATTGAAGAATGGGAAGGTGGCTTTGTCAAAGCGTGTTTGGGAATATTTTTCGGATCCACCGGAACAACCCGACCAACCTCGTAGGCGCGTGGGATAAGCGTTCACCAAATCGCCCCGTTTTTCCGGCCGATTTTTGATTAAAATCAGTCAAATGTTTGCTGTGAAATTGTTTATTTCGTTATTTTGGAATTCTACTAATCTTATTAGCCCTTCCTTTCCAAAACTAAATCGGTCATTTTAAAACTACCCAGATGATTAAAATTACGATTTAAATCCTGGAAAGTATGATTTTCACCAAAATTTATCTGCCGGATTCCGGCGAGTCGGGGGCGATTTGGTGAACGCTTATCCTGCTGCCTGGTAGGTGCCTGAATACGGAGCCCAGAAGAATGCACGTTAGTGAACAGGCCGATCGGGCTTTACAACATATACCCTCTTTTGATGGGATTTCTTAATTTTTGTTATTACATATATAATATGAAACCTTAATTAAATTTTAATATCCCAAATTTAATTATGAATTTTGCTATTATGAATTGAAAAAGGAAAAGGATAAAAACAACTCTAAAAATTTTGGTGACAAACTAGTTATTTGAGTATAACCACAATAAATGTATCTATTTCTGGTATAATATAGACATCACCCCTCTCATAATTTTGGCATAATACAGACATCATACCTCTCATAGTTTTGTTCATGAAAATGAATGAAATTTTTTTATCATAGTTTTTTAGTCCATTCTTTTCCAAACATCATGAATAGCCATTAAAATTATAATAATTATAATGTCAATGATAATGTTTTTAAGAATTTGGATATTTTATTTGCATTTCTAATTTTGAAAAATTAATTTTATTTTCAATGAGTTTAATGTTGATCATTATGTTTAATAAACAAGCCATAAAATCTATCTTGACTCTTAAATCCTATTTTAAATATTAATAACGATGCAAATTATTAATATAATTAGTAATCATTCTAATTTGGTGAGGATATAGATAATATTGAAAAAACTATGTAACACTTCACCATAATAATCTTTATTAAGAAAAAATATATATAAATGATAACAAATCTAATTATTATTATTGTTTATGGACTCAAGACTATAAATAGAATTTTAGAGGACCTATATAAATCATTCTCATTTATGTGCATTATCAACTAATTAGGCCCAATAGAATGTGCAACAAAAAAAACCATGTTGGTCCATGAGACATGCATATACATTAGAATTATGTTGCCACAAACCTAATTTAATGTTCTTCAGGATGTTAGATACCTAATAAAATTTTAGAAAATCCACACACATCTAAATAGGCATTTTTGGCTTAATTAAGCCAATGAAACCTCAAAATATTAATGTTCCCTAACAAAACATGACAGAATTTCTAGACACGCCCACTCTTATTTATAATTTTCATCATCATTAAAATTATCCCCTTTGTAATAACCATGACCATTATATGTATTTGCTTCATCCTCACAACTTCCAATGGATTTAATAGCATCATGCTATATTTTACATAAACATTTAACATCTTGATTACTATATAAAAATAAAAATAAACATTTAACATCTTGATTACTATATAAAAGTCAAAAGAAGAGGACAAACAATACTTTTCGCTTATGAATCACATAAATAAATGATAGTGACTCAATTTGAAGTTTTCAAAGTTGAAAAATACAAGTTCCTTCCACATGGGTGAAACTTACCAAGATAAATATTTTCTTAAATCCATCAATCAATATTGTTAACAATATTTTTTTAGAGAAGATACATTTCTAAATTTTGTAAATAGCTCATATAAAACTCCAAAATATGAGTGAAAAATTATAAATAAACATTAGATTATTTTTCATCATAAGTTTTCAAGCTTAAAATATAGATTCATAGATAGCCAGCTTACATTTTCTAAATAAGACAAATAATAATAAATAAATAAATAAATAAAAATCAATATAACTAAAAAAACATGTCATTATTTAAATTCTAAATATTAAACTGAACCAATTAAGAAAAAAGAAATGAACATGGGTGAATAAGAATGTGCCATATACTATCGATATATTGTACTCAAAAGTATTTTTCTAAATTCATTAAAAAGCACACATACATATTTGGGTTTTCCAAATTCTTCAAAACACACAAATATAATCTTATAATTATTTTTAATTTATAAATTGCACACGAATATAATCTTATAACTAGTTTTAATTCATACTTACAATAGATTGTAAGCATAAATTACTAAAAACATGACATTAAAAAATGATATGTTGAAAATGATTTTTTTATATATATTCATAAATAACAATTGCAAACCCATAGCATCAATGAGTTATTAATGAGAATTATATATCCAAATGTTTTTGTAACTAAGTTTCCCAATAGAGAGTACAAATCAGAACCGGGTTCCCTCTCTCTTTACTCCGGAGACCAGATGCATTCCAACGAGCATAAGCAGGGAATGTGGGAATAGAAGGACCATATTGAGAGCCCGAGGCTAGGTGTAGGAGAAGCAGAATTACCATTTCAGTTTCTAATGAGAGGAAAAAATATTTCTAAATTTGGATTTAATTTGACTTACAGTACGGGGCTCTTTCTTTAACAGTCTTTGCATATGGCTATATAACATTTTTCCTTGGTATTTTGAGGACCGAGACCATCTGGTGTCCTGCCTCACCCCCAACAAAATGAGCTATGGGTATTGGTCCCAGAAGGCAATGTGTATGGATGAATAAGGTGCTATGCTCTTTCCTGACAAAGGAGCTACCTAACCTTCCCCTAACTCACTCAAGAAACCATTTTAGTTTGATCGATCAAATGGTCTACTTCTATGATGCGAAAACTCACTCACCTGATTTATATAAGAAAGTAAAAAGAAAATAAAAAACTAGCATGATCTGTTAACTTACTGATACCAATCAGTACATAAAAATTGATATGCTAGTTCAAAATTAAAAAATAATTGTCGTAAAAATATGAAATAAAAAAGACGTATAAACAATGTTGGCAATACATTGGTGGTCTTCATCGAACGTTCATTCTCATAACAAAAATGGTAAATCAATTTAACTCATGTATCATTATAGTTATATCAACCTGTATTTGTATTTCTTATCAATTCAATAAACGAGTAATTGTTCTAAAAAAACGTAATAATATGTTGATAAGTTGTTGTTGGAGGGTGAAATGGATAAAAAGGGGAAACTAAAGTCAAATTGATGTTTTGGAAAAAAAATTCCCAAAAACACATAGACTATTAAAGTTTATCCATGTTATATACTTGACCTTGTATCACATTTTGTGTACCTTAGAGAACCAAAAGAAACAAACTTCCCCACCTCCAAAGAATCCCCTTGACATTGCACATCAATGGACCTATGAGACACTGAGAACCATAGTGATGAAACGAGCTATCAAAGACACAAAGCCTCTAGTGCTAACACTTTTAGGGCTTGACGAGCTAGCAACATCCCCTACTGACCTACCTTTCACTTTAGAAAAATGAGGTAGTGTAATGTACGACCTTCCACACACACTTTTCTATCCTTTTTAACATATATTGCTAGTGATGCATGGACCGAACCCCTACCATTTGTTGTGTACCCATGTCCATTGCCACTTCCACCAACAAACCTCTAAAGCCATTGCAACCATTAAATTTTTGTCTCTTCTCTTACCCTTTTAAAGAAATGCACATAATTTTTGTGACACAATCAATTTTCTGACCTTATTTTCTACCTAAAGCCTAGTCCAAATATATCCACACTAGTTCAAAAATGAACCCCAAGAGCTCTATATCTCATCTCTCATGTACAATGTTATTTCTTTTGGCATGGTCAAAAGACTAAAAGAAACTCAAATGAAACAAGTAATAAGGATTTTAGTATTTTTTTAAATGCAATTTGATTTTCTATTATTACTATAGAATTATTCTTCTGAATTAAAAATAAATCAAGAAACAAAATTTTCATCCTTCTCCACAACATCAGGTCAATCGAAAAGGTTTAAATATATGTACATAAAAAACCCAAACCCTTTCAATCAAACAAAATAATTCCGCGTCTCAAGAAGAATGTGACTGCTACCAAGGATATCATCAATAAACATCCCTTATATCTTCAAAGAGTGCAAATCCATATTCCATAGACAAATATGTTGTATGAATGCAACATATTTTAAATAAACACTACAACCTAGGCCAAAATACTCAACAAAACAATCAATTTGGTTTGGTCTACAAGTACCAACATTTTAATCGACATTTGTTTCTAAATTTCGGTATGTAATCATACCATATGTCTCTATGTTGTTAAACATGCAAATAAATCACAAATTTGTGTGCACACTAGTATAAACAAATTCATCAAAACAGTTTGTTCTCATATAATACAACCAAAAAGTTAATAAGTTTCTTGTTTAAAAGACAAAGGCAGAGGAAAAAATTACAATTGAAAATATATTTTTGCAAAAGGTGAACTGGTTAGGTACTTAATCAATCCATTGTGTCATCTTTAGATGTAATCTTATTTGCTAACAAAATGATTGTAAGCTGGTTAGATTGGATCTTTGTGTGAATTTCAGATAATATTGTTATGAGTTTGTTATATTGGGTCATTTTGTTCATAAAAATTGCTTCAAATCTAACAAACCCATTACAATTTGATTTCTTAATTAAACTTAGGCCAATTTCTGAAAACACTAATTAAATTCAAATTGGTTATGTATATTTTGTAGTCTATTTTATTTTGTAGCTTGTGATGAATGGAATGATTATTCATCGTAATGTACTTTATTACTTGTGACTTGGTGGATTCAATAAATTGAAAAATGTGTTCATCTTAAATTGTAGTTCAACAATTATTTGCTCAATTTGGAATTGAAAAAATTGTTCATAATAAATCAAAATTTCTACAATTATTTGCTCACTAGTTTAGTGACCATATGTTGTCATTTCAATGATCATAAAACACAATTTGAGGATTACATAAATTGCAATTTTTATGAGAAACTGAATTTTATCATTAAGAAAATAAAATTTCAACGGTTTCCATAGTTTTGAGAATCACATATTTGAATTTAAGGAATTATAAATTGCATTTTAGCAATCAATTTGTAATTTCAACAACTACAAATTTGCACTTTCAACAATTTAATTATTTTAATTTCAACAATCGTATATTGTAATTTTAAGCAATTATAAATTACAAGTTTAACAATAAAAAAATGCAATTTCAAATTTGCACTTTCAACAATAAAATGAAGGAGACTATAATTTGAAATGATAGGAGATTGGAAATTGCAATTTCAACTTGAGGAATTTGAGGGATATTCACATAAACCAATTTAAAGTAGTTTACTACTATCAACTTAAATCAATTTAATTTGTGGAAAACGTGTTCTCTGGTGTAAAAACACAAAACGATAGGAACCGTGACCGACACAAACTCTATGACTGACACAAACTCTAATAACAGGAGCTATGGTTGACATGAACTATAATAACGTGAACTATGATGGACAACAACAACCATGAACTATAATAACATGAACTATAATGGACAAGAACTATTGGTCATAGTTCCTATTAGTGAGTGTTAGTCGATGACTCTTTATACGATCATGATGTTTTACGCCAACTTATGTATTTAAAATTTTAGGATATAGTTTATATCATAATTATGTATTAAATCATATTTTACATCTTCCTAGCCTTATAACTTGGTTAGATCATGATTGTGTATTAGATCAAGTGATTTTTATTGGTATTGAAAAACAATATTTAAGAATACTGATAATATTCCATGATGAATATCTTATACCAATACATTAGGTACATCATAATAACCTTACTCTTAGTGTGTGAAAGAATATGTGTCACAATAAACTTACCATGAGTTTGTCACAATAAGCACATATGGAGTTTGTTAATATGAGGTGAATGCAAAAATTATGATTGTTAATATACTTTCAAACATAATAGCTATTGCCCCCAAAGGTGTGATGGTTCAACGATGGTACGTTGAAGGGAAAAAAGTTGGGAAATCAAGTATATGCGGTGAGGTGAAAATTGTAGTAAAATAATGACATGAAGATTTTGTTGCATGGTTTCCTTTGAATGGTCTAATGATGTTTGAATTAGAGTTTGTATGAAATAATATGTTAATTCATTTGCATTCTCTTGATTTGATTATGAAAAATTCCTTTCAAAAAAGGGAGTTCTATTACAATTCTAATTTTTCATGGTTGCTTGGAAAAATAAGTTTGTATTTTGATCCCCTTCACTTAGATACCTCATGTGGAAATTTTGGCTCTAGAAAAATCTCCAAATTTTCCTCCAAACCTCCGCCTTATGAATAAGTTAAATTTTATTTTGATTTATAGGTTCAATGATTCCTTGTTAATTGGTAAGTGTTTAATGCCATATATTCATATATATGTTCCTCCACTAAAATATATAAATAATATTATCTTATTCTAAACCTTATTGCCAATGCAGAGATACTTTGACTTATCGCTTATTGTGATGGGATTTTGGTAGGTGATTTTTTGTTTGTAGTTGGAAAACAATGGTAAGTAGAATAAGTGGAGTCTTCCTCTAGCTACATGTATAAAGAACATCAAAACGAAAAAAAAGGAAAGTAAAGTAGATATAATCATCACCAAGCATTATAGAAAATAGAAAAGAAAATGTTAAATTTAAAGTACTATAGTAACACATTAACTCATTGTATGTGGTACATCTTATTTTGTTAAGTACATATTGATGGAAATGTACATCACACTTTAAATTAGTGGTTGGTGTTTTTTAATTTGAAAGGTGTTTTTTATTCCAAAAGATTTCAAATTGTGTGGAATCAAGTGTGTGTGTGTGTGAGAGAGAGAGTGCGCATGTTTATCAAAGGCTTTGTCGTATCAGTTTTAGGTGTGTGATTTTAACATGTCCATCAAAAATTGCGTTGCATCAATTTTAACATTAACTTAATATCAATATAAAATGTTAATTTTCTATTAAATGTTAAGTTAATATTACTAAATGAGATAAAGATTATTATTTACATTGACATTAATATTAAAATTTAATTTAATGTTATAATGGTTAATGTTAATCTCAATATCTATATTTAACATTAACAATAATATAATCGTATTAAAGTTACAAATATATCTATTATCTTTATAAAAAGTTGTTTTTTTAATTTTCAACAAGTTGTATGGAAAAAATAATAACTTTTTTTCTTAGTCATTTATTTTAAATTTTATAAAATAATTTTATTAAATAAAAATAAATGTTTTAATATTATTATAATATGAAGAAAAATCACTATAATTATAAATAATAATGTGTATATAATAATGTTCCTATTCTGTGAGAAATTCATAAACATGTTACTTGCCTTTTCAAATGAGATTTAAGTATAGCCACTTCCCTTTCGACTACATCTTTATTTATGTTATTATATTAAAAAATGAAAAATAAATCCTTATCTAGCTTGCCATTTCATGTGGTCGGTTGATATTGTTTGCTTTTCATGGAAATACTCTTACAAATATACTCTACAATTCAAATATGGATCAACTTTTGAAGACAAAACTAAATAATGAAAATAATATATTCATAAGAGATCAATCGAATGCACTATTGCTTCATAAGATTTCGAGTGTGGCTCTCGTTGAGGATTATCATAGGTCTTTCCTCGAAATAAACAAATGGGCCTTCTATTTCTCCCTAATTTCAAATATTAAACTATTGTGAATGCAAAGAAAAGTACAATCCATAACTGCATTTTTCTTTATAATTTGTGTGACATAACAGAGGTAGCATGGCCATTATTGTTTCCACGGTGAACCAAATCCTTCATTCTACAAAGTAATGCCAAAATAAATGTAAACCCATAATCACATAGGCATATTTTAGATATATGCAAAATTCAGTCACATAAAACAAACTTAATCGAGCCTATTTTCAATAATATTAAATTCATAATTTGTTCTATTTATTATAAAAAAATCATTATTAAGTACCATTACAACATATTAATTATTTACGATGATAAACGTATATATCTTAAAATTTTGGGGTGGACTATCATTTATGCTTTTTCATCCACTGACCAGAATGAGCAAGTATATTGTCCAAATTGATTCTACGGGCATCATCCAAAATTAATAATTAATAATTTAAAAAAAATAAAAAATAACTTAATTAACATGTGATAAGTACAGTTAGATAGTTGTAAAATTTTAAATTAATCTTCAACTATTTGATTATTAGATACAACTACGGGCTTAACTCTGTCGATTATTAGATACAACTATTAGCTTAAATCCAATGATTCTAGAACTATTAGCTTAACTTCAACTCTAATCACAGTTATATTGGGTACCTATTAGCTTAACTATTACATACAACTATTACCTTAACTCCAATGGTTCTACAACTACTAGCTTGACTTCAACTCTAATCACTTAAGGCTTAGTCCAAGTGCATTTGGAATCTAGGAGTCTAGCCAATATGCATCCAAGTAAGAGTCGAACTCTTAATAAAATTGTTCAAACTCCTAACAAAATCCTCCAAACTCCTAATAAACTCTTGCATCTTGTATTTGGACATCTAGTTATGTTGATAGTTACACCGATAGGCATATATATCTTAGAATTTTGGGGTGGAATACCATCTATGTGTTTTCATGTACAGATGAGAACGTGACAAGTGTACTATATAGATTGATTCTATGGGCATCATCCAATATTAAACGAGAATGAGACAAGTGTATTGTCGATATTGATTATATGGGCGTTGTTCAAAATTAATAATTAATAATTTAAAAAAAAATTTAATTAACATGTGATAAGTACTATTAGTGATAGTTGTAAAAATTAAAATTAATCTTCAACTATTGGATTATTAGATACAACTACGAGCTTGACTTCATGGATTATTAGATACAACAACTAGCTTAACTGCAATGATTATAGAACTATTAGCTTAACTTCAAGTCTAATCACAGTTATATTGGATAACTATTAGATACAACTATTAACTTAACTCCAATGATTATACAACTATTAGCTTAACTTCAAATCTAATCACTTAAGGCTTAGTCCAACTGCATCTAACATCTAAGAGTCTAGCTAATGTGCAGTCATGTAAGAGTAGAACTTATAATAAAATTGTTCGAACTCCTAATAAACTCCTGCATCTCGTAGTTGGGCATCTATCTAATATACAATTAGTATTACATGTTTAGGTTTTCTATATAGATATAATTAGGTTTTCAATTCTTTTTAAAGGAAGTCAGGAGATAGATTTATATTTGTTTTGCAGTCAGCATTATGACACACTCAATTTTAACAGAATATTGGTACAATGACAAATCACTCCAGTATTGATTTCTGAATGTTAAGGATACAATGCATCCATCTCTAAAAATTTTACAACCATTTTTTTTTGTTGAACATAATTTCATTGAAAATTCAATCCAACGTATATAATCTTAGAGAATGCATATGTTTAACGAGGCCTCTATGTTCAGATCAAAAATCTCAGCGGGGCACCTCTCATACGAATCCGAAGAAGAATCCTTCTTAACGTAGTTAGTAGGTCGAATCCCTTTTTTTCCCATTTCTTTAGAACTTCTCTAATCATGCCTCATATGTAAACTAGATGTATCCCTTTGTGTAGGTACACAAAAGTCTTCCGAGGGTAGGCCTGGCAATTTAGTTCTTATAACTTTGACTTCCAAGTCTTCTTGGACTAATATCTCCTCCCAAGTACATAATTTCATGTTAGTAGGTTCATATATTGAATTCTATTCATTAAAGCAACAAATTCCTCAAAACGATCTTTAGTACTCTCTAATGTTGTGCACTGGCATTTGGCATCAACTTGATTTGCTTCATTCCGTGAGTGTTTCTGTTGACCTAAAGCACATGATTCCAACTCAAACAATCGTTTTAGTCTATTGCGGGAGTCCATGGATACAATATTATATCTACTTTTCCAAAATTCAAGCATGAAACAAACATTGATAAAGAAATTAGAGCATGAACATCTTTTCGCTTGCTACAATGCCCATAAACAACACACATATAACTTAAATCACATGTAAATCCTCCTAGAGAACAATCTATATCGGTATTTCCATTATAAATAATAACCTGTGTGTGCCACAAAGGAAAATATTAGTTTATTACAGAAATAAATCAGGAAAAACAAGAGAAATTCGTAAAAACAGAAAGGGAAAAAAAAATTGAAACTGTATTCTTAGCGAGTCAGCCTGAGTAGATTATGGCAGAAATTATAGAATCAATGCTTTTCAATGAACAGGACAGTGGAAATAGATGGAGCCCATATATCATATAGTGTTAAAGATAGAAATGAAGGTGATGAATCTTGAGTGGGTAAGGTTGGAAGGGGCCATGGGGGGTTCACCAGTGAGGCAATATCATATCGTGTCCATTCATATTGGGGGTTTGAATACTCGTAAAAACCTCAAAAATATATTTCCTCGTATTAAGGGGTCAAGGGGGGTTTTTAATTTGACATAGTAATATAAATATTGGGGATCATTTTATTTGGGTGGGGTGAGGAATAACCTCCAAATTGTGGGATCGGTTCATACCTCCAAATCATGGGTTCAATTCATACCTCCAAATCCCAGGATAGCTTCATACATATAAATCACGCGATGGAATCATATTAGTCCTAACTGCTTCTAAGGAATAACCTCCAAATTGTGGGATGGATTTATACCTCCAAATCATTGAATCTTAACAATGGAGATTTTTCCCTCTCTTGTAAAGATAAAAAAAACTATATATAACCCAAGAAAATGTAACTAAATGTTGTTAATTCACTTGATTGCAACAATAAATGTAGAGGAAGTGGAGGCAATTCATTCCATCTTGTGAATGACCTAAATCCAAGCTATGCACATGATCATATGGGGTTATTGGAAAGATGTTGGGGCGCGGACCTTCAAGGTCCCCAATTTTGGCAACTTCGCGGTTTTGGTGTGAAGCTTGTAAGAGGAGTTGCGGTCCAAAATAGTCTTAGGGTGTCGGGGTTGGGTCGGACCCCCTCTTTTTGTAAATAACCCATGGTTTAAACTCATGGTTTTTAAGCCCATGGTTTAAGCACATAGTATTGTAATAGTGCACTAGTATAAATAGGCACTTATGTAAAGGAGAAATGGCTTTTTCGAAGGTTTTGATATGATGATAATTTGATGCGAAGAAGCTAAGACCTATTTTTGGGTTGAAGGTTAAGTCCCAGCTGAGTGCATGGATGACCTCTGCAGCTGAGTGCGTAGAGGGTTTTGTTAAGGTTAAGTCCTAGCTGTGTGCGTGGATGACCTTTGCAGCTGAGTGCGTAGAGGGTTTTGGAAGGAAAGTACTGCAGCTTAGTGCATAGTTTCGGGTTGATTGAGAAGATTTGCAGCTGAGTGAGCAGAGATCTGCAGCTGAGTGCGCAGATTAGAACTGTGTTGTTGTAAAGAGTTGAATAAAACACAGTTCTGTGGATGTAGCCCCTACACTGGGGATGAACCACGTATATCTTGTGTTGTGGTGGTTCCCTTTTGTTTTTGTGCTTTTTTGTTTTATGCATTTGATAAGTAGGTGAATAATAAGTAAGATATATTGTTAAGAATTAAACTTCGCTGTGAATTCCCAGTTAAGGGTTAAGTAAGTAACTGTCTGTTTATCTAAACTGTGAAGCTAATTAAGTGACTGTCGAAGCTCTGTGTTGTATGATTAATATTTGTTAAGGCTAAAGGTACAGTAATATCCCTCTTTTGCCTACAGAAACCTGATTCTGCGGCACCCCATAGCTGTTTCGGGTGAGACTGCAACCTGTTCGCAGGTTGTTGCCGAAAGGGCCAACACTGTGGGTCTTTTTGTTGGTTGGTTAAGATAATAGTATAAGAACCCGGGTCTGCCCTGCAACCAACAAATTGGTTCCGTTGCCAGTTGAACCAGTATCTGCTCAAGAGGGATCTACGTCGTACCTAGAGGGACATGTTTGGAGGCCCTCAGTAAAATAAATTGGTGATTACGTTGAGGATACCTATTTGAAATTTGTTGAACAAGAAAATAAGGATCCTCGTCGTAGCTCAGATGAATTTTTGCAAAGGTACGTTTTTCTGATATTTATGAAATTTTCTTTGGTAGTATCCACATAGAATTGCACCAGTGATTATCCAGGTGGACAGAAAGAAGGACAAACTTCCAAGAAGATCAGTCTTCTGCCTAGACCCCTGAAAGAATTAAGTTGTTGAAAAGAGTGAACAACACGGTATCTAGAGCTGTTGACTTCTGGACAACGCGAACCCTTGAAGCATTTGTGACGGAGTTCACCATCGACACACATACTTCTTTCAACGAAGCAGAAAGACAGTTCTTCAAAGGACCAAGGGGTAATTCCCTGAATTCATTAATTTTGAAAATTAAAATGCTCTTGGCTGAAAAATGCATATTGCTTATTGAATCAAATTGCTAGATTTAGTACTACTAACCTATGTTTGAAAGTGAAAGTGACTTCGATAAGCAAAGTGGTTTGCTTCGCAATGGTAAAAGATACAAGAGAAATTTTGGCTCCTTTACCCTAGGCCAGAATACAGATTATACTCCTTTAATCCCAGAAGAGTCTGAATCTGAAGAAACCCCTTTTGTTAGAAACCCTCCTATCACTCCACAGCGAAGATATGTTATCCTTGAGAACCCATCGCAGTCTGAAATTAACCCTAGCCCAAGTAGTCCTGTCGCAGTTCAGTCTACCTCAGAAACTTCCCTTCCCCTTGTTACCAGTCTTCCCCCTCCTCCTCCCCCTCCTCCCCCCCCTCGATCCACTATGGCCCACATGAATGATGATATCAAGCTCCCAGTCTTTAGAGGAACTGGATCAGAGGATCCAGAGCAGTTTTGGTTCCTATACGAAGCTGTCTAGACTGCTAAGAATATTATGGATCAAAACACAAGAACAGCGTAGCTGGTCACCTCTTTCAGAGACCGAGATTTGACCTGGTTTGTGAAGTTTTTTAGTACTCAGAACTATGTCTTGGCCGATATTAAAAAAGCAATGATTAAAGAATTTAAGAAGCCTAAATCAGAGTCGTAGTCTATAACTGAACTAAAGGAAATTCAGCAGAAGCGAGGTGAATCAGTTTGGGACTTTGATCAGAGGTTCAAGGTTCTATTGGATCAAGTTAGCTTCACTATTGGACCAGAACAGCATAAAGAATGGTTCATCGCAGCTCTATTACCTCATATCAGGACTCCACTTATGCAACAGAAGGTTGCTGATCAGCAAGAGGTGTTGGAAATTGCTATGAAGCTTGAAACAACTCCTGTTGGAGATAATTCTGGAATAGCCCAAATATAAGCACAGTTAGCAGAAATGGAATTGGAGCTTTGTGACATGAAAAAAGGGAAAGCTACTTGTGAAGAGGTTTGGTGTACACGATGTAGGACAGAAGGTCATGACAAAGAATAGTCATTAGAGGAAATTTCAACTCAAAATGGGCCTTTTAACTTTGATTCAAATTCCATGTCATCATGTGTTAGCCAATGAAATTGTTTTAAATTTGAAATACCGTATAGGTCTTAAACACTTTTTTGATATAAATTTGGGGATATGTATCATAAAAAAAACTACTTTTTTGTTTGTATTTTCGACATATCTCCCCGTGTTTTTACTCAAATTTCGATTGGGAGAGCTCGTTGGATGCGAAATTAAATTCCGCATCCAATGAGTACCCACTCGCCATACTTTTGAAAGACCCCTCCATCCCAAAAGCAAGAAATACCTAGAAAAATGTGATGTCATCATCACGTTTTTCCAGGTATTTCATCACATTTTTCCAAGTATTTCTTGCTTTTGGGGTGGCGAGGTCCGTCAAAAGTATGCCGAGTGGGTACTCGTTGGATGCAGAATTTAATTTCGCATCCAACGAGATCTCCCAATCGAAATTTGAGTAAAAACACGGGGAGATATGTCAAAAATACAAACAAAAAAGTAGTTTTTTTTTCTTCCTCCAAAATTAATAAATATTATTTTATTATTTTAACTATTATTTTATTAATTCTTTTTAGGAGGCCCATTTTGAGTTGAAATTTCCTCTAATGGCCCTGCACTAAGAAACTATCTGAATACTGGTGCACCGAACCCGTTTAACCCTAATGTCCTTTATTGTGAGATCTGTAGAACAACTGGTCAGCATCGACCTGAAGATTGCTATCTGCTGCAGAGATATGTTCAAGTACCTAAGAATCCCTACTGCAAGTTCTGTAAGTAAGTTGGACACAACGAAGATGAATGTCACAACTTTGACCTCATGAGAGAGCAAATCTATGATGCTTATAGGGTACAAACCGATGCACAAGGCAATGATGTATATGGTTACCGTGGTAGTACATCAGGTCGAGGTAATTTCAGAGGTCGTGGCCGCGGTGGTATGCATGGAAGAGGTCGAGGCCAGGTTGTTTGCTATAACTGTAATCAGGTAGGACATGTAGCTAGAGACTGTTAGAACACAAATACGACATGGCGATATTGCAGAGCAGTCGATCATGTGATTGAGCAATGTCCACAGTTGATAGCCAAGATACAAGAACGAAATGGCGCTCCTACTCAGAATGTTAAGATGATTGCTGTAGAGAAAAGACCTATCCCAGCCATTAATGTTGTTACAAGGAGTGGAGCTACGACACAAGTGTAGAATAAAGAGAAACAACCTGACGAGGCTTGGGTCCGCAAGACCCCAGAGAAAATCCCAGCCTTCGATGTGGGAAGAGAAAAAGGAACATTTATGGAAGCTAAAAGAGACTTTGCTGATCCAAGAACATTAGTAGCAACTACGCAACAACATAAACAGCAGCTACAGTCTCAAGAAGCTTCGTCGGATCAAGTAAGTACACTAACATCCTTTTTGCAGAGTTGTATGAAGCTATTAAGAAATCAAAATGCTTTGAATGAGTTACAGAAAGTTATTCAGTCTTGCGAACCTTAGTGAAGCTCTGATAGAGGAAAACATGTTAATAGAGTTAGAAGGACTGGAAGAGAAATGAGGTTGCATGCTCAGATAGGAGATTATGATATGAATGATATTATTTTAGACCTAGGATCAAAATTAAATGTCCTAACTAGGCAGACATGTGAACAAATGGGAAGACCTACGCTTGAATGGCCCCCTGTACAATTGAGATTAGCCAACCAACAGAAGATTGTGCCCTTGGGAAGATTCCCTAGTGTACCAGTGGACATTGATGGAGTCAGTACCTTAGCAGATTTTGAAGTCATTGAAATAATTGATGATAGCAACCCCTATCTAGCATTGCTAGGAATTGAATGGGCACTAAACAATGATGCGGTAATCAACCTTAAGAACAGACATATGACTTTTGAAGGACAAGGCTTGAGATTCATAGTACCATTGGACCCTTCTCAAGGAGAAAGGTATACAGAGCCAGTCAGAGATGGAGATCAGGATGTTTTAGATCATATTTACAACATCACAGCTAAAGAAGAATATTATGTTAACCCTACTGTTGAAGGTATAATGTATTGGCAGTGTGACAGTTCTTGCATGACTGAGTTAGACGAAGGCCTAGAGAATTGGAAAAATAGACTTTATGAGCTGCATCGATGTGCAAGAATCACTAAGTCTATCAGATGGGTTGGCTCACAGCCAAAGATCTTACCTACTTTTCATGGCTTGACAGACCCGGAATATTTTATTGTACAATTCTCAGAGCAAGTACCAGATTCACAGAAAATGGAGACCCTAGATTCAGTATTCAGAGCCACAGCTGCCAGATGGTGGAATGGTCATAAAAAGTATATTCACAGTTGGAGAACTTGTCAAAAGTTTCTTCACCTGAGATTCATGGAAAAACCTCAGGAGGTGCGAAGCAGATTTAATGGTAAGACTAGCCCTCAGGAACATTTGGAGCAGTGCTATGAAGCATGGAAGCATGTACCTTGTGAAGAATGGGTACATAGGTTTGTACACACTCTGGAACCTATAGCAAAGAACTGGTATGCGGAGGTAGAACTTCTCCATGGTACTGTAAGTTGGGATAACCTTATTGATAGTTTTGTGCTTACATTTTATATTAATGAGGATTGCCCTGTTTTGGACACAGCTATTAGGTTGATCCATACTAAGGTATTTGATGATAAAGAAATAGCCGAGCACCAACTTGATTGGAAGGAACAAGAAGCTAATGCAGTCGAATGTTATAAACTCACCATTGATGAAGATGATGACCCTCGTAACATTAATATTCCTGAGTCAGAAGGACAATGCGAAGTACATGGACCAGCAGTCGAAGCACCTGAAGTAACTCAGCCCCTGAAAACAAGGAAAGTAAACATTGGATCAGAAGAAGTGCCTAAGTACGCTACTATTGGAGATTATTGGGATGAAGAGATGGTAAGCAAAGTGATTGAACTTCTCCATGAATATCAGGACTTATTTCCAAAGAAGTTTTTAGAAATGAAAGGTGTCCTTGGTGATATAGGAGTGATAAAAATACCTTTGAAACTTGATGCGAACCCTGTGAAGTAGCGCCCTTATAGGCTCAATCCTAAGTATAAAGAAAAAGTCAGGCTGGAGCTAGATAAGATGCTCACTGCAGGAATCATTGAGCCTGTCGAAGAGTCTGAATGGGTCATCCCTATGGTGGTACAAGAAAAGAAGACCAAAGGAGAAATCAGAATCTGTGTTGATCTGAGGAAGCTGAATGATGCCTGTTTAAATGATCCTTTCCCTACTCCCTTTACAGATGAAGTTTTAGACAATGTTGGAGGTCAAGAAGTGTATTCTTTCACTGATGGATTTTTAGGTTACCATCAGATCAGAATTTCTCCAGAGGATCGACATAAAACAACCTTTGCTACAGAAATGGGATCTTTTCAGTACACTGTTATGCCCTTTGGATTGAAGAATGCACCTGCTATGTTTTCCAGAGTAGTCATATCTGCATTTAAGGAATTTATTCATAAGTTTTTGGAATTTTACTTTGATGATTGTAGTATGTTTGCTTTATTAAAAGATCACATAGCCAGTTTAATACTTATGCTAGAAAAGTGTAGACAGCATCAGATTTCATTGAACCTGAAGAAGTGTATCTTTTGTGCACCGTTTGGAATTCTGCTAGGTCACATTGTATGCAAGCAAGGATTGATGGTGGGTCCTACGAAGATAGCCATTATTGTGAATTTGCCACCTCCGAAGTCTGTTAAGCAACTTCGCACTACGCTTGGTCATATTGGATATTATAGGAAATTCATCAAAGGATATGCTCAGATTACAGCCCCTATGGAAAAGAAATTGAAGAAAGACATTAAGTTCGAATGGACACCTGAATGTCAGAAAAGCCTTGACATTCTGAAAGAAAAGATGGTAACATACCCTATCTTAGTATTCCCTGACTAGAATAAGGAGTTTCATGTTCATGTCGATGCATCCTCCATTGCTTTAGGTATAGTATTGGCTCAGTCAGGTGAAGGTAATATTGATCACCCTATTGCTTTTGCAAGTAGAAAATTGTCCACAGCAAAAAAGAATTATACTACGACAGAACAAGAAAGTCTAGCTATGGTTTATGCTTTGCAGAAGTTCCGACATTATTTGTTAGGATCTCATTTTAAGATGTTCACTGACCATTCTACTTTGAAGTATTTGGTTAGCAAGCCTGTGTTAGGTGGAAGGATATGCAGATGGCTGATTTTGTTTCAGGAGTATGACTTTGAGATCATAGTTAAGCCAGGAAGACTTAACCTGGGGCCTGACCACTTGTCGAGGCTCGAGTCAGGAGAAGAACCCACTAGTTTGGACGAAGGTCTTCCTGATGCCCAGTTGTTTTCCATCTAGATGGTTAATGACTATTTTAAGGATATTGTTCAGTACTTGTCTACAGGGTTTGCACCCTCTGATATGACAACACAACAGAAGAAGCAGTTGGTGGTTAGAGCAGCTGACTTTACCTTGATAGCAGGACAACTATATAAGATGGGACCAGATGAAATACTGCACAGATGTGTCGTGGAGCATGAAAAGCCATTGATTTTGGTTGAGGCACATTCTGGAGCAGCAGGAGGTCACTATGCAGGAAAAGCTACGGCATAGAAGATTCTGACAGCTGGATTGTGGTGGCCTACGATTCATAAGGATGCAAGAGAGTATTGCAACAGCTGCGATATCTGTCAGAGGACAGGCAAACCATCCAGGAGGGATGAGATGCCTCTGGTTCCACAGGTAACTTTACAAGCATTTGACAAGTGGGCTATTGATTTTATTGGACCCATCAATCCCCCTGCAAAGAAATATGGAGCAAGATACATTATTATAGCAACTGATTACCTTACTCGTTGGGCCAAAACTCAACCAGTAAAGGACTGTAGCGCTGCTACAGTTACGAAGTTCATCTTTGATAATATTTTGTCAAGGTTTGGATGTCCTAGAATTCTTATGAGTGATCAAGGATCACATTTTCTGAATAATACTATTGAAGCATTGACATAATAATTTCAAGTATATCATTAGAGGAGTACTGCCTACCATCCTCAAGCAAATGGAACTGTCGAAGCCTTTAACAAGATCCTTGAGCATGCTCTGATGAAGGTTTGCAATGATAACAGAAATGATTAGGATCTTAGAATTCCAGCAGTATTATGGGCTTATATAACCACTTACAAGAAGTTGATAGGCCATACACCTTTTAGGCTGGTATATGGACAAGAAGCAGTTATGACCATGGAATACATTGTCCCTAGCCTCAGAATACATGCCTTCACAGGGATGGATGATCTAGCTATGTTGAATGAAAGGCTGATGAAGATACTGGAACTTGAAGAAGACAGATTCATTGCAAGTTTCCAGCAGCAAGTGCATAAAGCTAGAGAAAAAGCATGGCATGAAAGACACATTAAGAAGAAGCATTTTTAGAATGGTGATCTTGTGCTCTTGTACGATAGTAAATTCATGAAGTTCCCAGGAAAGTTAAAGACACATTGGAAAGGTCCATACATAGTTCAGAAAGTTACTGATGGTGGCGCAGTTCAGTTATCTAAATTGAATGGAGAAATTTTTCCATCCATGGTGAATGGAAGTAGATTAAAGAAGTACAGGGACAAGCCTGTACCCCCTGACCCAAAGTAACAGCAAGGAGAAGAGTCTAAGTACCAAGAACAGTTTAAATTCGGTACTAGACTATAATGAAGCTATTCTCAGAGAAGATTTGGCAGATTGTTGGAAGAAGCTGAGCAGAAGAAAAGGGAAGCAGAAAGCAAGCAAGCTGCACTGGCACAAGCATTGGACGAGGCATGTTGAAGTCTTCCTGAATTTGACATGCAGGCTGAAGAAGAACCAGAGCAAAGGCTTGCCAAGATGAAAGACTATGCACAATAGTCTCGTAGCCTGATAGAAAAGATGAAAGCAAAGCACGAGGCTCAGATTGCGGAGCTTCAACTTCGCATTATTCCTGAGAGTCCGCCAGAGGTCAAGGAGCAGTGTTGCAGAGATATTTCAGCCTCAGCAACGAAGATCTCAGATCTAGTGAGTAGCGCATCAACGCTACTGGATGAAAGCATCGAGGCTTGGGCAAAATTACAAGACAACCCAGAAGTCACTAGTGGAAAATGAGAGATTAGTGACCATGAGACCAAAAATTTTGGTCACCATAGCTTTTTCAAGGGATAAATGACCAAAATTGATAAATTTAAGTGAGCTAACTAAAAATGACCAAGATAAATGACCACTTTTGGTCACGGGATAAAAATCAACTAAAAACGACCAAGATAAATGACCAAATTTGGTCACGGGATATGTAGACTAAACATGACCACATAACAATTGGTCATTTATTTGGTCATTTTCAGTTGTCACTTCAGCAATGAAAAAAATTACAAATTTGACAATGAATTTGTACATTTTATTAAATTCTCCACAAAGTGACCAAGCTCATCAAACGATGTCTGAATATTGTATTTTCCTAATCCAATTTCTGCATCTTCTGTACCCCTTCCATGTGATTTATGACAAGTCCTTGCTTCGGTCTATCTCCAACACATTCTAGAATAGGTAAACATGCCTTCTTGAACCCTTTTTTATCATGACCATGATATTTGCCAATGCAGTTTCCTCCTTCAAAATCTCTCTCGTAGAAATGGACAATTAGATTCGGTAATCCAACCCATGGAATGGATGAGAATGACATTGTGGTTGGATTGATTTCCAGTAACCATGGCCTCATAAAAAGACTTGTGTTTCCCTAGAATGACTACTACATATGGCTCAAAATTCCCATGATAGTTTTCCACGAATAAGTGAAATCAAAATTTTCATGGAAAAACAGTTTAAAATTTTGGAAAAAATGAAAATGTCCTCGACGATCATCGCTATAGTGACGCATAGTCCATAACGTCGCTATAGCAATGGGCGTTTGTTCATCTCCCCTTGTTTAACAACAAGTTTTATTAGCTTATAACCTCAACTATTTTATTTGGCAAGCCTCTAACGTGGTCATATTTAATGTTTATTAAACTTAAAATACTTCTTTTATTAATTAAATTCATTAATAATCTATAATATCAAACTAAAATAATATCTTATATTAAATTAAAATATTTTTTTCAATATTCATTTTCCTAAAATTTCAACCTATCTTTATTTATTTAAATCTTTGTTTCTACCTACTTGTTCATATCCATAATAATATTGTTATATAATTATTCATTTCCTTACTAATATTCCATAAAGACGAAAATAACACTATTTCATAATCCCTTAACTCGAACATGGTCAAAATTCAACTTCACTCAATCCTTTATAATTCCTCTTCTTACCTTTCTTAAATTGTCTTTTGCAAACTTGTCAAAGTCCAACTTCACTTAGCCCTTTTTAGGTAGCTTGTGATACTCCTCTCAAGGGTGTGTCATTGTCCTTCAATGTTACTTAAACTTATTTTATCTTATACAACAACAAAGGATATCGTTATCATTGGGCTTTTAATTAAAGTTTTGGACTTATCACTCATATATAATGATCATTGTGGGCCTATTATAATGAGTGATCAATGAGTATATTATAAGGCATCCGAGCGTAAAATATTAGGAACCAAAGTCGACAAACAAGGGTCCATAAGAATACACCTCAAAGACTTTATAATGCATTGTTTTACGTCTATGTTTATTTTAAATTAAGAATAAGTTCAGGTCCAAATTTATTCTCACATAACTTGGAATTTGAGTGTAATTCTGTAACAGGATCTGGTCATGCCGACTATAGAGAGGTTCGTAAGTTGAATGAATTTCAATTACTTTTCCTTCACCTCATGATCCGATTCATGTTTTTGGGTTATGGGAAATTTATTTTGGTCCTTTTGGAATTTTCAAAGGTGGGAATCGATGCGATAATGGGCATATTTGGGTTGGGAGTGACACTCCGTAAAGGCTGAGAGCAACGATTTCTGCTTGGAGGATGTTAAGTACTCAATTAGCAGCGGGAAAAAGCTTGTAAATGTGCATAGAGGGGTTGAACTGCTTCTTTGGAGCTTATTCCAAGGTGGGTATTAATTATCTTCTTCTAAATGAGAAGTTTATTTGAAAATTTGGGTTTTTTTTGGTTAAAAGGGTATCTTAAGATTAACCATCCGTAAGATGGGTGTTGAAAATTCTTTTTTTTTTGATGTCCAGGTATTGAAAAATTATATCTCTGTAATATGGGTATCTGATAAATCTTCTCTTTTAGATGACCGGTTATTGATTAATTCTGTTTCTGTGATGGGTATTTGAGAACATGAAATTTTGTAAGGAGAGCTTAAAGAATTTGTCTTGTTTAATATTTGAAATCATTGATTTTTCAATATATTGGAAAATCCTTCCAAAATGGTATGGGGTGTAATACCAGTATCCTTGGGAATTGTATTACCTAAGCTGTAAAGGGTTGATCCCAGAATAGTTTACCTAAGCTAGGAGGGTTTAATCCTGAAAGGTCAATGTTGTCTTGCTTGTCAAATCCTCGAACTTTGGATTGAGAATAGGGTCTTGTCGCTGGAAACGATTTTCCTTTTTGTGTTGGGTATAGAAAAATTAGTTGCAGAAAGAAATGCCAGACCATGGACTGTATTCTTTTGTGGTCTTTTCAATAAATAAAATGCACCATGTGCGACATTTAGTCATTTTCACAATCAACTATTTGGCCGTTGCAGGATTCCCAAGCCGTGGGTAGAATGCGGATTTCAAATAGGCATGAGTTAAGCTTGAGCCCTGAACTTTTCGTATTCTCCAAATGATTCCCTTGATCTCTTTTGTTTCACTGCATAATAAATCAGTCTGGACATTATTGTATATTTCAGAGATGAATGTTTCTACTCTGGAAATTAATGGAAAGGATGCACATTTCCCATAAAAAATAAATGGAAAGGAGAAGAGGGTTGGCTGAGTATATCCTAAATGGTTTAATACCGATTCCCTTTCTATCACATTTATGGATTCTTAAATATGGCACTGAAAAATCTATGTTGAATAGAATTACTGCACTTCACACTTCACAGGTTGTTTATTTCTGTTTACCAGGTTTTGACCTCGCGTCTTAGTGGATGTTTGAAAAATAGATATGAGTACCAATGTGTTGGAATTTAAGATATCAATGCCTATTCTGATTACTCCAATAGCCCTACAAAATATGGCTCATCCAGACGGTATGCATTCTCTATCTTACTTGATTATTGGAATTTTATTTGATTACAAAAATTTTCCCAATACTGACTTGGCCCAAAACTTGGCTTACAGGAGAGTTGGCTATAGAAAGAGTTGCATCAGCTGCTGGAACAAGAATGGTTTGAAATTCAACCTTTTGTTTGTGATATGTGCTTTAAGATCAGTGAGGTCCCATGATTTCAAGTACCAATTATTGTCAAGTTTTTGCAAGTTTTGTAGCAAATCGTTATAGACTTGGCTCATATATAAAAGGGACAAGACGGGCTAGATTAAAATCAATAGCTTTTCCTGTTTCATAATACTGTTATTTTCTAAAAGTACATCTAAGCCATTCAAGGGAACATTTGGAATTTTATGCTTGAATCAGCACCATAAACTTTGAGTCTAACTAGTTATGAGACTCCAGTGCCACATAACTAGTTCTCAAAATAGAATTGAGATATTGTGTGTCTACAATTATCAAAGAAAATTATTGAATATGTTGTGATATGCATGGATGTGGCAGAGCTATTAATATTTTGTCTTTATGAATGAGTGTTATCTAGGTAGATCCATATGAATACTACGTGTTGTTGCACTGATTTTACCATGTTTCATGTCTGAGCAATGGCTAGAAAGATTGGTTTATTCAGTTGATTTAATAGAATAGACAAAGGACATACAATTCTCTTTGTTAGAAGCGTTGTTCTGGTGTATTTCTTTCATATATTCTTTTTCCATTAGTTGTTATTATGTTTCAATTTTCTAACCAGATGTTATGGTATCGTAGACACTTGCGTCATGTGCTACATCAAGTGTTGAATATTTTTACTCCACTGGACCAGGCATTCTCTTTTTCCAGCTATATGTAGGTTTTTATATCCATTTCCATGCTCCCTAAATTTTCCTGTGCATGACAACAACAAGGCTGTCAAATAGTGCATTTTGTTATTAGGAAATAGGGTATTCTAAGGTGATAACACATGCAATTTAAATTTAGGTTCATGTTTGGTGATGGCATGTCCACAAGGATAGATATGTGATTGCACAACTTGTTAGAAAGGCAGAGAATGATGGATTCAAAGCAATTGCACTTAATGTAGACACTCCTCGACTTGGGCAGAGGGAAGCTGACATTAGAAACAAGTATGGGATTGAAAATTATAAAGATGTTAATGATGTGGAAAAGTTTTTGTTTCTTGAAATAAAAAATAGGTTACTCTGTAGAAATAATTGTTGTGTGGCAATGAGTCAAAATGTCCTTTAGGATCTAAAAAACATGTAGCACAAATGGGTCAGTAGGTTTTATTGATTCCTTCCACCTAGTTATAAATATTAGACTTCAGCATTTGTCCCTCACTTATATTTTTTGCTTCATGTTTTGCTTGCAGATTCACATTGCCCTCACATCTGACTCTAAAGAATTTTGAGGGCTTGGATCTTGGTGCATTAGAGAAGGTATTTTCTTGAGCACGCGGTACTTTAAAATTGAATGCCAATAATTGGAATGACTCTTATTCTAGATTTACATAAATCCGGATCTATGAAGCATGGAGAGGAATCCAATTTCTTGAGGTGTTCATTTTTTTACCATTTGGATCTCTCTCGGTACTTGATAGATCTGGATTTAAAAAGGATCTATGCTAGTTTATTTTTTTTTATTTAATTCAATATGTAATTTATATTTTTCATTTTTCTATTTTTTAATATTTTATTTAACTCAATATGTAATTTACATTTTTTAATATTTTATTTAACTCAATACTTGACGGATATTTAGTCTTTCTGTTGCTCAGCCATACCTGAATAACGCAACTTAATTATTTTTTATATGTAGATCATTTTTTGTAAGTAGATTTACATAAAATGCTTAAGAATAGGCTTCTTATATATGCCATAAAATGGCCTAGGCATGCTGTTCTCATTCCTCCTGCCCCATATTTGCAGACAACGCATTGGTTTGGATCCCATTGGTGTGGTCAAGAAGTGCATTTCACATGAATTGAAGTTTGAATTGGGTTTTACTGTCCCTTTGTTTTTTTATTTTCTTTTGCTCCTTTTGTTCAGTACATTGTTAAATTCTAACCTTTTAATAAATGCGAAATAATGTTCTCTATGGGTTTTGCCTCAATAATTTTTATTTTCCTTTTTGCAATCATATTTGTTGTTCTTTGTATCAAACTTATGCTTTTGATCTTTTGGTATTTTTGTGTGCTAGGGCTTATTTAATTTTACTTTTCGTAGACCAAACCACCTTCTGCAGATATTGGACTTGGTTACCGAGTGATGTATAATGATGTTGATATGGTCTGGCTTGGCAATCCTTTTCCTTTCTTCAAGGGCGACTATGATGTTTATTTTATAGATGATATGACTGCGGTACTCTCTCTTCCCTTGCTTTGTTGTTTTGTAGTTGTTGACAAATTAAACAAGGAAGTTGTTTGGTCATTGTTGGCCCCTTGCATATATGGATATTGTACAAGAAGATTCTAAGAAAAAGATAGTTAAGTTGACAATTTTGGTATTACCTTGTTTCCTTACACTTAATCAAAGAACAAGTTCTGGACAATTACCCTCATTGTGTAGAATGAACTACAGTAGAACTTATGCAATGAACTACAGTAGACCTCAAGGAAGACAACAAGGATACTTAACATACAAGTGGGTGTTCAGTTCCTCCAAAGATCAAATCATTCTTAAAGTATAGGTGCCCTTGATCTTGGCCAATATCTGTAGATATTAGATACTAAACTGAAAATTGATTGACAGTATAATTTCATCAATATTAATTATACATGGACAACAAGTTACTAGCAAAACAGTGAGAAGCTACAAGTGGTTGGATAGAAATGAAAGACTAAAAACTAGGCGGATAAAACGTGTGGAGAGTATTAACGTGAAACGACATCCTTGGCATCTTCACAATTCTATTTTATACTAATTGATTTTCTTCATTTATTTCTCTGTCAGTGAGGTCCCTCACACCATACCCACCATTTGGCATTCAGGAATCCTGCCCAAAAAATGTAAATCTTCTTGGAATGGTGCACTCTTTTGGTCAGACAGAAAGGAACCACTTTTGGTCTATCAGTGCAAAATTGGAGTGTCTCAACCTGTCTAGAATCTCTTCTATGCACTTCCACTCTCTCTCCATCTACAAACACACATAACAATGCTACGCCAAAGGAGTGAAATATTTTAGTTTACAAGATTATGGGATGGTTTATCCGGAGGTTCAGTTCCTTTTGCTTCAGTTTAGAGAGTTGTTCACTGCAGTTCCTATGTTAACTGTTTAGCGGAGTGTATTGCCATTATGAATTTGCTACCTTTGGTGTGAAGTTTGTCTCAGCTTGTCTGTTTTCCTCGATTTTATGCACCTTTCTTCATGTACGCGATTTTTTAACTCACAGTCACGTATACACACAGGTTTCTTTGTGATTTCCGCGTATACACGCGGGTCTACTACGAATAGTCGCATATGCCCTTATTTTTTCCTTTTTGTGGAATTTAAATGGTTGTTGGGTGAAGTTTGATGATTGCTGAGTCTCCCTTGGCACTGCCTGAGTCTGTTTATACCTCTGTTTCTGACCATAAACGTTTTTTTTAGGCTATTTTTTTTTTTTTAAGAAGCTTCTTGTCATGGCATTTTCGATTTTTTGTTTGGGATTAGTGCATTAGAGTTCTTTTACCGTAGTGCTTTGATTGAGTGTTGTTTGTGTATGCTTGCAAAGTCTAGGGGTCGTAGAATCATTCTTTTGCTTTTTGTATCTCTTTTTATTTCAAAAAATCCAAAAACATTGCATTTTGCATTTTGCATTGTACTTGCACTAGATTTGCTTTGGAGTACTAGTTAGGACTTCAAATAGGAAAGCTTGCATTCATCATTTGAAGAAAAATTGTGCATTTCACGTAGTAGCATACCATGTTTTCACGGACACAATGCATTTGCATTGATTGTTAGGTGTGCATTTTACTTCATGTTGTGTCATAACACCATTAGTTGCACGGTCATATCCCTATTTTGAGTAATAAAGCCAATTAAAATCAAGGCTAAATTAAAATGAATTACACTCTTTTCTTTTCTAGTGTGCACCAACAAGCTTAGGTTTTAGGGTCTTAGAATAGTTCATTATGAGTAAATTCTCCAAGACCACTAAACAACAACATGTATGTGTCTGTCCAGGTGAGTGTGTGAAATCCTTGGAATAACCATTGTTTCTCAGGATTCTCCTCTCAAAAGGGAGTTAAGCATGAGGCAATGTGAGAGGTTATTGATTGGGATGACCCTTAGTCATAACTAAGTAGCACTGGAGATATTTCCAGGATTGTATTCGTATCTGGGGGCTCTTTCGAGAGTTTCGGGCTTTGCTACCCTACCCATACGATCAATCCCTCCTGCAATTGTCCGTCTGAGCATTGATTATATTGAGGTGACCTTAGTGGCTTTACCTAGGATATCGAAGGGGTACTTTGCAGGGGTTATTCTGTAGGTGTCCCAGCCAGTTTGGGGTCGGACAGCACAGTCGCTTTACGCGTTGAAGCTGAGGGCCACAATAATTGGTTACGTACCTCTGCTTGTTGTGTATGGGAGTCTCAAGCCTCTCCTAGGTGAGACATACCTGCTTCAATCGGGAGCTCACTTATTAATCCCTTGTTTGCTTGCATTTGGCTTTAGATTTTATTAGTGGTTTCTCTATGCACAATAGTTTGCTTAGGGTTTGCATAAATAGAGAGTATTTTTTATTTTTTGAATCATTGTGGATTCGGGTGCGGCTCCTCGCCATTCTCGTCATTTAGCAGAACTTCTGCCTTCTACTTCTCCTCCTCCTTTGGGAGAGAGACCTAGATAGTCCAGGCGGACTATCTCACACATTGATTCACACACCATGGGAGACCATATAGAGGATATTCCTAAACCACCTTCTCCCATTCGTGTAGACGATGGGGAGTTTACTCCTACTTACGATCCTTCACCCGACTTGGCTGAGTTAGGTCCTGTGATTTTCGAGATAGGAACCTTTCATGATATACCTACTCACTCTAGGGTTGATTCCCCATTGACGCATTACCAGCATGGAATGTCGGAGGATGCCGAGACTCATTTTGAACCCGCAAGCACTAGCTATGGTAGTTATGGTATGTCTGGTTTTCCTCCACATGATTTGGCATTTCATGTCAAATCTGACTTCGATCCTAACACTATGCCTGGGGGCACTCTCATTCCTTACCATGCGGAGAGGTTTGGGAGCACTAGTCACATTGCACCTTCCATCCCGGTGGTGGAAGTTACATCACATATTCCTCCTAGGTCTAGGGTTAGTGATCCTATTAGGATACCAGACTCGAGACGGGTAACGATAGGGAATAGTATGTACATTATTACTTAGGTCCCTCCATCCTCGGTCCCTACATCTTCAAATGTTCACCCTCCACCTTATTCACGTGGTCCTTCGGGCTGAAACGTTGCTACAAGTTATGTCCATACTGCGGTTACTAGACCAGTTGTGTCTCAGCTTCATGCACCGCCCGTCGTTTCGGGAGGTCATGCTCATACTTCTAGAGGTCACATTCCTACTTTCGGAATGTATATTCCTACTTCTGGAACATATGTTCCTACTTACGGAGTGTCCCATGGGACATCGCATGCGATGACTTATGGACCCTATTATGCGACACAGTATGGACAGGGTTCTTCACCTTATGGGGGTGGGTATCAACAACCTACTTACTCTCCTAATTACGGCTTTGTAGCTCCTACTAGTCAAGGTCCACCACACTATGGTGCTTCCACGCCACCCTATATGGGTCATATGGGAGGAGGGCACTATGGCCAAGGCCATGGTGGTAATCAGACCTATATGAATCAGGGAGCGGTCCATCAACCTCATCATCCTAAGCTCCCTTTTCTCACAACGCTCAATCTTCCTAACTTGTCAAGATTAATGAACGATCCTGTAGCTCATGACTCGGCTTGGTCGGCTGTCCCTACCAAGCTTCCTTCAGACATACCTAAGTTCGAGGGAAAACCGAGAGAGGATATGAGTGAACACGTTACTATGTTTCACCTATGGTGCTCTTCGAATTCCTTACATCAGGACTCCATTCGTTTGAGGCTATTTCAACACACCCTTACAAGGCCTACCACGAAATGGTATATAGAGCTACCTAGGGGAGCTTTCACTTTGTTCGACGACCTTGCGATGACTTTTCTTAACCACTTCCAGCTACCAGTGCATTATGACGTTGGTACTGAACTCTTGTTGACATTTCGGCAAGATAAAGCCACACATATCTCTGATCATATTCAAGAGTGGCGTAGACGAAATAGGTTAATTAAAGCCTTTATACCACTGGAGTTCCTCCTTGAGTGGTTCCTCAAGTTGTTATTTCCATATATAGCGAAGGATGTTTCTACATCCAGAGTGCAGAATGAGGAACAAGCGATTTTTAGGGTGCAGGAACTGGACTTGATCTATGCTCAGTCCAGTTTTTTATATGAGATTATTCCAAATGCTCTGCCTTCCAGTTTCGACCCCAAAGTCAAACCTGGACCACATGTCGATGGCATTGTGGGTTGTGCAAGTGCGAAACCTACAGATTCAGTTGCAAAACAAGTTACTCAATTGTCAATCAACCAATCTGCTTTGGGACAAGCTATGGATTCGTCTCAACCCACCCAAACGATGAGTGTACTTTCTGTACAATCGTCAGACCAGAAGCGTAACCAGCAGCCCGGACGGACTAGAAAAAAAGGTAAAAATAATCGTAAGGGTGGGAATAAGAATGAGAATTCTAATAGTAATGACAAGAACGACTGGAATGCTGGGGGGGACAAGCAAGCTAAACGTAAGGTTAAATTCCCTTGCAAGTTATGTAAGGACGATCACCTCACTTACTTGTGCCCTCGTATCGAGGAAGCCTCGAGAGTCTTGGCACAGGGCCCAGCTGTGCTAACTAACCCTTTACCACACAATCAAAATATGAACTCGAGGTCCCATGACCAGTCTGGTGGTGATCAAGATCCACCGAAGGGTACTGGTCGTGGTTGTATTAACATGGTATGTGCTGCAAAGGTTATGACCTGTGCGAAAGATTATGGTTCGTCACAACCCAGCCCAGGCAAAGAGCCTGATCCACAAGGGTCTCCTTTGTATATTGAGAAACCTGTGGATAAACCTGAAGCTGCACCTCGCATTCCTAAGGGATTCCTTAAGCCTTTGGGGCATAATCCAAATGCCCGAGCTGCCCAGAACTATTTAGTTGTCGAGGATTTGGGCCACACTCCTTGTGCGATGTCTACATTGGAAGTGCTTCAGAGTTGTCCTTCGCAAAGGAAGGCATTGCTTTCTGCCCTTGGTGTGAATGATGATGATTCTTCCTCCATGATCAAATTTGAAACTGTAGGACTTCAACCTAGATTGCCTTACTATGTGTCTCTTTTGATTCACGTAGAATGTCTTAATATGATCGTCAAGCGCACTGTGATTGATGAAGGCACTGCTGCTTCTGTGATGTCTTTATCATGTTGGAAGGGTCTGAGTTCCCCTGAGCTGTCTAAATCAGTGACCATGTTAACTACGTTCGATGGGAGATCTTTTACGCCGCATGACATCCTTCCTTCCCTTAAATTCCATTTGGGAGGGAAGACCATTGCGATAGAGGTCGAGATGGTTGATGCGCCCCTTGACTACAATCTCTTGCTGGGTAGGAACTGGATGCATATTATGCAAGCCGTTGCTTCTTCCCTGTTTTACGTTGCATGCTTTCCACATAACGGGAAGATCGTAACTATTGATCAAACGACATTCAAGAATCCATCTATTACCGCATATTCGGGGGCTTCGATCCCGATCGTTCAACACTCTCAGCCGGCAACTGGGAATGTCGGTGTAGGCATGTATCCATCCCTCATGAGAAGCTTTAGTTTTCCTGCACCGATCCTTATGATAGGATCTAGTTCCAATGAGGCTTTGATATCTACGAGATCGGTGTATTTTCGCATGAATCATAGGGAAGATCCTTGAATTCTTCCTACACCGAGTAAGCTTGTCATGACGGACGTGCCGTTGCCTACAACTATGATAGCTTATCAAGCTAATCTCGAGTGTGTTGCAGAGCCTAGTCCTTCCTCTTCATGGATGGAAGGGGAGGACCCTTATGTGCTGTCGGCATGGGCAGTACAGTCTTCTCATGCACATGACTTCCTTGATACGGTTTTCCCTTCAGATGGAGCGATTATTGAGGCTATGTCGGGATTTGAGCCACCATGGGAGGAACTCCATCATAGATCGTACTTTCTTCCCAAGCTTGACCGCTTGGAGCATGAGGATTTTAGGGCAGTTCTTAGTCAGAGAGTTGGTAGTCCTATGGTTCCATTAAGCTCTCCTGGTCCAATGGCTGATGAAAATATGGCGAACATATCTTCAACGATTCCTATCAACATCTCTTGCAATCCTGGCACGATAGAGAATGTCTATATTGGGGCAGAATGTTCCCATGCTGAGATTCTAGAATATACCAAGCTATTTAAGGAATTTCGTGATATTTTTGCTTGGTCTTACGATGAGATGCCAAGTATTAACCCTCGTATTGTCGATCACGAGATTAAGACTTACCTCAACGCTAAGCCTGTTCGACAACGGTTGCGTGCGGTGAATCTGAGGAAAGCACCCACGATTAAGGCAGAGAGAGAGAAGCTGTTGAAAGCCAGTTTCATCTATCTCATTCCCTTGACGGAGTGGGTTTCAAAGCCCGTTCCGGTGGATAAGAAGCAGGGAGAGATCCCCATATGTACTGATTTCTACGATTTGAATCGTGCATGTCCTAAGGACAATTTCCCCACACCATTTATTGATCAAATTTTGGATGAGTGTGCGGGTAGCGAGGTTTTTTCCTTCATGGATGGCTTTTCCGGATATAATCAGATACATATTAAACCTGAGGACCAACATAAGGCTTCATTTATTTGTCCTTGGGGAACGTTTGCATATCGAAAAATGCCTTTCGGCCTTAAAAACACCGGAGCTAGATTTCAGCGAGCAATGACCTTGATCTTCCATGATCTCAAGTCAATTATCAAAGTATTTTTGGATGACCTTGCTGCTCATTCTCGTATGAGAATGCATCATCCCTATCACTTGAGATTGGTATTCGAAAGATGCCGGCACTATTCGATTAGATTAAATCCTCATAAGTGCATCTTTTGTGCGAAGTCAGGTCGTTTGTTAGGATTCATCATCTCTAAAGAGGGTATAAGAGTCAACCCTTTGAAGGTTGAGGCAATACTTCAGTTGTCTCCCCCGAAGAATATTTTTCATCTTCAGTGTTTGCAAGGCATGGAAAACTTCTTACAAAGATTTGTTGTCAACTTTGCCAATTTGACTAGAGGCTTCATGCGTCTCTTAAAGAAGGACATCCCCTTTTATTGGGATGAGCAAGCCCTAGCATTGGCCCTAGTGATTAGTCCCCCAGACTATAGCCGTGATTTTCTATTATATGTGGCCGCATCATTAGAGACGATTGGTATGGTTTTGGTTCAAGAGGATGAGGAGCTCCAAGAGCATGTCATATATTATTTGAGCCGGAACCTTATTGACACAGAGATTCGTTATTCTCATGTCGAGAAGCTTGCTTTAGCTACCGTACATGCGGTTCAGTGGTTGAGACATTATATTCTGCTTTGCTAGACCTTGGTTATAGCCCATGTCAATCCGTTTCAATTCATCCTCACCCAAAGGATGATTGGGGGAAAATATAATAAATGGATTGTCATTCTGCAAGAATTCGATCTCGAGTTTGTTTCGGCAAAATCGAAGAAGTCTTTAATTTTTGCAACGCTTATATCGGATTTCCCGAGCAAGGCGGAAGAGTTGGTTTGTGAAGATACGTTTGTCGACGAACGCATCTTCTTAATCTCAACTTTAGACCCATGGTATGGGGATATCATAATATATTTACAAACATTGAAGACCCCTACCCACCTCTCGCGAGATGAACGACGACGATTACATCACATCTCTAAGAACTACCTCATAGTGGATAACACTTTGTACCGACGTGGGGTAGATTCCATTTTACGATGTTGTTTAACTCATGAAGAGGCTAAGGTTGTGCTGAATGGTTGCCACGGAGGGGCGTGTGGTGGTCATTTATCTGGGCTTTCTACAGCTCAAAATATTTTAAGAGCGAGTTATTTCTGGTCGTCGATCTTTAAATATTGTGTTGATGCGGTCAAGAGGTGCCACCCTTGCCAGGTGTTCACACGTAATATGCACTTGAAACCTGCCCCATTACATCCCATTATAACCATCGTCCCTTCACTAAGTGGGGGCTCGATTTTATGGATTGCAAACCAGCGTCGGCTGGGGGGCACCATCATATTATAGTGGCTATTGATTACTTCACGAAATGGGCTGAGGCTATGCCTATAGTAAAATCCGATGGTGAGACATCCGCTCACTTCGTATTCACTTCGTATTCAACCAAATTATTACTCGGTTCAGGATTTCGAAAGAGCTTGTCACTGACCATGGCTCGCACTTTCAAAACCGTATGATGGAAGAGTTGGCATCGAAGTTAGGGTATAAGCAAGAGCATTCATATTCTTACTATCCTCATTCGAATGGACAGGTTGAGGAAGTGAATAAATCACTCAAATCCATTCTCCAATGAACCATTGCACAAAGCAAGAATAATTGGCACATCATGTTATATCCTGCTTTGTGGGCATATCGAACCGCTGTTAAGACTGCCACTGGTTTTTCTCCATATCAACTTGTACATGGAGTGGAGTCGATATTGCCAGTTTAATGCGAGATTCCTTCTTTGAAGTTAGCTGTAGAACTCTTACCAGACACTTCACCATTGGAGGAGTGTTTGGTTCACCTTGAGCAACTTGATGAGCAGCGTCGGGATGCCTTGGTGACTCTAGAAGTCAATAAACGTCGCGTAAAGGTCTAGTACGATAAGTTTGTCCGTCCAAGGAGGTTTAGTGAAGGAGACTTGGTCCTTTTTTGGGATCAACCGAAAGAACCCTTGGGGGAAGGGAAATTCAATCCTATGTGGCGAGGTCCTTACGTGGTCAAGCGTTTGTTAGAGAAGGGTGTGTATGAGTTAGTGGATTACGAAGGAACAGCCTTGGCGGAGCCTAGAAATGGGCTCTATCTTAAGAAATACTATGCATGATCTTCAACCAAGGCTGCTTATTTTATATTATTGTACAGTTTTGCATAGTTAGGTCTTTTTCTTATCGTGATCGGGTTTGTGATTAGTTTTCGTTTATTTTGGCAAATGTCAATGGAATCTTCCACCTACATAGGATTCGTGGATGGTGCGAGCTGTCACACTCAACACTTAGCCTCTGTTGCTTGGGTGATTTATACTCATATGGGTCAGGTACTGTCTTCAGGAGGCGTATGTCTATGACCATCTTCCAACAATGTTGCTGAATATAGTGTCGTTATTGAGTTTCTACGGGATGTCATTTCACATGGTGTTCTCTCTCTTGAGGTACGTCTTGATTCGGAGTTAGTAGTGTCACAGCTTAATGGTTTGTACCATGTTAGAGATCCGACGTTATTGAGAAGATTCTTACATGTGAGATTGTTAGAACATCAATTTGACAATATAACATATATACATATTCCAAGAAATAATAATCAAGTTGCTGACTCATATGCTAACTACATGTTAGATTGGCATTTGTTTCATTCACAATAAATTAATCACAAACATGATTTTTACACTTGTAAATAAATAAACCGATCACCATAAAAATTTTATATATAAAAACCAAAATGTGATAATACATAGTGTCATGATACAAAATTGGGGCTCTCGAGCCACCAACATATAATACACAGTAGTACAAAATATATACACTCCCGGGCGTCTAATCCTGTGGAGGAGGAGGAGGGTTGTGATCATGGAAGGTCACTACGGCTCTAGCTAGTCGTCGGAATAATCGCACCCATGCGCGTAGTACACCCACCACCTGCCGCTGCATAGCCTTAGGAAATTCCTCGACTTGCGCCATGGGAACCCTATGTGTCAGTCTCATGAAATTGGTATGAATGCTCTGGAGCGTCTGCTCCGCATCCACACACGTGATATCATCTCCTCTTCCCCTCCGTCTATGACGAGGGAAGCCTTCTGGATGTCATGGTCCCACATCTGCACATAAATGGTAGATGTCACTATGTATTGTCATGCAAAAATATGTCTTTTTGATGCCATATAATCAAGAAAACACAAAAAAAAAAATTAAATAACTAAAAAAAAAATTTAAAGAGAGGGTCGAGATTCGTTACCTATATCGCCATATGTCGATCCTGGTGGTAGCGGCATGTACGGGTCCCCCCGAAAATCTATCCCTGCATAGGGGTAGTCATCGATGGCAACTATCTGTCATCGCCACCATGGAAAGAAGTCAGTTGGATATGGGTTGGCCACCCTACCAAACCCCAGCCTGAGCGTCGCATCTTCCCAACGTCATTGGGCCAGATCTTGAATCCCGTGAAGAGGAACATCCACTCTGGGGCTCAATCCTGGAACATGCTCGAAGAAAAACGTGCTCAAAATACTACTGAACCCAAAGTTCCGTACTCTACCTTCCTTACACTCATTGAGCTAATGTTTCATGTTGCTCAGTAGTGTATTGCTCTAGTCGTAAATCATGGGTCTCATGCACTCCACTACATAGAACATCAGAGGCCGCGAGGCCTGGTGGAGTGATGCCAAGCTTGTTATCCTGCCCAATGTCAATAGTATGGCCTTTAGGCCCAGCACCTGTATAGCATTGGTAGGGACCTGACTCCCCACCTTCTCTGTGTCTGGATAGCAGTACACCACAATGTACTCGTCGATAGTCAGGCCACCGCCTGGCCCACCACGAGAATGAAGGTTCTCTACTTCCCCTCATCTAGAAAGCCCTGTAATGAAATATATGTCCTTCACCTCTATAGTGAGGGACATCCCATCTATCTGGAAAGACTCCGAGTCTAGATCCCAGTAATCCACCAGCATCTGTAATAGTCTTGGTTTGGCCCTCAAACCACCAAGACACCAAAACTTGTAGAGTCCGCATGCACGTATAGCTTGTTGAGCCATTAGATCGGCCCTTACTGCTTCCTCTACCTCAACATGTTCACGCTCTCTCCACTCTAGGACCATTCTGCACAAGAAATTGCAAATTTCCCCATTATATTATTGAAAAAACCTTATGCACGGCCTCATATGCAACTGTTTTCAAAACAACCACGTATGTACGCAGGTTTGGGGGCATTTTCCGTGTATATCCAGCCCTATACGCAGAAAAACCCTCGATTTCTGTGTGGCCCGCAGTTCCCATTCTAGTTTGGCCTAGAAAGCTTAATTGACCATGGAATTTCATAAAAATTGCATCAAAATGAAAGAGAAGAGCATGGGTAAATACCTGGAAGAAACGGTAGTGGATTCCACCGACTGGATCTCCTGGAATTCCCTGTTGAAAATCTAAGCTCAAATGGGTAAAATTTTCAAATGTTTTATAATATTTTGAATTGTTTACTATTTATAGAAATTTTTCAAATATTTGAAAATTTTTACCCCCTTTCCTATAGTTTCGACATTTTCTAACCATTTTGGACCGTTTTTTACATAATTCATGATGTAGAGGACCTTTTTCAATGCCGTTTCAGCCTTTGGATTGACCTGTTTGTGCCGATCTCGGGTATCATGTCTAAACTAGCATATAGGTTAGGTTTCATCACCGTTTTAATTTTGCATAACCTTATGACCATCTCATCATGACCTTAGGTACGAACCCACTCTATTATGTCACAGAACCTTCTTGTTGCTTTAGAAGTGGCATGATATGAGTGGTAGAGCTGCACCTTACATGGGTACCCTAGTTAGCACCTTATTTGAATTTGGTGCCCATGCTGACGTTTTCTCCTTTAGGGTGAGGGAGTCCGTTGTATAGTACTGCCATGACATTTCGCAAGAGCCTCATACTCCTCTTGATCTTTTGCTGGCCTATTTCCCTCAGGACTCCCTCATGTCAAGTTGTGAATGCATTATCATGAGCTTTGCCTGCTTTATTGAGCTTTGTGCCAGCTCCCCTGACATTACGTATTCAGCCATATAGCCCAAGCTTGTCTTATGTCTAACCATGTAGAGCCATCTTTTATATCCTTCGCAGCTTGTTTCCCTTTTACGGGGAGGGGATTTTCCCCCGAGTGTCGATATCCTACACATGTATCCTTGCATTGAGCATAGGTATGTTCCATTGCTTGGAACTAGTTTGTTTTCCCTTATGACACTCATCTCCTCCTAGTCTGTAACTATAAAGCCATTTTATTCTTTTTCAAGCTTTTTAAATAACTGAAAAAGTCCAAAAAAATCAAAAATCCAGACAAGAAAAGGTGTTATATGTGGCAGCTGTCGAGTCATGTCGCCTTCAAACAGAGCACTGTATATCACATCCATTGGTTGGGTTATAGTTTGACTTTAGGAGTTGTACTCGTTTATCTGAGTTTATCTCCACCAACTGGTTAAGCTTCCAGTCCCTATGGAGCCTCTGTCGCAGAGATGTCCCAGTTTGTATATCGAGTCTATGATGCCTTCATTCAGTCACCATACGCCGTTATGATCTTGTTCGAAGGAAGTTGAAGCCTGAGTCGGCCATTCCTCAATTCTCTTGACTTTGCATGTCGGCCATTCCCGGTACAGTTACTGGTTCGTGCACCTTATGATTGAGTCCTTCCACATTATACAACTTTGTTGAGTACCTCGTGTTGGATGATGGGGGATGCCTTAATGCCCTCCTTCCAGCAGATTTCATCCCATCGACTTCAGATCATTTATTCTGGGATTGGAATCTAGAGTCATTTTGAGTGCCTTGAGACTTGCAGTCATCAGTGGCAGGTTCTCTCACCATTGACAGTCTTTGGGAATACATCAATGTCCCCTGATCGATAGATCCTCTCAAGTGTTCGACCTCAACAAATTTATTCACACTTGTTAGTTTGCACTCTAGTACCTTGATTCTCATTTTCATTATCGGTGGGTGATCTCGCGTCTGTTAACGGTATACATTAATGATCGGTAATCAAATGATGGACTACTATGTTCGACCTCGACACCTCTATTCGCATAGTAGGACATGTACTCGTAGCAGTTTGTGTAGAAGACCTTCCAGATTGGTGGCATCTTTTATATGCTACCTCCTTGATTGTGCCAGTGTTCATGAGATTTCAGCTCTTGTGACTTGATTCCAGTATATGTCAGATATTTGCAGCCATTATGAAGATCTTGATCCGTTATATATCTTCATCCATCATGGAGATTCTGATCTATGTATATTCTACGCGGTGATGACCACTTATGTGATATCTTGTATCATGCATATTCATGGCCATTGTACTCTTATGTATCCGAGACTGCTATATGCATTTGCAGTTATATGCAGAGTTGTATTATTGTACTATGCTGATTGGATGGCTGGTATTCCATTTGGGATCTTTCATCACTCCACTTATGGGATGAACTTATAATGTATTTCGGCCATCGTATTACCCCTTTGATCTCACACATTAGGGGGCATCTGTTATAGCTGATTTCACCACTTTAGGTGAATCACACTTTGTATGGCCTTCCCCTGTCCCGCTGCAGACTCCTTAGACACCATGGACCATTTTTTGTCCTTTGATGTTTCCTTAACCATCCCTAAAAACATGTGAAAAATGATACACGCAACTTTTAAATCTATAAGTGCGTATATACGCGGGTTTGACCATTAAAACCGCGTACATCGGGATGTGTAAAAAATCCAAATCCTTTTGGAGTTTTCCTTGACATGGATCCGATTCACTTAACTCCTGGCCTTCCCTATGCCTTGAGATCGCTCGGATTCAACCTTTCATTACCCTTTGAAAAGCTATATAAGGAACCCCTTGGTACATTGAAGGCATATGAGAGAAATGAGAGAAAAGAAACTATAGTCCATTGTTGCCAGAACTTATGCTTGAGTCTGCATCCCTTTATCCCTTGGAGCACTAGTGTCTTCTTCCCAAGCTTGCCTTTTGCTTGTAAGCTTGCTATCGAGAGATGGAGGATTGAAGTGGTGGAGACCCAAGTGGGGGATTCAGTTTCTCCGGTTCGCAGACGTGTCGTCAGAGGTTGTATCTTGTAATCTTTGATTTATATTAATAGAAATATCTTTTCCTGTTCAATAATGTGTGTTTGAATGAATATTTTATCCATTGGATTATGTCAAATGCTTATACATTATTGATTATATATGCTAGAATAGATCTAACACCATGATATATAGAAGGCTTGTATTGTTTACTTGTTGTTGAGGAAGTAATCTATCAATTCAAGCTAAAGTTGGAAAGCTCAATGGGGATCTACTTCAACCGTCCGGAATAAGGTACGAGGTCTGATCCTTTAGTGTTAGACATTTACTTTCTATTGCATATTGGAAAGGATTGATTTCTGGAGTCAAGCTGTCTGTTGTGGTACCCCAAGCCAGAGGAATTTCTCTCTGTAACAGCAGTAGCACACACTTCACAGATATCCTGACTGGTAATCACAAACTCCAACGAAGGTTGCACACCAGGTGCATAGGTGTTGTCCTCTACATTCTGCAATAAAACACAAATTTTAAGTTTTGAAAACAAAAGTATAAAACCTATTTGATAATTTGAAATAGGTTGAACAATGAATTCCCTGGATGAGTTCCATCAGAAAATGCACATCCTTGCTGTATAATTCAGTAGACAAATGTTTCACCGCTTGATGCAAATCTTCCGAAAGCGGGTTATGAAGGGAAAACTTGGTCTTTCGAATATATTCAAAGTGATCTCTCGGCGTCGCCAAGCCTGGCAAATTGATCCCACCATCATCTCGTACGACAGTCTAAGGAAAGGGAAGGGAATGGAGCACTGTCGCATGGTCATTCTATTGGTTCATAGTTATATAACAAGAAGACTTGGAAGAAGAGTTCATATCTTTCTAATCTGATCAAATATTCTTCTACATCCACCTCTCCAATGGCGGGCAATATTAGGCCAGAAAGTCTTCAAAGGAATTTTCAGAGGATGCTTTTCTTTCGAATGAAGAGCACGCAAGGTGTCATGGTGGCTGGAAACCACATCGCTGCTAGATTTTTCACGCGATAAATCTATGTACATTAATCATTTGGAGCCATTTGCATGAGACTAAGACATTGTCCCAGTAGGATACCAGATAGAGTGGATATTGTGACATTGATGGAGGGTGGGTGGAAACCACATTGCTACGAGATTTTGCACTTGATAAATCTATGTACATTAATCGCTTGGAGCCATTCACACGAGACTAAGATGCGAGACTAAGACACAGTCCCAACATGATACCAGATACAGTGAATATTGTGATGTCTTCTCCGCCGCCAACGATGGACACCAGAGTTTGAGGCTTACATAATCAAAATTTAAACCAATCAAAATTCATATAAATATTTTTTTGAAGTTTATATTTAATATAAAAAATTTACAGGACTAGTAGCAACACCAGCAGCATATATAGAGACTCTAGATCCAGAGCCGGCTGTGAAAATACAGATCTGGATATTCCAGAGACAGATCCTCCATACTCAGCAGCACCAGCTTCTCTACCGCCAGCACCACATAAGAATATACTCTACTCGAAGTGATGGCTTTACAGTCCACTGCGTAAGATGCGTCGTTTAGAAAGGATCATTTATCTCGTCCATTGATGGGGTCTTTCTATTTCGGGTATGTGGTTACGGGGGGCTCTCTCTCGTCTGGGGGTAAGGGGGTAAGGTACGAACCCACTCCCCCAACCAAGCTATCCCTATCTGCTAAATGCAGAAGCTGAGTGGATGGGCCACCATGGTGAAGCCTGCATACCTTGTCCATGTAAAAGAACTTTGTAAAAGTCATAAAATAACAAAAAGGAAATTAACAATGAACTATTAAAATAATAAGATTGATACATCCATATATGTAACCCTTGGGGTGACATAATAAAAAATATTAACTAATCTAATATCAAATAAAAAATATTATACATAAAATGATTGATGTATTATAATTCAACTCACTTCGAAATTTCAAAAATTTTATATAATTGTCAAATTCAAAGTGAACAGCTGCATTGTGAGGTGAGCTTAAAACACTTCCCGGAAATAAATAAATAAAATTCAGAAGTCCAGTCTCACTTTCCGGTTATTTAGGGACAAACAGAAGAAACACTCCATAATGTTTTTATATAGAGACTTACTAACTAATTTTTATATTAGAGCTGAATGGTTGTTCAAGTCCTTCGAATTGGGAAGGCGGCACTATAATCGTAAGGTTATAGTTGCTGAAATCAGTAGGGCTAACATGGAGGTAAGGCACAGCCGGTGGAGTCAAAGAATTTCATCCAATGCGAATTCATTTGGTGCGTTTGGAATCTTCAAGATAAATTAGTTCCTATCACGAACCTATAAGATAAATTATATTATATGAGCTAACTTTCATGCTTATCCGAACGAATGAATATTATATTGTCCTGGAATCTTTCAAGACTGATCAGTACCTTAAAAAAAATATCCATTGTCTCTTTACGTTTTCCTCGACGCTTCCGCATGGTTTTGTCTGATAAATACCTCTGATATTTTGCATCCTGTAGTTTTGTCTTCAGAGCAATCAAAGGTAGTTTTCCTCGTTGGTATCTGTTAGAAATCAATTGTGACTTGTATTTTAAATAGCTATGTATTGCAGATGACATTAGTTTTGCAATTCAATTATCTTTGAATATGTTTTACAGGTTTCAATTTCAAATCTAAGATTACTTGCTAAACGAAGCAATGAAGAAACACAATGTCTCCAGAACCATTGCGTGTGTCTCTGTATTTGTGTCTGCGTGCATAATCTCTACCAGCGGATTTTATGTAGATATTGACGATCTACCAACACCTGTGGACGGGCTGTCGTGGACATTTTAAGAAGGGTTGCCCCATGTAATCTAACCACTATTTTAAAGGTTGATTGATGCATATATATATAATTTTCTACTTAAACAAATAAAACGCTAAACACCATGTAAAATCCCAAAAAGCTTGATCGTTTTTTTATAAAAAAGCCCTTCTTCTTTCCCTCAACGCTTAACATTCTCCCTTGAGCTCTCAAACTAAGAGCCTCCTTCCTCTAAATTCAATCCCCAGTAACTAGTCTCGGATGATTTTCTATCATTTTTAAAAGAAAATTGGGCTCTATTTGACTCCTCCTATGAGGAAGATGTGATAAAGTCTATCAAAGCAAACTTAATCAAAATCAAGACACTAATGAAACCAAGGACAAATAAGACTTTTAAAACTTATGAGAGGGATCGAGTTGAGGGTGAGAAAAAACTTTTAGATTGTGTGGACTCTATTTGAGGTTATTTGGTTACCGCAAAGATGGTTGTAGAAATTAAATCTTTTAAGAAATAAAAGGTCATATTGTTAGTGTGAAAAGAAGTAAAATGGAAAATGAAAAAATAAAGTTTTGGCTTTCATAACCACATAAAAAAAATCATGTAAAAGTTAAAGGTAAGGAAGAAACCAACACTATTTGGAATGTTAGAAAGTTACACAAAACATAAATGTTAGTGTGAAAAATGAAAACATAAATGTTCGTGTAAAAAATGAAAAATGAAAAAATAAACATAAATGTAAGTGTGAAAAATGAAAAATGAAAACATAAATGTTCGTGTGAAAAATGAAAAATGAAAAAATAAAGTTTTAACTTTCATAACAAGATTAAAAAAACATACAAAAGTTGAGGGTAAAAAAGAAATCAAAACTATTTAGAATGTTAGAAAGTTACACAAAACATAAATGTATGTATTTCCACTTTATATCCCATGAAACTATGCGTTGCTATCAAAAACTAAGAACCCCAAAGGAAGAATATTCTAGTTACCCAAAAATAGAATATAAGGGATATTCTAGCCTCCTCCTCTTTTTCCCTTGGTGGACTTCTATAGAATATTCAAATGCTCTCTTTGAGAAAGTAACAAAGGAGGAATTAAATCGTCCCTTCTATCATTTCGATATTGAAATTTTTTGAGGCATGATGCATGGATATAAATTTTCAATGGTTTCTTGGACTTTTAGTCACTACAAACAAAACACCTTGTACCTAAGGTTTTTGTAAAGTTTTTAAAAATGCTTCATATAACTTCAAAGAAAATGGATAGGTGGATATTTTAGTACTTATATTGGTAGCATGCATTAATGCATATACAATGTTGAACGAAGGTAAAGATGTTTTTATTAGTCCCTGTCCTATGGTTTAGCAGGGACTTTATGATCCGTCTTGTCGTCATTTTAATTAACTTACACGTAAACCAATACATTTATAAATCTTTTATCCAAACTTTCTCACGAACAATAAATGAACAACTTGTTTTATACTACTTTTTATTCAATGTTTGGACAAAAAAATAAATAAATAAACTTGTTGTATATTATATTGACCAATGAAGTGATTTGAGGCCTTGTTTGGCCTCAAATCAAGGTCATCAACACTAAAAATATGGTGAAGGGTGAGTGCAAGAAGATGATGGACCTTTTTGGCGCGTTAGATGCAATAGAAACCTGAAAAATCAGGCATCCCTCAACTTACTTGGATTTTTTGAGA